>JARFJB010000576.1:2245000-2277500 GCA_036346205.1 Vesta saturnalis | reverse complement strand
GTCTGTGTCTGTGTCTGTGTCTGTGTCTGTGTCTGTGTCTGTGTCTGTGTCTGTGTCTGTGTCTGTCTGTGTCTGTGTCTGTGTCTGTGTCTGTGTCTGTGTCTGTGTCTGTGTCTGTGATCTGTGTCTGTGTCTGTGTCTGTGTCTGTGTCTGTGTCTGGGTCTGTGTCTGTGTCTGTGTCTGTGTTTGTGCCTGTGTCTGTGTCCGAGTCCTTGTCCGTGTCCGTGTCCGTGTCTGTGTCCGTGTTCGTGTCCTTGTTGGTGTCTGTGTTCGTGTTCGTGTTCGTGGTCGTGTTCGTGTCCGTAGACGTCTCAAAGAAATGTTAATAAAGTCATTACATTTCTTTCAATTTCCAATTTGTACGTTGAAGGTGGTATGATGTTCCTCACCAGACATTTTTGTTTAATGGTGACGCGAATTTCAATTTATCTAATGCTTATTGCTGGTCAGAAAATAGTCCAACCTTCCAAGTTCCTCGTCAGAATACTGCTCTACATTTATACCATTTTGTATGGTGTTTTAGGGTATTATGGGTTATACAGTTTTTGCAATACAGTGTAATTTTTTTGTTAAACAAACAATGCCGTGTTCCTAACAGTCATAAGCCTTTGAGTTCAAAGTAACACTGATCAAAGCGTAAGCTTGTTTAGAAAATAAGGATTTTTACGTAGATACCGAGTGTTCAATGCATTCAATGGTCTAAAAATGCAAAGTATCACATAAAAAATACGAGTCTAGGTGATATCGTAAAGAGTATAACACATATTTTAATACTAATTACACCTTGCAAGTCTGTGTTAAAAATTCTATTGACACCAATTTTTACCGTTTCGATAACTTTTAAGTTATCCGAGGAAAATTTAGAATAATTAATTTTCCGTATACCCCGAAAACGAAGTAGACCAAAAAACCGGAAACTTATATTGGAAAATTAAAATAAATTTTATAATTTGAAAACCCAGGAATTGTATCCCTTAAAATCTCACACCTAATGTGAAGAAAAACGTGAAGAAAAAGAGATCCGGTTTTCGAACCATTGTACTATGCAACGAACGGTACCGCTTTCGTATTTATTGTGGTGTACATTGTGTTAGCAATAAGGCGAAATATTATTTTTGCTCAATTCTCGTGTATATGGGTTATTTTAAAAACTACGCAAAAAATAAAAATTTGAATCGATGGAACATATTACTTCAACCGTGTAATTAACTCTAAATGTATCCTGTAGCCGTTTAGAAAGCAACCAAACGATTTTTTCTTAATGGAGACAAATATATATATATATATATATATATATATATATATATATATATATATATATATATATATGTAGTTAGGCGTGGCAGAATGCTTGTACGATAAAGCGAACACAATATGCTCAAAACCAGAGGACCTGAACAAAGAAAAAGGAAATATCGCTAAAACACTCAAAGAAAATGGCTACCCCGATCTAACACCTAACCTAAACAGGGAAATGGTAAACAAAAAGGAAGAACCTAAATATGCAGCGATAATACCATATATACAAGGCACCTCAGACAATACGAAGGGTAGGCAGCAAATACTGGATACGCACTGCCTTCAAATCGATCAAAAAGCTCGGGGAAATACTAACCAAACCACACAATGAAGATCAGAATTCCAAGAATTGTGTGTACAACCTACCATGCGAATGTGGCAGACATGAGCATACATAGGAGAGGGCAGTATACCACTCAAAGTGAGAACACGGGAACGTAAGAATAACGGCTGCAAGGTCGAAACAGAAAAATCTAGAAACATCTCTGGAACGAAGACCATCGCATCCAATGGGATAACATACAGATAGTGGCAAAGGACGAGGACACAACTCGTCGGAAACTCAAAGAAGCCACATACGTCGCACTACCAGAAGATCCTATAATCCAAGCTAGTGTGGAAATGAAACCCACATAGACTCCAATAATGTGCGAAGAGCTTAAGCGCAATACACCTGCACAATAAGTTACGGCGCAATAAACTTCTGCGCAACCACAATAAAGTTATATATATATATATATATATATATATATATATATATATATATATATATATATATATATATATATATATATTATTGGTGGCTCAGCGGTAAAGTGTCGGACTAGTAAGTGAAAGGTACGAAGTTCGAATCTAAGAGTAAAGTGCTTGGGAAAGAATCATAACATATAAATTCGACTCAAGTACGAAAACAGTCCTCACGCCTGATGACGTCAGGAGAGTCCGCTTCCGAAAAGTAACGCTCAAAAAGCAAATACTTTGAAAATAGGCCGATCAACTCAATTAATATGAAACCGCAGTTACAAAACACTTATAATACAGAATATATTTGATTGTTTTATCTTTTCCCAAATATACAATGCTTTGCATCCATTTCTTTAAGCAACTGGGAGATCCATACTTTTCCAAAATATTCTCCAATATGTCAAAAACGAAGTAGGTTATGACAATTAGGCAAAAATCATCTTTCTTAAAGTTACAGTATTGCCAAAACAATATCCTTCTTTGTTACTCATAACCGAGGTACTCAGAAAAACTATCGAAAGCTGAACACACTGTGCATTACTATTTTGTCGGTCAACTTGGAGTATCCAATGTGAATTATTTGCTGATCAGTAATAAACTAATTGGTAATAAGTTCAAATTCCCGTCACCAGTAGGGTACCATATGAAAATGTAAACTTGTACGATTATCACACATAATTAAAATGCTTAGCGTTTGGGTTTTTAAATGTGGTTTTTGTATATTTATATTTTACGCAAACCTATACATTTGCAGTTATCTTCCTCAGTAGTGGTAATATCTTTAGGAATTGTTTAAGTTGTTAGAACAAAATGAAATACGAAAAAGATGCAGTGCTTTAGTAGTATGTAAAGTAGTAGCTGTATGCAGCAACTCACATGTAGATTTCATCTGCAAACGTCGCAAAAGTGGCAACGTTTGTGTCAAGAATTCCAAACCGAAGGTTATGTGTTGTGGGATTTTGCGATTTGGTTTATGGCTTTATAACGTTTCAAGACACAAAAACATATGGTATTCTACAGGTATATCTCGAGACCTATGATTTTTGGCTGATAAAATGTGACAAGCAGTTTCTACAAAAATGATTGAAACTTAATACTTTATTGTTAAATGCATTTTACTACGGATCATTAAGTCGAAAGCACTGACAATTTAGAAAAAGGGTAGCTTGTCACAGTCATAGCCTAAAAATCGTAGTCGTTAAAATTATTTCCAGAATGACTTTTAGTTGAGTTTTTGTTGTAATAACTGTGGTCTTCAACATATTAAGTTTAGCCTAACGTGTTCAAGAACTCAAAAACACTACCGAGGTTGGATATTCGAATTTTCAACTGTCAAGAGTTGTCTATGTAGCGCTACCGTAAATTTCTTCACATAAGTGAAAGGAAAACAGGCACTTAGAAAATCATTCCAGAGTTTAAAACCCTTGCAGAAGAATATGGAGTGCACCAGTATTTTTTAAACAAATTTAATTTTGTACTGCACGTTGATGATGTGAATGATCGAACTGAGTATCTCTAGCTAAAATGACCCGAGATGGTGTGAAAAAATTTTATCCAGCAACAAATCAGCCATTGTAATGCCGACAGTACAAAGAAGGAGTTGAAAGTATTCTCCTATGCAAGAGTTAAGAATGGGTCATTTATAACCGTAATTTCTCCTCAACGGTCAACGGTAACAAGAGCGTATTGGAGAGTACCAACTCAAAGATGATAAGTATATCCTATACGAGGCAGAATGTGGTCTTAGGGTAACAGAAAATGTTGCTGGGAGGTCAAGTACTGCTTAGATCTGCACAAAAGGTCTATTTTATAAACGGCTGTTTTACTATCCGACAGAAGATGCTTAAACTATGCTAATTTTGAAGATACAGTCATTCCGAACATATCATTAAAGTCTGATAACTTAATATGTGAAACATTCATACTTACAACAGGAAATGATCAATCTTTGGTAGAAACAGGGCAACACTGAGTTCTGTTAACATTAAATTTGACTGGATTAATACATTCCCATTCAAGGATACGTTGTATGTCTGTTGATTAAAATGGTCATTTCAGCTTTAATATCTTGATCTGAGATATAAGGTAGATTAGAATCATGAGTTGACTAAAATAAACCATAATAATGTGTAGGAGCTACCAATGATCCCTGTGGCATGCTCACGTTAATGCCTACTTCGTTAGGAAAAAAGCAATCAACTACGATACGTATTCGTTTTTTAGTACGAAAACTACAAATTAATGAGCGTATCAATTAATCCGAACGAGGTAAGTTTGACAAGTAAATACTTATGCCAAACTTGGTCAAATGCTAATGAAATATCTAAAGCGACTACAACTGTTTTACCGAACGGTTGTAGAGTATTGTTCCAAGCTTGATTCCCATTCGAAGAAAAATCACCTATGGAACGACAGACTCAGCTACCACAAATCCGTCAAACCATGTCAAGAGGGGAAATGAAGTACACAAGACGTACCAAAGTTTAAAATTTTGATTAGAGGGCTTTATCCAGTGATAAAATTCATTAAATTTGTTTTGTCTATAACGCGATCACTTGGTATAAAATGGAGCGATGTGGTTGTCAGATTTACTATAATCGGAGTAAAAATAATTTTGTGTGGCTCGTGCTGGATAAATTTTTTAGCTTTGCCACAAACAATGCAATTTTTAATCCTAGTCATTCCTAGAAAAAAGGACACACAGGACTAATATCGAAGTTTCTGATTATTAGTTAATACAGCAGGCCGCTTTACACATAGTTATTTGGCATTTTGGTAGACTATAAGTAGAAACAAAGAAGGGATATTTAACCATTAAATAAGAAACAAAATTGACTCACTTAAGTTAAGAGACAAAAAAAGAATTGTTTTGAAAGTCAAAAAAAGATATTACTTAATGTTTTTAATATTTACCTGAACGTCAGGGTTGTTTGCAAGAGAGTATAAAAGAAAACCAATTCCAGCAGATGTCGTATCATGGCCCTACAAAGATATTGATAAATCAATTTTTGCATTAATTTGTCATACCTCAAATAAAAATGTATCAACTTCTTCTCGAATATCATCATCCGAAATTATGTTTCCTTCTGATTTGTATTGAAGCATAGTATCTAAAAAAGTTAATCTTTTTTTAATACCTAAATCTTCGTCATTTTCTTTTTTAGTATTATTTTGTGCTAACTCTGCTTTTCTAGCTGCGATTACTGAATTTGTGAAATTATGTAAGAGTTTTAATGCTATGCTTTCATTTTTATAATCACAAGTAAATGAATACATAAAATCAACTGATTTTATAACGGATGATCCTCGCTCTGATATAATTGCACAGATATCTTTTACTGCACGCACATACTCAGAATCCGAATTTTCTTGCGCTTTTACATTTGTGCCCATGGAAGACGCTAAAGTGTCGATAGAAAATAACCGTAAATAGACAAAATATGTTAACTAGTTACCACAGATTATATCCAAAGTACATAAGGTCACATGTAAATACACATCAACAGATGGTTTATCCACATCCTTTTCTAGTTTATTTATTAATAATTCACCAAATTTGTTGAATACATCTATAAATTGCTCCAAAATTTTAAAATGAAATGCTGGTGTTAACATTTTCCTGTGTTTTTTCCATTTTTCATCTGAAATAATCTTTCAATATTTAAATACGGTATGTAACTGTACAATACTCACCAGTACTTGTAAGTAACCCCATTCCCAACCACCTATGAAAAAATTTATACAAATTCGCTTTATCCAATACATTGGAAGACCTTAAAATTTCTTCAATCAAATTAGGATCTGCTATAACAATATTTGGTCGATCAAATGTAACGCGAATTTTATATACATTCCCATATTTTTTTGTAAATCCCTGTATGACGTGTATCGCTTCTAGACATAACATTTAATTATTTATTGTCGTTTAATATTCACTTAGTCGTTACCTGAAGCAGGTCCAATTTGATGAACATTGCCTATAATAGGTAACGGTGTTGGTCCAGGAATATTTTTAATATATTTTTCTGAACGGTAATAAAAATATGTCCATAACGCGAGTATTGCCAGAATTGGTAAAATCACTAAAATACCTATCACTATCATTTTTACAGCTTATAATGAGTCAGTAATTAAACGGTATGAGTTAACAAGCAGCAATGTTTCAATTTATAAATCTAATTTTGAAATGACTTGCAAAATATTGATCCTTGTATATTAAAAATTATAGTTAAAAGGAAGCTTGTAATCAAACTTGGATTACTATAATTTACATCTATAATGTTATTTTTAAAATGAATGTATTTCGTAAGATGGTTCATAAACAATATTAAATGTCTAAAATCATCTTAAACCTGTTTATTAATGTATGATAGCAACAAAGATGAATTGCATAATTTATTACGCTTGGTTAACACATATATTTTTTTAAATTTTAACTTAAAAATATGCCATTTATAAGCCACAAAAATTTGCAAGAAAATATTTTGTAACATTAACAACTGGTCAAATCCCTCCAATATTTTTATAAGCGTGCGTATATGTGAGATACCTAATTGAAATATAACTTTTCTAAGATAAAGTCCACACAAAAATCCGTTGAGAAGATTGTGTAGATTTACAGTTGTCAGTCTTCAATCATTTCGACTATTGACGTAACTATACAAATAAACGCATGATTCATTGACCATGAAAGTTAAGATTTGATTGTTGTTAATCATGCTGTTCTGCCAATTATGATAATTACATCTACTTTAAGAATTATGAGGTTGTGGGTCATCATAAACTTTAAATGCGTACAGTCCTGTAATTTAAAAATAAGATAACAAATATATATTCATTTTTGGAAATTTATAGTTTACAACTTGGTTAAACCATTTTCTACAGTTACATTCAATAGGATGGAAAATGGCAATAGATAGGGTCACAAATATATGTGACGGAAGGCGCCATTCTAAACACCCATTGCGAATTAATTTGCATACTTATAGATAATTGTTTTTATTGCAAATAAGATTTATTTAAAAATAAATTATTACAATTAAAAACTGAGACCTCACTAACTATAAGTTAATATGAACTCTTGACTATTGTTATCAATGCAGCGTCTTTTATAACATCATTAATTTACTTAAGATAACTAACATCTCTAAGAATTGATAAATTACAGTGATAACAAATATTAAAGTTTCCATGTGATAATATTTGATGATGCAATTAATATTTGATGCTTGACTATTGTTTACAGAATGATGTGTTATATTAGCTATTTCACGACGAGCTTACACTATCTATATATACGAAACTACTCACATGATTTCTACAAAAATTGGCATAGATAAACAACAAGTTATGCCAAATATGTGGAAAATATTTTGACAGACTTCCGGTTATACCGGAAGTGAGCAGCAACTTTGCTATTTTAAATGTAACACCCTGTATGTTATTAACTTTTCGAAATCTACGTTCACTTTGTGTAGAATATCCTATAACTAAAATTTATACTTTTCGAGATATTAATTTTTTTAATGGAAAATTGACAGGTGCAGACCTCCGTATGGAAAATTCTGTGTGAACATCCCCAATACCAAATGAAAAATATCTTATCGGGTTAATTAGTAAGAAGATCAAGGTAATTGATGACTTGTCGAAAACTGCTTTTCTCCATACAGGGTTCTTAAAAAAATGATGAAAATTTCAACTTCAAAAATGTCAAATATTTTAATTTTATTAAATGAAACTACCTTATTTTTATTCTATTTCTTAATTCTACGGCCAAAAATAAGGGATGTTTATGTTCACTTCCCTATACCCAAACTCAAGCGTTATTGAGATATTAACACGTTTTTAAAAATATTAATTATTTCTGCCGTATTGTTGCTTATTATAAGTATGCCGTGTTTTTTAATGTAATTCCACATACATAAATTACAAAAACTCATAACAAGTGTTCAAAATTTCGTCCTTGAACCTTATGAAGTCTTCTTATCACACCTTCGTTTGTTGTACGCTTAATCATTGCTGCAGGGAGAGAATTAAATGCATTGCGAACTCTAAGTTCACAATCTTCCCTTGTTGTAAGGGGATGGGAATACACCTCATTTTTTACGTAGCCCCATATAAAAAAATCTAAAGGTGTTATGTCTGGTGAACGAGGAGGCCACCGAAAAGGACCATTGTTAGCTATTCTGCACCTATCTTCAAACGTTTCATCTAAAAATTGGTTTACCATTCGGGAACAGTGAGGAGGAGCTCCGTCATGAAGAAAAAATATTTTTCTGAATTCTTGCGGTGATAAACGTTCTAAATAATTTGTTTTTAATTCTCTTAATATGTTGAGATATCTTTGACCTAAAAAAGTAGTTTTTAGAAAATAAAAAATTATAAAATTATGTTACCACAGTTTCTAACCGTTTAAGTTTCCATCATAAAATTGCAGAGCTACAACCTGGTTGTCTCTGATCGCACAAAACACATTAAAGTCCCATCGCTCTTGAAAACTACGTACTCTTGTTAAGTGTTGATTTTCTTCGCTCCAATAATGCGAATTGTGCCTGTTAAACATTCCGTTTATCGTAAATTTTGATTCGTCGCACCATATAATATTCTTTAAATATTCGTTATCTTCTTGACATTTTATCAACACAAATTCTGAAAATTGTATTCTTTTATTATAGTCTGTTTCCCTTAAACTTTGAACTAGGTTAAAAGAGGTGGGATGAAACTTATGTTTTTTTTTTTAAATTCGTTGAATATATATCATTGGTACACCTAAATCTCTCGCACCACAACGTAACGACACTTCGGGATAAGCAGCATAGATATCCAAGAGCATTAATTTTATTGTCATTGTTATCAACAACAGGCTTCACTTTCTTAACTTTTGCTTGAAAACAACCAAATTGTGTTAAATTGTTTATTATTCTCTTCACTGTGTCACGGGTGGGTCGTGATCGATCTGGATACCTTGTATCAAATAAAGCACATGTTCTAGTAACAACTCTGTCACATTCACCATGTATTAAAAGTAAATTCTTTGATACCATCTCGGGCTATCTTTGCGAGAAACACTCGGTTCGCTCATCACATCATCAGTATGCAGTACAAATCTCCACTTGTACCAAACGGGCGCAATCCACATTTTTCTATACGGCTTCTAAACTCTGAAATGATCTCCCTAGTTCCTGTTTTCCTCTCACATGATATGAGAAAATTTAAGGTTTATAGGCATCTGTTGGCAATTCATTATCCCTTTATCCATCCTCCTAAGTGTTCCTGAGTGCTTTAGCATGATAGGCCAAATTTGGCCTGTTCAGGTCCACAATCATAAAAAAAAAACAAAAAATAAAAAATCGAGATTGTTTAGTTCCAAAATAGCCATTTCTATCACTTTGTAAAAATGCGATTAACCACAAATAATGACTAATACTATTTAATTATGACAGCTACATGCACAACCTGCTAAAATAAAATAATAAATAATAATAAACAACAGTACGGCAGAAATAATTAATATATTTAAAAATGTGTTAATATCTCAAAAACGCTTAAGTTTGGGTATAGGGACGTGAACATAAACTTCCCTTATTTTTGACCGTAGAATTAAGAAATAGAATAAAAATAAGGTAGTTTCATTTAATAAAATTAAAATATTTTACATCTTTGAACTTGACATTTTCATCATTTTTTTATGCAGAAAAGCAGTTTTCGACAAGTCATCAATTACCTTGATCTTCTTACTAATTAACCCGATAAGATATTTTTCATTTGGTGTTGGGGATGTTCACACAGAATTTTCCATACGGAAGTCTGCACCTTCCAATTTTCCATTAAAAAAATTAATATCTCGAAAAGTATAAATTTTAGTTATAGGATATTCTACACAAAGTGACATTAAAATTGAACGTAGATTTCGAAAAGTTAATAACATACAGGGTGTTACATTTAAAATAACAAAGTTGCTGTTCACTTCTGGTATAACCGGAAGTCTGTCAAAATATTTTCCACATATTTGCCATAGCTTGCTATTTATCTATGCCAATTTTTATAGAAATCGTGTGAGTAGTTTCCTATATATAGATAGTGTAAGTTCGTCGTGGAACAGCCTGTATGTTATACAAAAATACGGAGAATATAACTCCCTTCCCCTAAAGACAGAATGACCTCATTCTGCGAAGTTATCTGTTTTAAAGGAATCACTTCTTTATCTTTTCTTTCTGTCTTAATTCTATTACGTATCTTATTTCTAAATACATAGATTAAAATACAAAACATGACTAATAAAATAATTGTAATAGTAGTTATAGATAAATGCATAACATGCACTCAAGGATTAATTTTTAAATTAGTATTTAACATTTCATCTTCTTCTTTTAAGGTTTTCAAGTTTTCTAAATGTTTTGGTTCTAGTTTTACAGTCAAGTCAACTTTATAATTATTAATTTCTATAGGATTCTTGTAAGTAAAATTAAAAAATGAATTTTCAAAAGTTTGATCATCTATTGTTAATTTGCAATTGCTTCCGGATGGTACAAAAGCATTATAAATTACTTTAAAGTTATTAATTATGTTGTGACATTCTTCAATTATTTCTAAATCTTGTTTAACTGATACTAAAACCTTTCCGTTGTCTAATTGAGCATATAACTTATAATTGTTATTGACTACGGCGTATATACAGTCTTTGTTATAAGTTATGGAACACTATTAGTCCATAGTTCTTTTCTTACACCTTGAAGGTAATATTGGAACGGCGGTATTAGCACCTTGTTTTCCTGGTCATGTATCGGGTAAATTCTTTTGTATTGGAATATTGAAGGATTGAGAATGGGTATATACAATATACATGTAATTGAATCTTCTGTTGACAAAATTCGAAACTTTGAAAATTCCAGTATTTTAAAAATATGTGTTTTGTCTAATTCAGGCAACTCCGTCATTTTATAAATTAATTTTAAATGGTCGATAATTTCAATTATTTCTATATCAGACATAATTTCGAGATTTCTTATTTCAGAAAAAGCTAAAAAAAAGTTCTTTCAATAGTTTAAAGGATGTCCAATAATTTGGAACTTAAATAATTATTGTATTGAATAATTAACTGTGTGTCAAGAATGCTGTTCACCTTGTTTAATTCATTAACAAATAAATCAGTGTTGTTCTGGATTGTTTCCAAGTCTTTAAAGTACCTTTCAGTGATGTGATTAGCAAATGAAGTGTATTTATCTACCTGTTGAACAATTTTATCTTGATTTGCATATAGTGAATTGAGATTTTTATTAATTTCAGTTAAATCGTTGTTGTCAGGGTTGCCAGTAATATATTTTATTACTGTACCCAGAATATTAGCAAGACCACGTTTTCTTTTATTTTTAAGTTTAGATAATTGTTTTTCTATTAACTTATAATTTTCTTTTAGCACATGGCCTAATTTCTGGATCATGAGGTTTGAATTTGCTTCTAAAATTACTACCTTACTTAATATTTGATAATAACTTAATTCTAAATCTGTTATATTAATATAGAAGTAAAACTTATGATAATGATCTACTAATTTGGCTGGGCCTATGTCTTCGATAATGTACCCATTTGTATTAAATTTTTCAACTTGAACGCCCTGGTTCTGGATTGCCAGGCAAATCCTACAAACAAAATTTCTTTTTAATACGTTTCCATCATTCTTGTGTGTATGTTCGCCGGTCTATTTGAACTTTCTCTGAGCCCTTTGATTTTATTTTTATTAACGGATGTATTTACTTCATCAAAACACGGATCTGTTTTTCTAATTCTTTGCCGTGTAAAATAGGCTACTGGTTCAGTCATTTCAATGGTTGATTCTTTATTTCTATTTTTCTTTTCAGTTAGAAATGGGCACTAAGACTCTAGTCTTAGTGCCCATTTCTAACTGTTTGTGATATAAGTGTTCGTAGAAGGGTAACAATTCGGTTTTTCGCTTTTCATTGAAATTTTCGTACACAGTTTTGTTTAAACAATTTCATGTGCATTTAAGTTTTCGTAAGGCCCGTACAGTAGAGTAAAAGGTGTATAACCCGTTGTAGAGTGAATAGACTGATTGTACATTAATACGGCCGATATCATTGAATTTTGGGGACTTTCGTTTTTATTTTCAATCTTGATCATTCTTAATTTTTCTAAAATGGTAGAGTGCACTCTTTCTATAGGAGAGTTGCTGTTACTGTTATAGTTAGTAGTCAAATGCAATTCGATTTTGAATAAAGCGCAATATTCTTGGAAGACCTTGTTCTTGAACTTCTTTCCTTCGTCGCAAACGATTTTTCTTTGGTTAACCGTGGTGCGAAAAGTAGTGTCTCAACTTATTTAACACTGTTAATCCTGATGCGTCTGTTATATAATAGGGTTGTATATATCGTGAAACGTGGTCTATTATTAACGTTACAAGTTTCGCATTCGTTAATTACTTTTTTTATCGTGGTTTTTACGTTAGGCCAGTAATATTTAGTTTTTAAGTGATTATAGGTTTTTAATATGCCATTGTGATTATTAGAGTGATATTTATCTATTACTTCGAATTGTTCATTCGATTGTTCTATATCTTTTGTTAGAAGGTTGATTTTAACAAATTTTATTTTGTTATTGAATAAATTACTTGTTATTTCAAAAAATTTAGATTCTAATTCCTTATCTTTAAAGTATATTCCGTATAAGTTTTTTGGATCTATGATTTCCTTTAACAGTCGTTACCTTGCCTAATTGTAACAACATAATTATGTTTTAAGAATGGTCTTTGATATTCTATTTTATATTGATCTCGTAGTTTTAATATTACGCGATACATGAAATGATTTACTGGATTCTCAGAGATTGGTACTGAGAATATTGAATTTTCAGTAGATGTATGTTGTGTATTATTCGATTGATCATCTTGCTGTCTGTTCAATTATTCTTCTAAATCATCGGACGAAGGGTTTTCCGCGACATTTGGGATTATTGACATCAGGTCTAGTTCTGTATCGTTTGAGGTTTCCTTTGTATTAATTTCGATTCGCGACAACGCATCCGCTACTAAATTTTCTTTGTCTCTCTTTTATTATATTTTGTAATCAAACTCTTCGAGTCTCATTCTCCATTTAACTAGTCTGGAATTTGGATCCTTAAGGAAAAATAACCAAATTAGCGGTTTATGATCTGTTTCTATTATAAATTGTTGTCAGTAAACGTATGGCCTAAAATGTTTCGTGGTTTCTACTATACTTAGCAATTCACGTTCGATAGTTGAATAATTACGTTTAGCACTATTTAAAGTCCTCGAGTAAAATGCAATTGGTTTGTTATTTTGCGATAAAACTCCTCCTATGGCTACATTGGATGCATCGGTTGTAACAGGAACAGTTTTTTTTAAGTCTGGATACGTTAATACTGGTACATTGGTTAGTAATTCCTTGCATTGACAAAATGTTTGCAAATCATTTTGATCTGTGACATCAATCCGTGAATTCTTTTTAAGACATTTGGTAAATGGTTGTACAGGTTCAGCAAAGTTTTTTATAAATCTTCTGTAATATCCTACAAGTGCAAGGAAAGCTCTTCTTTTACTGTTTTCGGAAGTGGGTATTCTTCTAAAGCTTTAATTTTTGCCGGATTAGGTTTTATACCTTGTGGTATAATTACGTCCCCTAAGAAGGCTACTTCTTTACACAAAAATTCCGACTCATCTGGTTGAACTTTTAAATTATATTCTCTTAATTTTCCAAATATCTATCTAATGTGTACTGAGTGTTCATGAAGTGATTTTGAAAAGATTACAATATCGTCCATGTATACAAAACAGATTTTATACAGGTATGGGCGTAAAATATTCTCCATTACTCTTTGGAGCGTACTCGGGGCGTTTTTAAGTCCGAACGGCATTCGAACGTATTCGAAATGACCATTGTTTACCGAGAAAGCAGTTTTTTCGATAGAATCATGATCCATTTCTATCTGATGGAATCCTTGGGCAAGATCTAAGGTAGAAAACTATATGCGTTTCCCTAGATTGTCCAATATTTCGTCAATTCTTGGGAGTGGATATTTGTCTTCAACCGTTTTTTTTTCATTTAGCTCCCTATAGTCTATAACAAGTCGCCATTTTTTTCCGCTCGCATCTGGTTTTTTCGGTACAATCCAAACTGGTGAACTATAAGGTGAAATGCTTGGTCTAATGATTTTGTTATCAAGCAGTTTTTGAATTTGATTTTGGATTTCATCTTTCAATTGATATGGGTATCGAAATGATTTACAATAGACTGGTTCGTTATCATTTGTTCTGACGTTGTGTTTTACAGCGCTGATAAAAGTTGTCACAATTTTCGTTGCAAAAGATGTCTTTATATTTCTTGCACAAAGGTATAATTTCTGTTTTTTCTTCTAGATTAAGATGACTATTTCGAATGACATTTGGAATATAAAATTTTGAATTTTTGGATTTACTAAATCAACATTTCCACCTCGCATTGTTGTTGAAAATTTATTTCTACTTCACGTTCTTCTTCAAAAGGAATAGTGCATATGCCATTTTCTGCAACGGCAATTGATTCTGCAATAATATATTTGTCTAATTTAAATTCTGGGATTATAACTTGTCCTCGATCGACATTTACGGAAATTCTAATACTATTTTTAACAATTTGTTTTGCTGGTTTAAAATTCTTCGGGTTTAATTCCATAAAAAAACTGTATTTTAAAATTACCTATCTCTAATGTTTGATTATTATAATTAATCGTAGCTTTAAGTTTTTGGAAATCTTCACTTCCTATTAATGCGTCAAATCTATTACGCCATTGTATTATATGAAAATTAATTTTATCATCAAGTCCAAATTCTTTTAAAATAGGTTATGATACATTCTGATTATAGGTTATCGTATTATTATTTAAACTTTTAACACTAAATGGTTAAAAAAAATAATTTTTAATATGTTCAAAGACGCGACCCGGATTTATTATTGAATTAGAAGCTCCGCTATCTATTAAAATCTTTAATTTTAAACTAGGAATCGTTATGAATGGTAGCTTTGGTTTGCTTGTTAGCCAATTTAAATCTAAATTTGTGGTTCCAAGGCAGGTATTCGAAAATTTTCAGTAGATTCGAATAGGGTTTCCGGAAAATTTTCAGTAAATTCAAAAGTTTCAGGGTTCTGGTAATGTTCTTGATTATCTTCGTCGCTTTCCAACATTGCTATTGATTGTTCATCGTCCTGAAGATTGTAAATTTCTTCGGAATGAAAATTACGGGGGCCCGTGCTAATGGGCTGTTTATTTGGTCTGCCAGTATTTCGTGTGGATATTGACATCGGGGTAGGTTTTGACTCAGGTTCCTTCTTTCCAAATACTTGCGAATTTGTAGGATAATTTGTGAACAGTGGTCTCGTCTGGAAATTTATCGGACCACGCGGAAATTGATTGTGACCTAGATTACGGTATGTAAATTGTGGTGAAGGTTTATAAGAATGATTTGCGTTTGCTCGTTGAAACTGTTTTGGTTATTGAGTTTTATTAGAGAAATTATTGAATTGTCTAGTTGTCGATGGTTTTTGTCGAACAAAATTTAGAAAATTGACCTGTTGTTTATAATTATCATAGTTTCTTAACCGAAGTAAACAATCTTCTAGTGATTCTACATTTTTATAAGATATAAAAGACCTATGTGGTTCTAATAAACTTGCCATGTAGGTGAATAAAGCCTTTTTTGTATAAGCAACGTGTTCTAACAACTTTTAATTTTTAATTTTCATAATATTCATCGTAAGTTTCGTTTGTTAATTGGATACACGTTATTAAACCATTTTCTAGTAATGTTTCGTTTCTAGGGTCACCGAAACGATTTATTAATGTTTTCTTTAGCTTATCCCAAGTTAAGCAATTTGAAATTACTAAAGTGTCCCTAGCAGTACCAATTAATTTGGAGCAGCAAATTTCGAACAACAATTTATTTAATGTACAGTTTTGGTGACCTGGTGAATTATTTCTATAATTAGCTATAAATTTTTCACACTGTTGTATGAAATAATGATAAGTTTCTACTTCCCCCTTCATATTGAGGAATCATTTCTTTGGCAATGCTTATTTCAATATAATTTGCCATTATTATTTGATTATTAATTAATTGATTATCAGAATCGGGAGTTACTTGAATGACTAGATATTCTTATAGGTGATCTATCGCGGATTTCAGTCATAAAAGATTCCAACACGTATATTGTAAAAAGAAAGAAAAAGGATGTTATTACTTACAAAACTAATGTTTGCTAATACCATCTCAAGTATGCGTTGCAGTTGAGAAGTACCACAGCGGTTGAGTATTCTCGATGGATGGTGTTGCTATTGTTGCAGACTCTGGTTTTTGTTTCCTAGGCGTTGTCTACAGTTGAGGTCCGTTGAAGGGCAAAGTACCTCGGTAGGCCAGATAGATATTCTTACCAAAATTTGCTTAGCACGATGATTAATAATGATGTTATACCCAAGAAGGATTTAAAAATCGCCGACACTACGTTATATTATATAGAGCCGTTTGGGGATCCTGTTCGCAGTGCCAATTATGTTTTTTATTGCAAATAAGATTTATTTAAAAATAAATTATTACTAATTATTACTAATTAAAAACTGAGACCTCACTAACTATAAGTTAATATGAACTCTGACTATTGTTATCAATGCAGCGTCTTTTATAACATTTATAAATTTATATAATGATATATATTATACAAAAATACGGAGAATATAACTATAATAATGATTAATTGTAATCTGTATGTAAACAATTAAGTGGTATATTTCCTTTATTTATATTTTATATAAATTTAAGCATTTCGATAACAATTAGTTATCGTCCTCAGTAAATGGTAATATCTATAAGAATTACCTCAGATGTTAAAACAAAATTATGAAACATAAATTTGTTGCGAATGCTCAATTTCAAACACAAAAATCGTAATATTCACCCTAAATTTCAAAATGGTTTGTCTAAATAAGCTCATTAAATTGATTTGAATCCAAAATACAGTAAATAAATAAAACTTTACGAACAGATTAGAGCACTACATTTTGGAATACACTGTAATAAAAAGAATAGTAGATTTCCTTTCCTATTTTTAATGAATTACCGACCTCGTACATGAAATAAACATTTGTTCACTCCGAATATGAAATTTAATTTTAAACCAACTGCAGAAATTTAGATCTTAAGTGGAGTATAACAGATACGGTAACTGAAATTCTCTTCAAATTAAAGAACACCATTGAAATGCTCGCTACCCTAGCTTGCATGAAATAAATAACTTATTTAAAAAAAAAAGCAACATAGCTTACACTCATAGGACTGTTGATAAACGGTAAACATTGATTCAGTTATTCATTTTACAGTATTCGTCATATAATTATAATAGTTACGTAAGTGTGTGTCAGTTTTGAATATTCGCTTACTCTAGTAGCGAGAGCGTATTAAAACATGAACCTCCTTTAATGAATTGTTAATACACCAAATTCATCAAACATCTAATTAATGCAGCATTCGCGCCTACTATTATGTGCATCAGTAATAAAAAAGTAACATTTAGCAACATTCCAATAGATTTAGAGGGATGGCTGATCAAAATTTTACTTATTTCAAGCTGTCCAAATGTTTAATTGTTTAATTTAATTTTAATTGTTTAATTGTTTAAAGCCAAATATACGTTGACGGTGACATCGAATAAAATTTCAAGCACTGTATTGCGTTTAATAGCGCTTTTGCAGAATTCAGGTGTGAAATTTTTAAAGCTGTGTAAAATTAACTTTTACGATTGTTGTTTCTGATTTGAACTTCGTTGTTTAGCGAAATTCACATATATACTGGACTCTCCTTTTACTTTCAGTTAATCCATAGATATTTGATATTCAAAAGTTTTGTTTTTAATAATAATAATAATAACAATAATAATAATAATAATAATGCTTATTTATTCCACAGATTAGTGTATCTAGTTATAAAGTAAAATAATAGTAGATATTACATAAAATAATAGAAGAAGAAATAATAAAACTTACAAGCATGAATAAATTACACATTGTAACAGTCAGCATACAGAAATTAGACAAACATCACATTAAATAACAAAGTGTTGTATAAAAGAGTATCACATTAAGTTAACATTATTAAACTTTGATAAACAAAAAACATATTATCACAAACATTTGGGACTAATTGATTTACTTTACATTACAGTTGCAGATGTGTTCACTAATAACCTTTTTGTATGTACTTTGACTGAGCATAAAAACATCCACATCATTGATATGAATTTATTGAGGACATTTTAAAATGCGTGGTTCTTGGTATTTTTAGGAAGAATATAGCATGAAAAAGAGTTCCAACCGCAGGTGCCTTAAATGTAATTAGTTCTAACAAATTAGAATCATTAATTAATCCATTCAGTAGTTTATATAGATACAATTGTCCGCTACACTCTATACGATCAGATAGCGTTTAAAAGTTAAATTTTGTTATTAATTCTGTATAAGAGATACATTTAGAATACTGTTTTTCTTTCATATAAAATAAAAGTTGAAGGAATTTAAACTGAACCCGCTCAATAACTAACTGGTACTTAGTGCAATGCGGTGACCAAATAAATGAACAATATTCCAATTTAGTGCGAATTAATTGGTATGAAATGGAGTAGATGAGTTATATGCTTACAATTACGATGTATGAATCCTAATAACTGCATTGATTCCTTACAAATGTTGTTAATGTGATAAGTATAAGTTAACTTCGAGTCAAATGTAACACTCAGATCTTTAATTTCATACTCACTCTCTAAGATACATCCATTTAATGTGTACTTAAATACCACTGGGTTAGATTTCCTAGTAAAAGATAGTACTTTACACTTGGCTGTATTAAGGTATAATTTGTCTACTTTAGTCCAGTTAGTCAGCTCGTCAATGTCATACTGTAAGTTGATACAATCACTTCTACCTTGTATAACCGTAAAAATGTTTAAATAATCCGCATAAAGTAAGAATTTACTAGTTCGTATACAATTAGTCACGTCCTTAATAATTAACAAAAAAAGAAGACATTACATTAGCTTTCACAGAAATTCCGCTTCAAGATTTTTTTGAGTATGAAACACGTACAAAACACTGGCCAAATATAAAGTGAATCACGACTGTAAATGGGTCTCCCAAACTAGCGAAGGCCATGATTCGTTAAAATATGCGAACCAAAGAGCAGGTTTATATTATTACGCAAAGTTGTTAGGGTAGATACGATGCGTATAAGAAACATTTGCTAATATTGGATCTTTCAATCTTATCCTCAGCATATAATATATATATATATATATATATATATATATATATATATATATATATATATATATATGCCTGCACCAGGTTCTCGGTTATCTTTAGAGATACACAGTCGGTTAAATAAGGGCAAAGTTTGCGCATTTTTATGCGAAACAATAATCTGAAAGAAAACTAGAGCTGTCATCTTTCGTTTTCGAATTATTGCAAAAAAAATATTATGGTGCCATTTTGGATTTTTGCATTTTTATATCAAATTGTGTTTTCAGAATACAATGATGTATCACACATAATTGTTCTGCTTTACATTTACGCCAAAATTTTCTATTTTTCAATTTTGAGAGGTTTGCTTTGGAAAGATAACAATCTTCGATTGTTTTAACCAAAAATTTGACAGTTCCACCATTATAGTATGGAATTAACGTTTGCGTTATTCTTGCCGCGCAAATGTCTTTGTCCAATGAAGAAAACAGAGATATGCTGCTAATTTACTATGCTTCGCATCGAAATGCAGTGATCGCTGCGGAAACATATTTGCAGCGCATAGTGACTTAAATGTATCAACAGTACACTAAAAATGATATCTATTTCTCCGCTTGTGCTTCCAAGTGGTCTGTCAAGTGTGAAATTGGCACGCCATATTATAAATTCAATATTTCAGTTATATTAACGGTTGCTGAAAAGTTTCATCGGCATACATATGTACCAATAGAGCACTAAAAAGTGCCACTAGTTTGTGCTTCCAAGTGGTCTGACAGACCATTCGGAAACACAAACAGAGAAATAGATGGCACCTTATAGTGCCCTATTGGTACATATATTCCGATTAAATTATTTTGGTAATCGTTGAAATAATTAAAATATTGAATTTATAATATGGCGTGCCAACTTAATTCAATGGATATACTTTGATGCAAAGCGTTTCTGTGGTTGACGTTTATATCGTAAGATATTTTTTAAGGGTAAATTATAATTGTAGTTTACTCTTATATAGAATATGACGTACCATAAAAATATCTGGTGAGGAAAACACGACCTTCCAACCTACAAAGTGGAAATTATAAAAAAAGTTTCATTTAGAATAATTTTTTTAGATAGCTAAGCAACTACTTCTTTAACAGTTTGTCGACGAAAATAGGTAAATTTTCAAAAACAGAAAGAATTATCTATATATATATATATATATATATATATATATATATATATATATATATATATATATATATATATAGTTATTGAAACAGTGCAAATTGCGAAACAGACTTTGTATGGTAGACTAGAAACTGGTTTCCCATTTCAGTGTTATTCAGTAGAAGTAAGTATTATATAATTTATTAAATATACATTTATGCTCTCCTAATGGGATCTTAGAAAAGGGTGTTATTTTAAGTAGACTTGTGAAATGGTCAATATAGAGTCCTACGCCAGATATCGTAAAACCATAGCTGAATGCTGTTTCCTTCACTTTCCTCAAATTGTAAGGAAATTATTACTTCAAAATTATTCATAATAGAGAATTGTGAGTTATTGATATTAACGTCAGACTGAGATGAAAGAGACCTGCCGGGCATATTGCTTAAATTGAACTTATTAAAAATGTTTCTTTAGTCTTGAGATGGAATGTTTAGCTTCTTATTCTGTAGTGTTAGGTATAGATATATTCATTATCACGAAGACTGGTTAGGATCTCTCTTGACTTGATCGATTTAGTGGTGCAATATTTTATATTAACATATCTTGAAAATGCGAAAAGCTGCTTTGCCATATTTAATAGTATGAAAAACTTACTTTTCACATTAAATCGCAACTTTAAAGTCACACTTGTCCACAAGGGGGCCAAATTAGATGCCTTATGGAGGCCTTCCCGGTATTTGTCCGATTGGCCGGCGCTTCAGTCTGACGCTGGTTTACATATGTCGGCGTAGGATCCCGTAAATCAGGTTTTCATGAAAATACAAGTGATTTCGCGAAGAATAGGCATATCGCGTAAACGCAGTCGCTTTACGCGATCTGTCTGATACATACAAGCCTAATCTAGCGTTTTCCCGAAAAATTCGAATTGAATCTCGAGTTTTCATGGAATAGCGGGACGGGTTTAGTAGAATGACAAAATATGTTGAAAATATAAGACGCGAGAAGGGTTATCGGGATGGGGGACAGTGGGAGACGCATTACGCTCGTGCGACAGGACCAAACTACGTTTATAATGATAGTTGACCCTTCTGGTGATCCTTAATAGTAATAAATTTACTCGACGTTTAAACTGTTTTGTTCTCATAGTAATAATAATAATTTTGGATTTTGCTATTTTGCGACGAAATAAAACCCTACTTGATCAGTTAGTTTATTTCCTGAGTAATCTTCGCAACTTGGCCACTTGCACCCAAAGAGTTGTTACTAAATAGAAAGAGATGTTGAACCAGTTCAACGTTAAAATATTCAGTGATTTCTCTATTCGACCAATATTCAGAAAAAAATACCATGGTTACAAAATAAAAAGAGGGTTAACATGTTTTGACATTCCACTGAACTAATCTGGCGGTTTCGTGAAAACGCGAAATTCAATTCGCGTTTTCGTGGAAACACTAGATTAGGCTTGTACGGATCAGTCAGATCGCGTAAACTGACTGTCTTTACGCGATAATCCGATTTTTCGCGAAACCTCTCGTATTTTCGTGAAAATATGATTTAAGTTACCCTACACCGGCATATACATGCTATCATCATACTTTTGCATATGCATCGCGTGTAATATGCACCTTCGAAAAAGGCTCAGTTGGTGAAAATACCTTAGCAAGTGTTGGTTTTTGCCTGCAAATTTATGTTCAATTTTTAACTGTACAGGGCGAAGTAGGTGTACCTAGGTAATGCAATCTGTATAGTAAGACTTAGTATATACAATTTTTGGCAGATGTAACATTGCAAGTCAATATTTTCCAAGTTACCAAAACTCTCACACAATTCATTTCTTTTAGTATTGAAATAGAAGCTTAATATGCTTATTGCAGTATTATGTTACTAGAAACACCAGGTATAATCTTAGAAAAAAACAGGCAGTTGTTGACCACTGTTTACATTTTACTTTCCAGAGCCTAATTGATAACATAGTTTTTTAAATAACTGTTAAGACTTGGTCAAACCAGGTGCAAGGTGCATATTTCTGTAAAGGATATTAACAGATTTTTTATTAAATTAGATTTATTCCTCCGACTAAAGGAAGTTCTTCCCAGGAATAATATCAGCGTGTTATCCATCATCTTTGAATTGACCAAGATAAACTGCAACTTCGTTACTCTGCAATTTTTTTCAGTGTAGATATATACGTCATGCTGCGAGATCCAGCAGTGACCGTCGAACAAGTTTTAACGATGCTACGGAAATTTCAACGGAACATTGGAAGTCCGTCAGCTAGTGTATGGAAAAACGCTTGCAAAGAACCTGAAATTAATGGTAAATTAACCTCCATAGCGTTATATACTATTGTTGAATTGAGCAGGTACAACTGTTGCGATATGTTAAATATAGATTAATTTGAAGGTAATTCTAAATTGGATTATGAGATAGATAAAAAACGCAACGAAAACACTACATATCAGGATATTACAATAGATGGAAGCAATTGTAGATACATAGAACCAGAAAAAACAATGTTTGCAAGGAAGAGACGACGTATGGTTTTGAAGAGATGCTGGACGGATACATTAAACATCCAAATAAGCAACGTTCTGAAAAGTAACTGCGTATGGAGGTTTCTTAACCATTATGTTTCACCATCGGGTAGTTTCCATTACTTAACCATAAAGGGATACAGAATGTGGCGCATCCCTATTTGCCTATAATGTTTCAGGAACGTCCCATGATGGTATTAATTTAAAAATAAAAATAACCAACTTAAATCGTAGTCTGCACAATGGTATAAAAAAGAGGGAGTTAACTGGTCGCTTGATATGTGCAGTGGGTAAAAGTGTAAGTGATGGAAAGCTCGCTATTAACTGGAGAAGAGAGGAAACTAAGAAGGTACAAAATAACTGTATGGCAGTTGAATCTAGTAATCTGTATTGGCTAGGTACCTTACCTAAGTGTAAACAGGAGTATTCCAATAAAAAATATCAAAGCTTGGAAAAACACGAAGATCCCGTCCATAGCTTATAAATGACCCGTTCTTAACCTCTCACATACAGTCCCTTGAGCAGTTCTTTCTTGGTATTATCGTTATTATAACTGCTATTGTGCTGCTGAATTATATTCTTTGATACCATCTCGGGCTGTCTTTGCGAGAAACACTCGGTTCGCTCATTCACATCATCAGTATGCAGTACAAATCTCCACTCGTCCTACCAAACTGGCGCAATCCACATTTTTCTACACGGCTTCTAAACTCTGGAATGATATCCCTAGTTCCTGCTTTCCTCTCACTTATGATATGAGAAAATTTAAGGTAGCTGTTCATAGGCATCTATTGGCAGTTCATTATCCCTCTATCCATCCTCCTAAGAGTTCCTGAGTGCTTTAGCATGATAGGCCAAACTTAGCCTGTTCAGGTCCACAATCATAAAAAAAATACCTTACTCGTGTTAAAATACACACAGCCATTTTCAGTTATTATTCACACGATAGGATTAGACAAATTTTTTATACACTATTGGTCGCCTAAACAGTTGTATGTGTACAATTCATATATTAAAAGCAAAGGAAAAAGCTCCCTGCTGGCAATTGATGCCACTGGAACCGTTGTTAAGAAGTTGAGAAGACCTTCAGATAAACTACCGAATAATATTTTTTCGTACCAAATTGTAGTGCACCTGAATAAAGAACACGGTCAAATACCAGCATGTCAGATGCTATCAGAACACATGACACTAATGTCATACCTTTTTGGCTAACTTGCTGGATCAAATCGGGTGCTTTGATACCACAAACGACAATGCGCGACAATTCTTTCGCGTTGTTAAACTCTATACATTGGGCCTTCACTAACATGACATTAAAAACTTATATGGCACAATGCTTTTCCAAATTAACTGGAAAAAACGTGTTCCAAATACGTTCATAAGAGTTGACTACGCTCATATTATGGAGATTATATGTAAATGGGAAATTATACGAAAACAAAAGCTCTTGCATGAATTTTTTGCTCGTGTAATGATTCTACTTATAAAATCCAAAACTTTGGAAAGCGAAAGTGACATAATTGAAAGTTTAATTATCGTATGCAATAGTGAATACGCGGGTATTGCAATGGTCTCATGACGCCATATGAGACACATAAACAGAAACTTAAAAAACTCATGTCTGGCATAGACCCTATAATTATTAATACTAAACAGGAGTGCAATGATGAAATCCTACAAGAACAAAAATTAGATTCCCAAATAGATGACACCGCTGCAAATTTATGGTTCATAAATATTAAGGATAATGCGCTAGAACATTGCAATTACGTACCTAATGATGAAAAATTTCATTATTGTCCGGAATTTACGAAAGACTTACAACATTTAGTCAAAACAATAATATTATAGTCAAATTTGATGAGTCGACACTTTATGGTAACAAGAAATACGGCGTCATCTGCAAGAGCGGAAAGTTGTTCCAAACGATGTAAAACATATGACATTCAAAAATTTTAATCTGCCGATAAAAATAGATAAATTCTTAGTGACCCATTTAGAAGCCATTCAAGGCATGATGAAATTATCCATAATATCAGAAAGGAAAGAAATCAAGGAAAATGAAGAAGAAATCGGAATATTCACTTTCGAGGAAGAAAGAAGACCAAAATTATGAGTATTGTAGAACTCTAAGTAATGGTGAGTTCTGAATGAAGGGGCGTATGTTTTTGAATTGCTAGCTAATTTTTTTCTAGAATTGAAAAGTGAAAATAACGAGCACTACCGCAGATTTCATGATATGGAGAATGATTTGAATTGCCACAATGAAATAACCCGTTGTAGGTATATCTAAGTTTCAATACATATTCTGTATCTGTATTGCTTTTAGGTTTTGAAGTAAGTACAGACACGGTTCCGGAAAGAAATATAAAAGGCTTATTACATATCAAAACACAGGGTGAACAGTTAATAAAAATTAATTCCATAGAAACAGGAACCTCGAATGTAATCCATCTTGGTGAGTAGTTGTTTGTTAGTATTTTATTATTATTGTCATTACCACACCACAATAGTACAATAAGGAGTGCACTTTGAATAACTTAAATAAGCTTACGTTTATACATTATATTGACATTGAAGTCGCCGCTATTTTTTCATTACCACTATTCTGAGACTCCTAGTGTAAAATATTAATTTACTTTTTGCACTAGTACAGAAAAAGCGGTTACTTGACATTTGTTAGTCAATTCTTATTTAGCTAGTTAAAGGGGTAAAAATTTTGTATGTTCACATGTATTCGTAAACAATTACATTAACATTTTATGTACTAATGCAACAAATAATTATTTTCTGTTACAAATAATTTTTTTGAAATAAGAAAAATGATTGCGTTGTACTAATTTCGCCACATTTCTAAATTCTATAATATCAAAGTTGTAAATAAACCATTAATTAGGTACCAAAAATAATAATGAAATTTAGAAAATTGTTACTAATTATCAATTATAATCCTATTTCCATTAGATAAAAATAATCAGATTTCTTTTGTCGCTTTTGGTTTACAAGAAATTAAGTGTTCTATATATATGACACTGGTACAATGTGAGTAGGATTGCACTCCCTATAATAATGAACGTACCATATGCAGTCCGAAATAGTATGGGTTTAACGACTGATGAAACAAAAATTATTTTTATTCATGGTAGGGTTCAAAACATTCTACACACAGGGTTACATCGTATTTTGAACAAAAAGTCAAAGGTTTTTTCTGGCAATTTGGAAATTGGCATCTACACTGATTTCCCTCCGTCTTATCCAATGGCTGTTTCCATCATACCGAACATCAGGCACTACGCTATGTACGTTGTGTTTCCGATGGCTAGAATGGCCTTTTAAATAAAATGTGGCAACACTTCTTCGGAAATCTAAACAAGATAAAGAACCTGGCCCATGAACTTTTCTGTACAAAATCCATGCATTTGTTATGGACATGTCGATCATTCTTGTAATTAACGACTAGTACCATTTTTTGCCTTTAATCCTAATAGCATATTTGCCAATTATCCAGTCATGATGATCAACACCTCCCATACATTGATTTTACATTTTGATAACGTTAGGTTGGGGGACATGAATTTTTTGTTGTTTAGATTTACGTCACCTTGAAGCATTACCTAGTGGTTCAATGGTGTCAAAATTTGTACCAATTGTTTTTGTCAAATCGATAATTAAATGTGCCACGTTATTTCTTTGAAAGTTCTTTTGAATTTAAAAGTGGGCATTTATCTGTTCTGTTTTCAGGCATTGTTCCTGTAACAAGTAGGATAAGAAAAGTATAGATTATTTATACCTGTTGCACGAAATCCTATTGATTTTGGATGAATCAGTATGTCACGGTTTGTAAAAAGTTATCAAAATGTATCAAATGGTCATTAGGATTTTCAACGACTACTAAAAGATCTGTAATAACCTTGCAGTAAACCCGGAGTTGCATTTTTACCTTTGCCAGTATAAACAGAAGGTTTGTAGCAATATCCATCTGAACTACATAGTGCCGATAATTTATATCCAAATCGAATTGGTTTTGATTGTATAAATTACTTCATACGATTGTGCCCATAGTATTTCACAATCATTCCATCAATTGATAAATGAGTCTAAAATGTACCCCATTGTTGAAATGCTTGGTTTATTTTATTTATTAGTGGACGAATTTTATAGCACCTACAATGAAACACATAATGTTAGAATTCTGACATTGTTATTATACGTTATTTTATTTACCTATCAGTCAAATCAATTTCGTCATTACAACAGTGAAAAACTGATTTCAATTTCAAGTATCCGTTTCGAGACATTTCGTCCGCTACAAGTTCTATTCTGGTGTCTTCATCTGTACTCCAATGTAGCTTTTCAGGAGATAAAATATGGTAACCAGAAAATATTAAAATACAATAAACGTTTTTAATTCCTGAACAGTCACAGTAAAATCAGTAAAAATTTTTACAGATTTAGCATATCTTTAGGTTTCTTCTTGCAATAAATTATAAACATCGTCGCAGAAAAATTTTTAAAACAATTGTACAGGAGATAAATCATGTATTTCAGCACTAATAATTTTAATGTTCTCATTTTTCAGACTGTGACTCTCTTATTGTATTTGTATAAGATGGCTGAGATTTATGCCAAAGGGAGTAATATTAGTTAATTTCTTTTTACCCCTACTTGTTGAAGAGCTTTTATCGGGTTTCTTACGATTACATTGCGTATCAGGATTATCATCACGATTAGACACATTAGCTTCATGTAATTGAATTTCTATATCTTCAGGAATATCATTGATTTCATTTTCACCTCTTATGCCTTCGTCGCCTTTATCACAATCGCTTAAAACGTCCGGATTCGGTGGCAAAACAGCTATATCTACACTATCCGCATTTTCCAAATGTTTATAAAATTCCTCATCGTCGAATAACGCTTCAATATCTTTAATACTTAAAAACCGCTTACTTTCCATGTTTTACACCACAATAAATGAACTAAATGAATAAGGGAGCATCGCCTCTAATTTATATACCAACAATCTCTGCAAGAATCATCTAGTCTGGACGTATAAATTCAAGGTATAAACGTATACGAATTGGACCAGTGTCCTATAAATATGACATCATACTTTGTACTTATTTATTCCTGTTTATGATAAGATCAAAGTTTGAAAAAACTATGCAGTTTTAGCAAACAAACTTTCTATTTATGAATTCTGAACAGAAAAACTACATAATTTATTGAATTTTCAAAAAACTAAGGAAACTGAATGCTTGACAAGCGAAGAAAAAACAACCTTTGTTGTAAATTATTTTTCTGTTTATAATTACTAATTTCTTATAAAAGTAAAGGTACATTCTTGCTCCTAAAAGATGACAAAGCAATATAAAATTTAAGAAAAATACATTTTTGAATTACAACCAAGAAATAAAATTCTATACATATATATATATATATATATATATATATATATATATATATATATATATATATATATATATATATATATGACACCGACACATAATGGGTTAGTGTTTACTTCAATCTGGATCACTGTGTATAAAAATACTAAAACATTTTGTATAATACTTCCTAATTATTTAGAAACAAGCGAGGATGTTAAAGAAAAGCCAGAACTAAAAAGTCGCGTTATGGTCGCCCATGTATGAAAGTTCTCTACGTGAAAGAAGGAAGAAGAATAGAATTAGGTTTATTAAAAAATGAGTAATAATGAAAAAAACATTTTTGAAGAACAGCCAGAAATTGAAAGTCATAAATACCTCGGCTTTTGATTCAATTGCCCAAGGTATGGCTGGTGCACTTTGTGATAGTGTGCGATTCAGAAACTCAGTGGGTGATATAAACCATTCTATTGACACCTTTTTAAATTGTTTTGTATCTGTAGGGCCCAGTCCAGAAACATAAATTACGAACCGAAATTTTATTTCAATATAAAGAAAAATTTACAACACAGAAAGTATTAAATTGAATGTCAATCCACTATAATAAATGTTATACAGTACTTTTATAAAAAATACTATAGCGCTTATGATATAAATAACTGTAACTTTCCCGCCTGTACTAAAATATATTCACCACTAATAATGGATGTTATGCTCATAAACATGAATATATTGAGAAATAACTTTTCTTCCCTAGAAACCGCTATTTCAGATTGCGTTTTAAAAACAACTAGTTGTGAATACGGTAGCAAAATAATACATACTCTTAATGTTAGAAATAATATGTTCATAGATACTAATGAATGCGGTAGAACGACATTGTGTGATATACCTTGTTTTGTATCAATGTCCAATAAATCTTTTGTTTTATGTTCCGTAATACACTACGTTCATAACAATTCTGCTCTAGGTGGAATACGACATTGCATGTGGTTTAGCAGGCGAATTGATTCCGTCTGGGAACTGTACGACGATCTCTCTACCAAAATTATTAAACCTTCACATGATACAGAAATTGAACCTCATTTGCTATTGTATACCACTTAAGCTTTTAATGTATATGTCGTTGCATGTAAGTACTTCATTTTAAGTTGATATTTCTTAATGTAAGTGGATTCGATAGTAAATAATGTTTTTAACTTTTGGAACACAGTGTTTTATTGACCTGATCGATAAATATCCTTCACTACAAAACTTTCTCGTATCTCTTGCTTTAGAGTATGAAGCAGTTTTCTGTTTTTTGCCTCAAGTATAGTGCGTCGACAGAATTCCACACTTTTGCAACAATTTATTGGAATACTGACACAAGTTCTTTGCAAGTGAATGAATTACGAAGACACTTTCTTCAAAGCAACGAATTATGGGTACATCGTGTACACACCAACAGTGGCTTAAATGTATCAATAGTACACTAAAAATGTCATCCATTTTTCCGTTTGTGTTTCCAAGTGGTCTATCCAATGTGAAGTTGGCACACCATGTTATAAAGTCAATATTACAGTTATTTCAGCGGTTGCTGAAAAACTTTTATCAGTATATATATATATATATATATATATATATATATATATATATATATATATATATATATATATATATATATATATAACAGTAAGGCACTAAGAAGTACCATCTATTTCTCCGTTTGTGCTTCCAAGTGGTCTGTCAAGTGTGAAGTTGGCAGGCCAACTTGCATATTTGATATTTCCTTAACTACCATGTTTGCTGGTAGATTTTCTCTGGCACATAATGGCACAATTAAAGCACTAACCTTTTGTGTTAAAATCATTGTTTGTGCTTTTAATGGTCTGCTAACTTCATGGACCTATATATAACTTTGACTTAGCAGGCTAAACGTAATGTTGTATTTTTTTTACTATATAGTAATATTTGCCTTATGAGTTACTATTCTAGTAACATATTCGTATATTTGACTGATGTTGAAAACGTAAAGTTGTGAAACTTTGTAGTACTTCATCTGGAAAAGAAAACGTTGCAATTACTACAACCAATTACTTTAAGGTTTCAGCCACTTTAATGTAGAAACTTGTAGTAACAGTGACTATTAGATGTCACTAAAATTTTACTTTAAAGATTTGTGACTTCATAGTGAAAAAACAAGGTCGGAATAACGTATTTGTCTTCTTGTTTTATGTCCTTAAAGTATTCCAACTATTTAGTCCTATTTTGAGTATCTTTCTTGTCATGAGTACTGCAGAGAATTACTCCATAGTTAAATTCACTAAAACTATGATACCAAAAATTACTTCAAACTGGTATTTACGTTCAAAGATTACTCTGAAGTATAATTTACTTTAAATACGTTTTGGCAGTAATTTTTAAAAGGAAAATGGCGTTGAAGTGTACCAATAGTTTCTGTAAAAAGAAAAGTTATCGGTATTCGTCAACTTTCTATACAAAAGTGAAACAGCGCGTTTTAGAAAAAAAGTAAAAACAACATTTTGCAAAATTATTTTGCCGCTGAGAAACCGGATTGCGAAGCTGCTTCATCAACACAACATTTAACTTTACGTGGTAATTTTAAACATCAAAATCAAAAAAAGAGAAGATCTAGTATTAGTGGCTCATTGCAAAGAATTTTGTGAAAATAATATGTCTGATACTGTATGGGAAGAGACTGGGAAGGGTGAAGAGGAAAACGACATTATTTTAACACAGATTTCACTCTCGGATCAGCTTACACATTGGTCTTTAGTGCACAGGTTGACTCACAGTTCCATCAATGATTTACTGCATTTATTATAACTTGTTAAGAAACCCAAAATGGGTTAATATTGTGCCAATGGGAAATGGACAATTCTGGTACCAAGGCATAAGAAATTATTTGTTCACTAGTTTTTCGAATATTGAACAAGACCTGTCGGTATCATTAGTGTTTAATGTAGATAGTTTCACACCTTTTCGTAGCTAAAATCTTGAATTTTGGCCCATACTATTTAGAATTACAAACATACCTGAGTTCCAACCTATAGTCGTAGCAATGTATTGTGGTGAAACTAAACCACCTCTTCAAGAATATTTGTTTCAGCTTGTTGAAGAATTAAATGCCGTTCTAGCAAATGGAGTTCTGATCTCGAATACTCACAGAATAGTAGTTTCCTAAAAATAATTTGTGTGTGATACACCGGCCAGATATTAAATTAAAGATAATTTGATAAGAAACTCTAAAATAAAATGCATTTCTTAATGCTCTGGCAATATTTGTAATTGTAAGTTCAATCAAAATGTACAACTACTGGAACATACGACAAACATGATAGACATATGAGTTTTCTAAACTTAGACAGTCCCTTGAGAAACTAACCAAAGTTTTCGCGATAAATTCGACGAAGATCACCATAAAGAAGATACACCTTTAGAAAAACTTCCATTCGATTTAGTAGAAGATATTATTATTGCCGATTCTCTGCATTTACTTGATTTAGGCAAGTCGTTTATTTATTAAGTTTTATTTTTTTTTTATCATAGAAAATAGCTCATAATATATTTTGTACTTCTCAGGTTTTTGAGACGTAACTTTTTTAATTTTCAGGTGTACTGCGAAAATGTCTATATGGATGGGTAAATGATAACTACAATTTTCTTACAAAACTGTCAGCATACCAGATCAGTGCCTTATCCAATATGCTAGAAAACTGTAACCGTAGAAAGCCTCTCGAAAATAATCGACCGTGAGAGGCCTAAAGTGTCTAAAGTTTTGGAAAGGTGCAAAATATCGCTCCATTTTACTTTATCTTGGGCTAGTAGTGTTAAAAGATTTTCTGTCTTTTGAAGTCTATCATAATTACCTTATGTTATTCTGTGGAGTTACCATTTTATCATATAGACCATATGAGGTATATACTGACATAGCAAATCAATTACTTCAAGATTACATTGAACAGTTTATTAGTACTTACGGTGTTAATGCTATTAGCACCAACGTTCATAATTTATGTCACGTAACAAATGATGTTAAAAATTTGGAACATTGGCTGAAATCAGTTCAAATCCGTTTAAAAATTTTCTGG
>JARFJB010000576.1:1860000-2242500 GCA_036346205.1 Vesta saturnalis | reverse complement strand
TGTGAGTGTGGGTGTGGGTGTGAGTGTGAGTGTGAGTGTGAGTGTGAGTGTGAGTGTGAGTGTGAGTGTGAGTGTGAGTGTGGGTGTGGTGTGCGTGTGCGTGTGCGTGTGCGTGTGCGTGTGCGTGGCGTGTGCGTGTGGTGTGTGTGCGTGTGCGTGTGCGTGTGTGTGTGTGTGTGCGTGTGCGTGTGCGTGTGCGTGTGCGTGTGCGTGTGCGTGTGCGTGTGCGTGTGCGTGTGCGTGTGCGTGTGCGTGTGCGTGTGCGTGTGCGTGTGCGTGTGCGTGTGCGTGTGCGTGTGCGTGTGCGTGTGCGTGTGCGTGTGCGTGTGCGTGTGCGTGTGCGTGTGCGTGTGCGTGTGCGTGAGCGTGTGCGTGTGCGTGTGCGTGTGCGTGTGCGTGTGCATGTGCGTGTGCGTGTGCTATTTACATCATCAACAAATATTCCTTCCCCTTTGTATGCTTTGAGCCAGTTCAACACACGTCCAGCGTTTTGCAATTCAGCTAATGGGTCATTCAATGTTAAGAACGAGAATCTCACAAACTTAGCAAAGGAATGTTCTCGGTTGATGGAAATCCATTTCACATTGGATGTTTAACTTTTTAAAAAATCCTGCTAATTTTGAAACAAAAATACCGATAATTCTAATACGCTGCAATTTATTTTCAAACACTAACCTCAAATTTGTTAACAATTGTTTACAGTGTTGCTATATTTAGCAACGTACGGTGACGTCAGAGTCTTTATTACAATGACAATAGGGGTAATTGCGAAATTGGGTTGCAGCTTGTTTTAAACATCGTACAATTTCTATAATCGATCTGGTGGTTTAAATATTAAAGGGAGATATCGAAAGGATCGTACCATGATCGTGATTTTTCTTGCTACTCCTAGCGCTGGGTTCGATAATGTATGTAGTATTTTGTTTAATATAGTAATCTAAAATTAAAAAATTGATTATAATTTTAATTAAAATTCAATAATACCCAATTCAAGTACTTGAGTATACTGTCATGTACATATCTAATCAAAATCTATATTATGTGACAAGAGACGTTCCACGTTCATATAAAAGTGGCAACAAATGGGTAATGCTCTCACTTTCGTAACTACAATACAGAAAATGGTATTACCATTAATTCTTGTTGCTGTTTTTGTAGTGGCCATAACCACCTATTGGTATATAAAATTTTACTCTTACGACCTGTACTTGAAAGATGTGCCGGGTCCACCAGCATTACCCATTCTAGGCAGCGCATACGATTATGCAACTACATCAAGTAAGTTGAATGTTTTACATCTTGAAAATTTATTAGTATCAGCTATGAAAATTGAAAATTACTAAGTTAATCGCCAATTACCTTAGCGCTTAGACAGATTAAAAAAATTAAAGTATTGTTTCAGTATTACTACTAACGGATAGATACAGAAAGCAATATGGAACCTTATTTAAAACATACATAGGCTTCTTTCCACCAACTTTAATAATATCAAACGCAAAAATGGTAGAATTTGTTTTAACTTCACCAAATCTGTTACAAAAAGGAAGAAGTTACAAATTCTTCAAAAATTGGTTGGGAAATGGTCTCATCCTGAGCAAAGGTAAGAGTTTGATAATTACATAACATAAATATTCATTTTAATTTTATTCATGTAGGTCAACGATGGAAAAAGCACAGAAAAATGTTAACGTTCGCGTTTCATATGAAAATATTAGAACAATTTGTTGAGGTCTTTGAAAAATTTGGTGGTACGTTAGTGGAAACTTTTGAAAAGGTGGTTGGAAATACGTCCATCAATCTTTACCCACTGCTATCATTAGCTGCTTTGGATATTATATGTGGTACGTATTCTCTTATTTAGTGAAGAGAACTAAGTCAAACTAATATTATTCCGTAGCATCTGCTATGGGAACTGATATTAAAGCACAAACAAATTCCGACTCAAAATATGTACACAGTGTCCAAGAAATGTGCAGAATAATAATGGACCGAATAACACAACCCCTAAAGACAACTGATTCTTTTTACTACCTTAGTAAAGATTACAAGAAAGAAAAGGAAGTTATTGACATTATGCACAAATTTACAGCGTCCGTCGTAAAGTCTCGAAAACAAAAATTTCAGAATGCTTTAAATAACAATTTAGATTCTGATGAAGATAGCGAAATAGGAATGAAGAAAAGATTAACATTTTTGGACACAATGTTAAATTTACAAGAAACCGATAATGCACTAACCGATGATGAAATTCGGCAGGAAGTCGATAACTTTATGTTTGCTGTAAGTATCTTTTGCTTTGAAGTCCAATCATCTTCATTTATTGGTTGTAGGGGCATGAATCCACTGCTCTCACATCTAGCTTTCTTCTTTATTCTCTTGCCAATCATCCTGAAATTCAAGTAAGTAGTACGCTAGTTTTTATGTTTAATTATGTATAATTTACGAAACGAAAATTATAGGAAAAAGTTGTGAACGAGTTAAGATCAATCTACGGTGATGATAAAGATAGAAAAATGGAATTTAATGATTTTAATGAAATGAAATATCTAGAAATGGTTATTAAAGAAACTTTAAGATTATATCCACCTGCACCTTTAATTTCAAGACAAGTTACAAAAGATTTCAAATATGGTAAACTGACTATTAACAAAAAATTTTAATAATTTTATGTTGTACATTTATAGAGAACTTAACTTTGCGAGAAGGCACAGAAATGACAATCTCGATTTACGGGTTGCATAGAGATCCTAGTGTATTCGAAGATCCTGAACGTTTTGATCCTGAACGATTCACGCCAGAAAATCAAACAAAAAGACCAAATTTCTCATATATACCTTTCAGTGCTGGAAATAGAAATTGCATTGGTCAAAAATATGCAATGCTGGAAGTTAAAGCCATTGCGACAAAAATATTAAGAAATTTTGAACTTTTACCAGCTTTTCCAAAACATTCACTGCAATTAGGTGGAGATATTGGTCTGAGATCAGAAAATGGTTTCTGCGTACACGTAAAGCGAAGAAAATTTTAATGGATGTAAAGTTAGTACTATAGATCTGATACATTGTAATATTTTGTCAAGAAAGGCTGAGTGTTCAATAATTAAACAATTTTTTACACTTTCAATATTAAAAGATGTTTTATACTTTTTCTCTTAAAGCTTCTCGTGTACTTCCTCGTAAAGACACAACTTAGCGACGTGCAAAGACATTGTGAGTAAAAAATAATGAGTAACGTGATAATATGATAACATGCTGTGTATCAAAACTGGTGAAGATATATTTAAATAAATTATTAAATTACATAGTATACTTTCTTATAATTTAGAAAACATATCTAACACGATTTAAAACCAAGTAAGTACGTGATGTGAAAGAATAATAGTTAGATGTTGTGTGCAACGCGTAAGTATGGATCAAATATACCTTTCATCGCAAAAGTCAAAGCAAAGGAGGAGGCTTAAATTCGTGTTACTGGGCTTATGTTTAAATTTGGACCTTGTTTGACTTCATTTATAAAAGAAACAAAATGTTTGCTAAGAAGCCTCACGTTTCATGTTAACTATTGTTAGGTGTCAATTCAACCTACCAAGAAAGAATTGAAAGAATATAAACTGTGTTCATTAAAAAAATCTGGTTGCTACATGTGGTCACCGAATAACATTCCAACTATTTACTGAGTTGCATAATTTTGGTTGGTCATGGTCTAACTTTTATAAGTTTGCAGTACTCAATTGAAAGGGTTTAAGTTGTATGATCAGATAAATGTAACCTGCTAATGTAACACTAAGAGATTAGTCAAAGGAAATAGTTAGGCGTCCAAAGCCAACAACTTACAGTACTTGTTGTACCATGGAAAAATTTTACCGATAATTAGATATCCCTAAATTGAATAACCTAAAGCCAAACTAAATCTAAAACAAAAGGAATGACAAATTTTATACAGAACGTTTTTGTAGATCTCAACGAGCTAAACACTTTCCTAAATCACACAGACGTGAATAAAAACCACCGTTTCGTATTCAAGGGCTCTCAAAACGCGTAAATACATAAACATTTCCATATATCGTCATTAAACTTTCATGTACACATACGTGTTGTATGTAGTTTAATTTGCATTTTTACCTCTTTATGCGTTAAGCATGCAAAAGTGAAATATTATGAAAAATCAATGACGAGTTTTCAACGGATTTAGATGTGTTCAACATATCTGTGTGTGCAGACGTGAGTGTGGGCCAGCGAGTGTGTACGTGTGCGTGTGAGCGCGCTCGTGAGTGTACATGTGTGAGTGTGCTTGAAGCGACAAATATATATATATATATATATATATATATATATATATATATATATACTGGGTTATTCTCATAAGATGACGAGCTTGACCAAGTAAAAATACAACCCAAAATACGTTTTACTAAGGCCACAATGTTTTGTGGTATTTAAAAATTGAATCAGAATTCCAAGTAGTTTGATTTGTTACGTCGAGTAAGGCTATCATTCACGAATCGAGTTGCAACATGTGAATGTAACGACGGAAAGCATTTTGAGCACTTACTTTAAGAGTTTGTTAAGTATTTGTACCGTACCTGCCCATTTTTTTGTTTTTGTTTTTGTTAATTGTTTATTGTAGTTATTAAATTATATTTTGATGAGAGAGGAATTTTGCGGTCATATTTTTGGTTTTGACCAATTTTGACGTCTATGAGGCTGACGTTAAAAGCTATCTATGTTTTATGAGCATTCTGAAAATGTCATAGGGATCCTGTTAGCGTTATAAATCGTATTTTGGGTCGCATTTTTACATGGTCAGACTCCCCATCTTATGTAAATGACGCGATTGTGAATTTGACCTTAAATGGCAATTGTATGAGTGCGGATTACTCAATCAGATCTAATTAGACCTTATTCTTATTAATAAGCTTGACTCGAAATATTCCAAATATGAAACAGATGGTTATCAGGGTGTATTTTGAAATCACCGACAATCGAAAGCTGGAGATCCTAGGTTCCAAAATAAGACAAGAATTCTTATGAATACGTTTCCAAAAATACTTCCTGGCCGAGATACGGGTGTTTAAGAAAAAATGTTTCGAAGACTTTAAGATTTCTTAAAAACCAGAAGGAGAGTTAAATTGAAATTTGTTATAACGTAATGTCTCACGAATTGCAATTATTCTGGTGCATTTCAGTTAGTTGGCTCCATCCAGTAGTATAGAATGTAAATTACTATTCCAGACTTGCCATTTTATTTTGAAAATAAAATCGTACCTGGATTTTTTTTTTGAATTGGCGCTTAGATCTTGAAATTGAAGGAAAAATTAATTGTTGTTTTATTTTAGGTAAAAATAACTCAATTACTTATTAAAGAAAGAAACACACTAATTGCAATATGATGAAGTCACTGCTTAAAACAAGAAAACACGTATGCCTCACTGCTTTTTTGGCAAACAGATTACTATTTCAGACCCAAAACTTTATTTTGAAACTAAATTCATACACCGGTTTTTTTGGAATTAGCGCTTAGTTTTTGAAATATTTGCGTCGATATAAAAGACAAGACAATTCAAAAAAATTAATTGTTTTATTTTAGGGAGAAATAACTTATTAAACAAAAAGTATACTAAATTGCAACTATTCCGGTGAATTTCAGTTAGTTGGCTCCATCCAGTGGCGTAGAATGTGTTGAAGTCACCAGTTAAAACAAAAGGAAAACGTATGCCTCACTCATCATTTTATTTTGAAGCTAAAATCATACCATAATATCAATCTAGGTACAGTCCGCGCGGCCAAAGAATTTTCGTGTCGCGCATGGATGTTCGTGCATTTGGCCGCACTCGTTAACGCAACAGCGACTGAAAGCATTACCAGTGGCGTCGGTGTCACGTTTTCAATTATTCGTCACCAAACCACAAGAAATTTTAAAATATTTTATTTATTTGAATTACATATAAACAGTAATAGTTTAAACATTTATAAAATAAAAAAATAACCATGTTGACAAGTAATAAATTTTATATTTGAATTACAAATGAACACAACAGTTTAATCGTTTATGAAAATCAAAAAAGTATAAGTTCGATTTTTAATTATAGAAACAGAATAGGCTGTATTTTAAGAGTATTATTCAGGATTTAAAGAATTATGATATTTCTTAGGTAATCAATTTTTATATTTCCATACACTTTGGGGAAAAGTTACTCAAACGTCGATAATTATCTACTATAATAATATTAAATACTACTAACAAATAAGTCACACAACCATTCATCACTAGACCAGACACTTTCAGTTTCTGAATCGTCCTCCAAATTTATCACCAGTTTTTCGACTTGTACCTCAATCAGTGTTTCGTTCTCTAAATATTTTTTTCCTGGTCGATTACCTTCTTACAGCACTTTTGCCAGTTTTCTTGAGTAACAGCCGCTAATTCTTCTTCCAACAATCTTCTAACGTGGTTGAAGTTAAAGGTGGTATTTCTCTTTGCAACATTATTTTTCACTTAAGCCCAAATCAACTCAATCGGGTTTAAGTCCGGGTGATAGGGAGGTAGTCGCAGCACCGTATGTCCTTCATTACTTAATATACAATCAAACTTGTATGTTATATGTTCCTTTTTGTATAGCTTAATTATTTAATAAAGTTGTGGTCTGTACATCAAAGGAGTGAACAGTATCTTTTTCTCTATTAACCACTTCACCATATCTGCCTTTTTCGAATTACTTGTTGGACCATGATCCACCTGAACATTATGGTACGACGCATTATCAATAACCAAAACCGATTATGGAGGCAAGTTTGGTAAAAGTTTCTCACGTAACCATTTTTCGTAGTTGCTACCATTCTTCTCGTCGTGATAGTCTCTGCTGCTAGTTCCTGATTTAAATATCATATATGATATAAATATCATATTTTACAACCTGGTAAAAAACTCATTTCACCTCCTGCATGTACCACAATCATTCTTGGTCCTTTGAAAATTGCAGACAGCAGTCCGTGCCATCACTCCGCGACGTTGATTGTGTGTGTTCACTGTGAACATATGTTTCGTCCATATAGATAGCTGGACGATTTAATTCTCGGTAGAATTGAATTTTTTGTAAGTAAGTAATTCTTGGAGCCCTTATATCGTTCTTCTCTATTAAAAGTTGTCTATTATTCTCAATTAGATGCCATTGAAATCCAAGGTTTGTTAATATAACACGTAAGGATGTAGCACCACCGTGCCAACCTAAGTCATTGTGGAGTTTCTCGCGTAGAGCAGGAATTGTCACCCGTGCACCCTCGGTCTTGTGAAAATTATATACTATATTGCGAAAAAGGCTCTTCTCGAAATCTTCCAATTCGGTCACAGGAGACGGACGTGGGCGTTTCTTGCCTGGAGTTGAAAATCTTGGTTTTCCCTCTTCTGTTGGACCTTCGCCCTCTTTAATAATATTTGCCACTGATCTAACAGACACTTTTGTTGCTTTAGACACGGTTTCTTTTAATTGTTTCAAGGTATATGTGGGGTGTAAGTTTTTCAAATAACTGTACACCTCGCGCGTTTGATCACTTATTACTTAGCCACTTTTTCTCAATGTAGAACTCATATTTCTACACTCGCTTTTAAATCACAGTTGAAAACGAACTAACTAATAAAAACATTTTTGAATATTGTGAAAGTATTTGTTGTTTATACATATTTGTCTAATAAATTTGGGTATTATGAGCTTTAAAATTCACATAGGACACAAAGTGGTTCACTATCGTTTTGTTGCAATAATTGTAATAAAGTTAAATTAACAAGTACGTATGTAAATTAATAACAGAAATAATTAATTAATTAGTGTAATACATGATAATGAACGGAACGCGCTTTTGGTGGCGACGCCACTGACATGCCGCGCTTAAGAGACTTGAAGTTGGACGAATGCGCATCCAACGTCCAGGTATTCTTTAGAGTAATGAAATAAAAGTCATGCAGTGGCAACGAAATATTTAAATAAATTAACGAATTATGCACATTAGAAGAACGCGATTGGGTTAAATTGACCCGACACAATAGGAGAGTTTGTAAGGAAATCGAAAAGTCAGGTGAGCTTTGTGTTTTTTTTTTGTTTTACGTTCTTCAATTTTCACCCATCAACACTCAGCTCTTTATGCCTTGGTGATTTGCTATCTCGTCAGGGTAAGCGCGTGACTGTTAACTTTCGCCAGTTCTCCTTTATCTATTTCAAGGCGTCGCTAAAACTACTTTCGCTTTTCGAAACACAGGCATCAGCTGTTATCGAATTTGTGTTTGTTTAAATTCTACATTGCTTGAATGTATTATTGATATTCTATAATTATTCCCTCATTTAAGGTAAGATCTATTTTCATGCTCACGTTTTGGTTTTATGTAATTGTTTACAGAGGTACCTAGTACCGGAGTAACCGATCCACCTAGTATTGAGTAACTGTAAACTGCCTTTGGTCTGTACAGTGACATGGTAATTCACCTAGTATTGTAACCTAAATCCATATTTGCTTGATCGAGTGCTAACATTGTTCAACTTAATATAACGTAGCTTTGAATGATCCACATTTATACGTCAATTTAATTTGTTTTATTATTATTATTCTGTTATTACATTATAATTTCAAAGAATGCTAATTTATTCATTAAGTTTTGGGTTGATTTATCTGGTTATGTTCAACACAGTTTAATTTATTTACCGATAATAGAAGCAATGTATTACCTTTTTTTCGTTCTAACTCGTAGTGTTTCTTTAAGATACTGTCTGGATCTTCACTGATATTTGTTACTTCGTTAGGAACGTGACTAGAGCTCTCTTATTACGTAGGGCTACTTTTATTAATCCTAGTTGACGCCGTATCTTCTGTAGCTACCACCTTCGTCACTGTAAGGACTCATACCATCTCTAGTTTTACTGAGCTTCTGGTACACCCTAAGGCTATCCTAGCTCTGTTACGGTAAGTTTAGGTGCAGCGTGGAAATTTGCACATAACAAATTACATCAGAAACCTCTACCTTGCTTCAATATTAAGAGTGCAAATAAGTTCATCGCCCACACCAGTTTTAATGATGTTCCTAAATGCATAGCCAAACTTGGAACTTTAATTCGTAAGGAGATTCGATAACCTAATCACAAGAATAATTCGCCAAGTAGGAAATCAATTCCAAAGAAGAGGATTGCGGTTTTATGTAGTGTGTGACAATAAGTCTAATTTGGTGGTCATAACTTGGAATAAAATTTTAACTTAACATCAAGGAATATAATCGAGTTTTTAACGTAAATTTGAATTATAATTAAATGTTATATACGTACCTAGTCAATCACTGAATTCTATTCGTCTTAGTCGAAATTTTCAGTATTTAGCCAAATATTTGGTTATCACAATTTGGTCCTTATAAAACGAAAACGATAGGCAACCAGAATCCATGAACCTGTAAAATAAAATCGCTGTCGAACGCCTTATAGACATTCACATAGCCTAACGCGTACGTGATACGTTTTAGATTCGTGTCTGACTTAATTTCAGTACTTCCGCATTAAAATAGACACTGTACGTAACACTAAATTTATCTTATTTTAAATAATTCAGATACGTCGTGTGCGAAAACTCAATTCTGTAGTGTTAAATCATGCGCGTAGTCGTTTTCATGGTTATCCCTAATAAACCAGAGTTCATAAATACGTATTAAAATCCGTATTTCCTGCATTTCATAATTACAGAACGTTTCGTATATACGAAAGTTGCGCGCGTTTGCATTGAAAACCAGTTCACAGAATAAAAGCTTAAATTTCTTTTAAGCAAAGAAAATAACTAAAGTACTTAATACCAATACGTTAGTAATTAATGAAGTCCATACAACTGCGACGATTCACCAGTATAAATAATAAATCTCGCAAGGACAAATTGCTTCCAAAAGCGCGTGTATAATAAACTCTTCCCTTACGAACCACTCTGAGTAATGTGATTGTTAAGATCGAAGATCGCCTAACCTCATAATGTGTCTTGCGATTTTCCATAACTGACATGCGCTTTACCCCGGAAGAGAGAGCATTGGCCTACATAATCTCCCGTTATAAATATTTTAAACATTACTACCGTTTACAGGGACGGCTCTAGCCTTCTCATAATAAATTTCATTAACGCTTATTTCTATTTCCTGTTGTAAAAGCGTTTCGGCGTGTATATTAAGCTACCCTTAATCTATTTTTGCCCAGAAAAGAATCAGTATCCAATAAGGAACGGCGCCGACCACTTCCAGAGGGTAGCGACGCCAGAGAAGATTTCAGTTTATTTTGTACAGAATTATATCTATATATTTTTTATTTAGTATTATAACCTATAGGCTAGTATACGTTTAAAACATTTTATTGTAATTATTCAAGGTGGACAGCGTTAAGCACCAAAATACAACCTCCCCGCCTTGCTGAGACAAGACCCGACTTGATCTAACCGAGGCACTTTAAAATAAACAATTTTAATTATCGTAAGCCAGCGGCTTACAATGTAATACTGCAAAATAATGCAAAGATAAGAAAAGTCATCAAAGCAAAACGTAAAGGAACAGTACTAAAAGTTCAGTCACTTAAAAAAGACTGTTCAATATGACCATTCTGTTCAACATACTTTTGACACCTTATTCTAACAAAGTTACAAACTCTACGAAGTGTGTTTTAATTGAATGATCTTAGCACATCCAGCACAATTATAAAATTTCCTTAGTTTCTGGCGGTTCACATTTAAATACTTCATTTTTAGTGGTACCCCATGAATAAAGGTCAAGAGGCGTGATCTCGCCGGCCATTGCACTGGTACATTATTTAAAATCACTCTTTCATTAAAGTTTTCTCTCAATAAATGTCCCGAGTGTTATGGGCCGGGCAACCATCCTGATGGAACCACATGTTTTGCATGTCTCAAATAGCTCCAAATATCTGTTACCAGTTAAATCGTAATCAAAGACGAAAAGACCTATCCAAAAACGAAAAGAAACTCCAAAAACGAAATAAAGATGTAAACAAAGTTTCATACCAATTAAATCGCAACAGACATTAAAACCAAAGCGAACTTGAAATCTTCTTTGCTTTACCAAATGTGGATTTTCAGTAGACCAATGGCGATAGTTATGCCTATTGAACACTACACAATTGGTAAATGGTGTTTCATCTATCCACAGTATTTTCCTAGGAAAATTTCCGTTATCTTCACATTTTTGTAGATACCACCTGCTAAATTGTACTCCTTGGTGTATTTGTTTCTCTTCAGGGTTCTCTGAACAGTGGAGTTTGGAATAGCACAACTGATGTGCTTGGATTATTCGAAACGTTTAGCAAAATATTATTTCGGCGTACATCAGCATCGTTAAATTCATAGTTAGCCCTTTTTTGTTCGAAACTTCCAAATTTCAGTAAACTCCTAATTATCCTGCTAAAGAGTGTCCTGTGTGGTCGCTGTCTTTCCTGAAAGCGCTCAGCATAACTTGTGCACGCATTTTCAGAGTTTCTATTTGGTTTGAAGTAGACTTACAACATTTCAACTTTTTCTTCTTTTGAATATTTATGTGTCATTATCCATATTTATTAATCTTAATCCTCAATAATAATTACTTATCAATAACTACGAGTACCCAAGGTCTTACCTAACTAATCTCTGTAGCACTAATTTATTGTACTTTGATAGCTTATCATTTTGTTTCACGCTTCAATTCCATGGATTACTAATTTGATTGGGAAATTTTTGTTAATATGAAGTTAAACGTCAGTATCTTTTCGTTTTATTTTTATTATTTATTTTACAGTATTACTTAGCGTATTATTTCGCTTTCATTTCTCATTGGTGTTTAATTTCAAAGCCTACAAATTTCATATTAGAGATTAATTTAATTTTTTGTTAATATCTCTCCTACAAATAAAGATTTTCTAGGCATATTTACATCGTAGAAAACCTCTTTTTAAGGACTAACCAAAAATCCAATATGGCCACCATAAGAAGAACAAAAGATAGCGCTAATAATCTGAAAATCGGGGGTTTCTGTTTACACTGAGACATTTATCTCAAAAAAGTGTCTGAATAATGTAAAGTCTGTTTAGAAACGAAGCGAAGGAATATATTAAAATAGTTCATTTCTTTTACATATAAGCGGTACACGATGTTTATTAAGTACTTAATAGATTTCTTAAACTAGTTTTAGGGCATACCACATCCATACTATAGCGTTACAAGGTAAGTTATTTATCAATAGCTGCTAATTCTTTAACAATGTACCTATTGTTGAGTTTTAAAGTAAAGATCATAGTCGTGTAATATAAAAGTTATTTTAAAGATATTGTAATATATCATTAATAGTGATTAAGGGCCGGTTCTGGACCAATTCAAGGTCACTCGCCCTCTGGTGGTGAGAAACGTAAGCTTTTGGATTTCTTCAAGGTCAAACTTTTAGCAGGAAATTTAAATTTTAGGAGCTCGCTAAAAATTGCAATGTAACCATCCTCTTTTTTGGCGGGAAATTTGTCAAGGTCAGAAGCTAAAAATAGAAATTGCAATGTCATCATATTACAATTCTTAGAAGCCTAAAAATAATGTGGTCAAAGGTTATTGACCTGTAGGGGTATCGTATGACATTTCTTAGAAGTATAAAAATAGAATCAATTCATGGAAACAAGAAGAATTCGTTGTCTATGCTAAAAAGTAGACCAAGGTCAAATGGTGCTGATATTGACTAAATTGGGTCAAGGTGAAATCATTTACTAAACTAAAAGTAGGTGTGTATCTAACAAATTGTCATAGGTACTTAAGTCAAGGACGCATTTTTGTGATATAAACCACAGCGAGGTTTGTTGCGATCAGTCAGTTAGCAACTTGTAATAGTTAAACATGAAATTAGCAGGGTTAAACCAAAGCACCCACTGCAAACTTTTTAAAAGTGCATGTGACCTCGAGATATCAAAAAGGTATAAAGTGATTAACGTGGGAGTAATAAATACTAAGCATGGTGAACGTATAGTGATGGAAACGGATGATTTTAAATGTATATTAGCTCAACGCTTTTATGAGTATTTGAAAGAAGAAAATCGAATGGAAGGATTTAAAACGCAGCTAAACACGAGGGATGTCTTCATGAGTAGTTTGGATGCAGTCGGGGAAACAACAAACATAAGATTTAGTTCTTAATAGTAGTACCACAACCCCACCCGCATGATTTAACTAAAATCATTTCTTAAACAGCGTTTAGTCCTAGTGCAATTGCAAGCAAGTATAGTCGTTATAATACAGGCAGCAATAACATCATTTCTGGAACGATCCAAACTCAGAAGTTCACCGTTATATATGGATACCCCACATAATTGCAATAACAATTTTACCTTGTATTGTTGGTGCTGTCAAAATAGTGATGGTGGTAATAGAAGTAAAAATGAAGAGAAACATGGTGAAGGTTATTCTTCTAACACTGACAGACAGCCATATGATTTATCTGAGCTGTATAAACAAGCAGATAATGAATACTTAATCGCTTGTGTTTATTATAAACTATCGAACGATACTCATCATGCCAAATATATGGAAATTGGATATAGTACGCACCTCAAGCTTACATCAGTAGTGCGTATTGGGAGTGCTAACTGTGATCAAAGCAATAATGTAGTGTTGGATATGAAGGAATGGAATGAGCTTCTAAGATGGCATTCATATGTAGAATTACAATTTTTCCGATCCCAAGAAATTGAAAATAAAATTGACTGGTCAAATGTAAACGAAGAAGAAGATATAATCTCTGATCAGCATTATGAATCTCTATCTAGCAATCTTGGTATTTATTACAATTGGGAATTAATTAAAGGATATGACAGAATTTTGAAAACTGTTATGATAGAAAACTACAACTGCTGTTCTTGCACATTCAACTCACATAGTATAGAAGAACTATTCAATTTAAAGGATATAATAAGCTATAGATTGGAATTTCTTGAATCTTACAATCTGGTGTGTTTTTATGAAAAGTTCATACAACAAGTTGTTGACTACCGTCGTTTTCGTGAGAAAGAATTCCGTGGTGGTGATGATGACATTTATAAAGATATTGATGATGTTATAAATGCTAAGTATAATATTAATTCACATAACACTGTATGTTTAATGGGAATTTTGTATTATCGTCCTGCTTATCTAATGTATAGCATTTACTGAATAAAGAAATAACTATGATTTGTTTTCTCAATTTAGGTATAAATATCCCGTTCTATCCATCCAGGTAAACAATGTTAGTTAAGAAGCGAAAGAGTGTAGATGGTGGTGGTGGTTTAGTGAATGGTCTAATCAATAAACTTCCGTTTGAATTGCATTTAACTGGTTACCAGTATTGCGGTCCTAGTACAAAGTTAGAAAAACTACTCGCACGCGGATACCCCGGTATTAATCAATTAGATGCTCAGTGCAAACTTCATGATATCAGTTACAGAGATTACCAAGATTTAGAAAGTAGACATAAAGCAGATAAAATTTTGCAAAAAAAAGCTTGGGAGCGCTTTAAATCATTAGACGCAACGTTAGGTGAACGAACTCCAGCTTTAGCAGTCAGTACCATCATGAAAGCAAAGAAAAGTTGGGAATGGGGTGTAAACGTCGATCTAATCTGAAGAAGAAATGCAATGGTGGAAATTTATTGCATTTACGAAAAACAATAGCTGAAAAAATTAAACCTAACGGAAATTTCACAGACACAATAAAGTCAGCGCTTTCAACGGCAAAACGTGTGGTAAAAAGTTTAGGAGGAAAGAAAAACATTAAACTTCCTACAGCAATTCCCCTACCTAAACAAGGAGGGTTTTTACCATTTCTTATTCCGTTATTCGCAGGATTATCAGCAATCGGTGCTTTAGCTGGCGGTGCATCAGGAATTGCTAAAGCAGTCAATGATGCTAAGAATGCTAAAAAATTGCAGGAAGAGACATTGCGCCATAATCGCATGATGGAAACGGTCGCTATAGGCTCCATGAATAAGAAAGGCGGTGCACTGTATCTAAAACCAAACAAATCTGGTGGTGGTACATTATACTTAAAACCGTTTCCAAAAAACTGAATAGATTACCCGAAAGACCGTTAACGGATATTGATTTAAAGAAATATACCAAAAATGTCCCCTACTCTAGGGATATTTTTATGAGAGAATGCATGCCTAAATTGCCAGGGAAAAATGAATCTGGAATTATTAACTTAGATAGCCAAAGAGGACCTGGTACCCGTTGGGTTTGCTACAAAAAGCGTGGTAAAAAGGTATGGTATTACGATAGTTTCTGTAACATTCGACCACCAAACGAAGTGATTAACTACTTTCAGGGGTGTAAAATATATTATAATTACAACCAAGGTCAAGAGTTTAATACAATTATATACGGACACGTATGCCTACAATTTTTATATAAATAATCAGCACAACATCAAATTTTCTCAGTTATGTCAATAACATTCAGTTTAGAAGGTGTTGGTAACACAGCTAGCTACAACTTCTATCCACCGATAGAGCCAGATTTGGGGAAGAAATGCGTTATTGGATTGGTTGGATTTTACGGCTGCAACAGCATTAGAAACATTTATACAGGCAACGATAGATTTTATTTTAGAACAAATCTATCTCATTTGCAAGTGATTAATATTCCACACGGTGCATATGAGTTAGATAAAATTAATGATTATCTAAAATCTAAAATACCCACAGAAAAGTTTATCATTAGTGCAAACAATAATACGCTTAAATGTGAGATAAAAAGTTCATTTGAGATTGATTTTACTAAAGAAAATTGTATTGGGCGCATGCTAGGGTTTGAGTCTAAAATATTAGAACCAAATATTTTACATACATCTGCGTTAGACATCCAAATACTTAAACACACTAATCTACACTTAGAGTGCAACATTATAAAGGAATCTTATCGAAACGGGAAACCTGCTAAAGTATTATATGAGATTGATGTTTCAGTTCCTCCAGGTTATCGTCTAGACAAAACTCCAAGCAATACTCAATATTTATAAGTAAACACTGACATTAATAGTAATATAACAATTAATTTGACTAATCAAAAGGTGAATTAATAGACTTTGGTGAAAGTGAACCATTCACTGTACGCTTAGAACTAAAAGAACATGGGTCTGAGAATTAATCCAGGACCAACTCGATCTTTCAAAAATTCATATAAAAGACATCATCCCTACAGTAAGTCATTAATTAGTCATCAACCTTCATTGCGGTTAACATCTGCAGAGAAATACTTTTTAACGTCAATTGGTTTAAAAGTTCTCAGCCACAATGGCAGAATCGTTAAACGTCTTTCAAAACGTACATTTTGATGATACTATAATTAAATCAGATATTCACACTTATCTTCCATATGGATCTTCTATATATGGACCTTCCGAAGAAATACGAATCTTAATTCAAAGTCAAGATCTAATTACGGCTACTTATGATAGTTTTCTGTACATAGAAGGTAAGCTCAAAAAAGAAGATGAAAGAAAAGCATGCAGCTTAACCAACAATTTCCCGAACTTTCTTTTCGAAGAAATTCGTTATGAGAATGAATGTTTGTAGAAATCCAGGAATAACATCTACGCTTAAGGGATATATTTCTTATACGGCAAGCAAAAGCAAAGCACTAAGTCATTTTGGATGGTCACCAAAGAATGAAGAACCATTACAAGTAGAATTCGATGAGCAAAATGGAGAAAAATCTTTTACAGTATGCATACCATTGAACCTCATGTTTGGAATAATGGAGGATTATCGTCAGGTAATCGTGAATATGCGCCAAGAGTTGGTTTTAATTCGATCTAGAAGCGATACAAACTGTTACTATGGTGAAGTTAATGCCGCAATAACCTTAAATAATATTCAATGGAAAGTACCGCACTTAACACTTAGTGATGCTGCGAAACTTAACTTGTTTCAAGGAATTAATAAAAATTCTATTATTACTGTTCGTCAATGGGAGTTATATGAATTACCTTCTTTAAAACAGGCAACCTCAGACATATGGCCAATAAAAACATCAACGCAACTGGAAAAACCACGTTGGATAATTGTAGCATTCCAACAAGATAAAAGGTATACAAGGTCAGCAAGGGTAGGAAATTTTGATCACATTAACATCAGAAATCTTAAAGTACATCTGAGTTCTGAGTATTATCCATATGAAGCAATGCATTTGAACTTCAGTGCTAACCAATATTTACCTACCTATCGCAATTTTTTGAAATCTCGATGTGATTACTATGGTGAAGATGATAAAGATGCATTATTCAACTATTCCGAATTCAAATCATGTCCAGTATTTGTAATGGACTGATCTAAACAAAATGAATCCTGAAAAAACTCAACAGTAGACATCAAATTGGAAATGGAATCTCTAACAGCTTTCGATAATGGAATTGTTGTCTTTGGTCTCATTCTCCATGACGCTATTGTGCAGTACAGCTCACTCACTGGGGAAGTGAAAAAGTTATAGTTATTGTAATATAGCATAGTATATAAATAAAAATGTTGTAATTATGCGTTTAGTTTTATTTCATCCACTAACGATGAAAGTAGTTGCTCAAAAACAAAAACTCTCAATTCAAAATCATGACTTTGATGAAAAGTCTATTACTTCAAAACATGGTGATTTACTTCCTAATAATAAACATGGTATTATATGTGGCCCCTCCAATTGTGGTAAAACAAACGCAATGATCAGTCTGATTGCCGAAAAAATGGCTTGAAATTTAAACATGAATACGTATACTCTAAGTCATTGAATCAAAGCAAGTACAAACTTTTACAGGAAATCTTACTTCCAATGAGGGATATAGGTTACTTTACCTTCAGTGATAATCAAAATGTCATTGAGCCTAATTGTGCAAAATCAAACTTCATTTTTATCTTCGATGATATCGCTTGTGAAAAGCAAAATAACATAAGGGCATATTTTTCTATATATATAACGATATTGACTGTTTCTGTTTGGGTCAAACTTACAGTAAAATTCCAAAGCAATTAATTCGTGACAATGCGAATCTAATTATATTATTTGAGCAAGATGAATTAAACCTAAAACATGTGTATGAAGATCATATAAGTCCCACCATAAGCATGAAATCATTTCGGGACATGTGTTCAAAATGCTGGATAGATCCGTTTGGTTTCATGGTCATAAACAAGGATGCTGAAGTTAATAATGGTCGCTATAGGAAAAGATTTGATGATTATATATAATACCTTAAACTGCTTACAGTAGTTTGGTAGGTACTGATCTGTTTAGGTATTAACAGCTATCTGTTTGTGTAAACAGCTATCTGTTCGAGGTAAATTGGTATCTGTTCAGCAAACCCGCTTTACTACAATGGATAACAAGGAAATGATATTAAAGAAAAAAATTATTCACGCTCGTAAAATAATACAGCAAAAGTATAACAGTATTAAGACTGCTCGCACTGATAATGAAAGAACATTCGAAAGTACTTATAAGCCTTTAATAGAACCTCTAACTGAAATAGTAAATAAAATCGATAAAAAAACACCTAAAAAGGAGTCCATTGGCGTTAAACCCAAAAACCACCCGTATTCATATTTCCAAGGAAGCACGCTACTATCCCCCACTAGTCCGCTAGCTCAAGTTCAACGGACCCCAGGCCTCACTCCATTAGGTGATTCAAGTAAGGGTGCTACTAGTCCACTAGCTCAGCTTCCGTTTTTTCAAAGAAATCCTCCTCCAAGTCTTCCATCTTTCTTAGATACATCCGTCTTGGGAGAGATTAATACTGGGGAGGAAGAAGAACTGCCTAGTATCGCAGATGATTCCCATAATGAACCCATCTCAGAAGAATTTCTCGAGCAGTACAATGAATTGCCGCGTATATATGTTGAACGTATTTTGAAGAATGCTGAAGGTGATATTGATCATACGTATGGAGTCCACTATGATACCAAAACTGACAAATGGACAATTGGTAATACGCCCATCACAATTAAAGGAGACGATATAATTATTAAAGGTGTCACGTATAAAGGAACTCCAGGATTATATGATCTGCTTATTATGAATGAACCCGATTTAAGTCTAGTAAAGTCAACAGATATAAAATATAGAACTATTTTAGAGGCTACAAATGTAGTAAGGCGAGATTATGACGTAAGTGCACAGATTCGAGGAAGCCGCAGCAGAAAGTATACACAAATAATCAAACCCTTGCTATCATCATCATCACCCACGACCAAGCGAGGTGGAGCTATGTTTTTTAAGAAATTAACAAACAGACCCATTGAATATAAATATTGGAATGATATACATGAACTAATTCGTGATCTGGAGGTATTGTGGGCATAAAAATTAGTGGGAAACACAGGTGTTGTAAATGATATAATATGAATTGCAGAAGAACTATATGAAGATGGATACATTGAAAAACTGAACAACCGCTTTTTAAACAATATAAATGAGAATGCATTGATGTCGACATGTCACAACTAAAATGCCCCTTGACAAATTGGACGTTCATATGTCCAGTATCAGTTCAAGAAACTAACCTCTCAGTTTAAACTGATTGATGCTAATCAGTTTGATATTGAGAATAAAAGACTCAGCAATGTGGCAGATCCCATAGATCCTCAAGATGTCATCACTAAGCAATACTATTTATCAACGAGGTTCGATTTTGATGGAAATCGTTTGACACAGTTGGCTGACCCAGAAGAACATGGTGATGGTATAAGTAAAGGATACCTTGATTTCTGTTTACAAGCAGTTCAGAAAACTTTCAAAGGAAACGCTAACGCTCATCTAGCGCTAGAGGAAAAACTACATCAACTTAAAGAAATTGTGGACAAATTAGCACCATGTCCAAATTACACTTGTCAACGAATTGCACAAACCTGCACGAATTAGAGGTTTTGGTGATCTTTTGCAAGCAGATTTAGCTAAATTTAACACATATGCCAAACAAAATAAGATCTATAAGTATATATTAGTGGTTATCGACTGTTTTTCGAAATACTTATGGACTAAAGGATTAAAAACGAAAACAGGTCAAGAAGTTACCAAGGCCATGCAAACAATCTTCAAAAAAGGACGGAAACCTACCAATTTGCAGACAGATGCAGGAAAAGAATTCTACAATGAGCATTTTACTAAACTAATGCATCGTTATGGAGTCAATCATTACTCCACCTATAGCGCAAAGAAGGCTGCAATTGCGGAACGTGTTATCAGAACCATTAAGGTTGCTCTATATAAGTCATTCAGCCTACAAGGCAAATACAAATGGATTGATACAATGGATACCATAACCATGTATTATAACAATCGTAAGCATAGAACTATCGAAATGAAGCCCAAAGATGTTGGTAATCATACAGAGCTAGAGGCTTACACCAACATAAAAATATTCGATAGGAATCGATATTCTGTGAGTGACATAGTACGAATCAGTAAATTTAAAAATATTTTCGCCAAAGGATACACACCCAATTGGTCTAGTGAACTATTTAAGATTGTGAAAGTTCGCATTACTAACCCCACTACGTACATGCTGGAAGACATTAAGGGAAAGCCTCTACTGGGAGGGTTTTATGAAGATGAATTACAAAAAACAAAGTATTCCGATGTATATCTAGTAGAAAAAGTGCTTCGCTCCAAGAATAATAAGTTATTCGTAAAGTGGTGGGGATTGGATGAAAGATCATGGATCAATAATGGATGATATTGTTTTATAACATTTAACCTGTACTTTGTGAAACAAATTACTTGTATTAGTTATATAGTTTGTAGAAAAGGATGTAGCTCTTAGATGAAATAAAACACACAAAAAAATAGTAGTATTTTATTTTTTAAATATTACATTTATTTTTAAAATTTCATTATCTTATAAAGTGAACGTAAAGTCCTTCTATAATCACTTAAACTACTGGATGGCCATATCCCCGAATCTGGCCCACACCTCCATCCCAAGCAGGAATTTGAATTTGTTTCCTCTTTATTGATGTTGTCTAGTATCCAGTAATAAATTTTGTGGCGCTCATCGTGTTCCCACGGTTAAAACTTATAGTTGATATTTTGTTCTAATAATATTTCAATCAAAATATCGAGGCACTTGTAGTTAGCATAATATGCCGATTTCTCAATACATTCAGTTATAATAAATACAGTGTCCTTGTAAGCAATATTTTCTAACGTAGATTTAACATTTGTTGAATCATGAACCTATCTACTTTATCAAAAGTTAATGAATTGTAGCCTTTATCGGTACACAATTTCATAAAACCTTTAATGGTATCGTCTAATTTAATTTTTGTATCAAATAATGTCTTAATAATTTCATTTGCACACTTTGAGTTTATAGCACACCAGTAAAAACACTCATCAGGAATAACAATATATTGCAATATATTCAGTACAAATAAATAGCTTTCGGGGGAGGACTTCCCCAACAAAGAACGCTTCAGGTATTTTCTGTAGATTTTATCACTACTGTACCATAGCTCTTCCTTCAATTTGTCTTCAAGACTGTTCATAATGATAAAATTGTTTTCTGAAACAGAACACGAATAAAATGCTATGTAAAGTTAAATCCCCAAGGTCTAGTATCAGTGAAATTGAAATTTACTAATCGTTTATCATGACAAGGATTAAGTACTACTTTATTCTGTTTGATTGTAAACACATCATGTTTCTTTGATCTTACCAGATGCTGATAACGCCTTATTACGTCACCATCAAACAGAACATGTTTATAATCATTTATAGTAATCTGTTTGACGCTTGCGCGGGTAGAACCCTTTGATTTTTTTACAACATCTTCATCAACCATGTAAGCATACATTTTTGCGCGAAGTCCTACAAATTCCAACATAATCGCGCCATGATTTTCATCTTTCATTAAGCCAGGGACTTTTTTATTTACTAATGGAACTCCAAAGATATTGTTGGGGCTATAATCATATGTATCGAATTTGTCAATGTCCTCTTTAATGCATTCATAGATATCGGGAACTGAAAAAGCGTATATGAGGCTATCCGTATCCATGTACAAGAGCTTAGCATTATGGTCAAACTTGGGTAGTATTCATTTGAATGATAAACATATCATTAACAAATATTGCACAACTATGAAAATTTGGTTTTGCTATGTAAGCACGAGCACCATAGCGACCCTCCCATTTCGTTACTAAACGTATATCCTTATGTTTACGTACATGTTCCATCAACTTCCCAAAAACGCTATTAATCATTAATTTATAAAAATTCTTATCAAATTCATTTTGAGATGGCTGGCGCATGGTGGTATTTAAATCTATATATTTTTTTAACCATGGGGACTTTTTAAAACGTAATATACGGTGTACTTTTACCAACTTTCATCCATATTTTAAATATACTTTCAAATTTCTGTAATGAATTACATAATTATGTTTAGGATACAATGTAAGCAATAATTTTTTCATTTTGGAATCATATACGGGTGGTACCATATGTTCGGGTGCCAATGGTAGATCACTGTGACTCTCATGTAATTCTATGGGATAGTCTAAACTACACTCGACTAGATAGCCAATTTCCGAATCATCGGGATGGTTTATTAAATCTAAAGTTTCAAAATTATCAACAAAAGAAAAATCACCAAATGGTAGAAATTCTGACATGGTGGCTCCATATAAATTATTTACGTCGTAGTACATTAAATACACACTTTCGGAAGTGGCATCAAATTTTTCTCCCATATACTTATTGTTAGCTTTAGCATATCGATTAGAACATTGAGCAACACCACCTCTAATTCCTCTCTCAATAAACATCAGCATATCAATGTCTGTAAATAGTTCTAACTGTACTTGCGTAATTTTAAGCATAGCATCGAATGCCTAACCGGGGGCTGTATAACAGTGCAGAGGATCAAGTTTGTAAGTACTTAAACAAGTTTGTCGAAAGTTTTCGAAGATGTCTGCTAACAATAGAACGTCCGTTTTTAGATACAAACCGAGTAATCCCCTAACGATTTAATATTAAATCTGTTCCAAACATTAACTGCATGTGCAAAACCCGCATCATTGATTCGCTCATTAGTGAGATGACTGAAAAACGCTTCCTTGGGAGGGAGTCTGGTCTCGCTTAATTTTTTCCAAGAATCGAGATATTCATAAGGAAACACACCTTTGCGAACTAGTAGCGAAAATTCTTCGGCATTGTTACAATTAGCGTGGGTAATCATTTTTTACTATTTTCCAAGTAGTCCGACAACTTTTCAATACTACTACTCATAAATCTGAAAGAGTCAATAAATCTAAACTTAATTTTAGTGCCTTGCATTACTTTCGTGAAAGAAATATATCTGTCTTTGTTTATGGGTAGCAGTGAAATCTCACCGAGAACAGTAGACAATTCTCTAATGAGGAAATGACTATCACAACTTGACAAATTATGAAACACGACTGGCAGAATGTGGGAGTCTTTATAGTTTAGGTTACAATTCTGATGTGATGCTCCTCGAAATGTACCAGTAAAATGGTTATGATCCCTAACCTTTATATCATAATCAGTAAATGGTTTTCGCAAATGTGGCAAATCACGGTGCTTTCAAAGTGCTCAATCTGACTGGGAGTTAAAGTATCCATAGGTATTATTTTATTGATTATTTTGGTATTCCAATGTGCAATACTTTGAAGCTCTTTAACAAACCATTGAATGCAATCGTTTCTTCTATAAAGTCTAAATGGTGATAAAGAATCATTGTGTGAACACTTCAAGTACTAAGCAATGCTGAAGGGTGTATGTTTGGAGTAAAATGTCGTATTATTATCTATGTCCGTTAAATTTGTACACTTTTCCAAAATACTTTCTAAATCTGCATAAATTACAAACGGCACCTTTTCCTGGAATGTGAAATTTTTGAACTGTAGAAACTTTTCTCCTTCAATGGGCAGCTTAATGGAGCATCGATTAAGTTGATGACAGTGAATGATGTGTTTTTGTAGAACGTGATCTGAAGAAAAATGGTTCAACCATCGATAACAAATGAATTTCTTGTGCTCCTTATTCGATAGTTGTTTAGAAAAAAGAGCTGACATATTTTTAATCCACTTGAAATGATAAACAGTATTATTTTTTGTATTAATATCACCCGCAGCTTGATAATTAGCAGAAAGTACTAAAAGATTTATGGGTTCCCTCGCACTATTTTGATTTTCACTTAATACAAATGGTAATATAACTTTCCCCTGAATGAAAAACAAATTAATGGAGATATTGTTTAACTGTTCAAATTTTTTACATCATCTAGTTTAATGGGGAAGTGAATTGAATCAATTCAAAACATCCTTAAAATGAGGATAACTGTAAACTCTATCTGAATGATGTTGCACGGGATATAGTGCCGATACAACGGCCCACAGGAAAGAAAACTCATCGTCATTTTTAACACTCACTACCGCATGCTTTACTGCTATAAAGTAGGGAACTTTAACATAAGTTGAAAGGCCGCCTCTAAATGGGACATATCTATTAATATTCACCTTTAAATGTAATATTTCATGTAATGCCCAACAGGAATCCCTTTCGAGAAACTCCTCTAATGTTTTCTGTAATTTATAATAAACGTTTTCATTATACCACTTACGTAAATTGGTCGCAATATTGATGACATGATTTTTTATGGTAAATGTCTTCAACTCGGTAACGTGATTTTGAGGATAGACAAAATTGCAGACTAAAAGGACATTCACCTTTAGCATCGATTGCCTTAGCATTAATTTAACCTTTCGTGCAAAACTATTGTATGTATTTTGTAAAAAAAGAAGAGGGTCCTTGATGTTTGCTACACTGACTATAATTCCAGTAAGTAACCTACCATTAAAACATGAATCTAGAGAGTACCAACTTAATTTGCGTGTACGCTTTTTAGTGACATTGACATTTCCACTACCTGTTTTCTCTGAAACGCTCTTTAACTGTTTAACTCTTATAAGATAACACTTCAGCAATGATAAATTACTTTCGAGTTTAAGCAAATTTTCGCATGTCTCTAAATAAATTTTATTTTGAATTATATCTTGCAATAGCTTAATATTAGTGTTAATTATACGGATGTGCTTTACAAATTCATTTTTGGTTTTCAACAATGGAATAATACTTCTTGTTAAATTGACAATACCATTACTACTGGGTATACCCTTACTGATAGTTACCTTTAAAACTGTATCCAACACTGCAAGAAAATATGAAGCACACGCGCTGTCGATTATGTAGTAATAGAAACAAATATTATATTTATTATAACTGATATGTAAAAATTAAAAATTTAAGTAACTATAGAAGTACTTTAGGTATACAATTGCAATTCTAGTCGGGAGTGCAATATACTGACTGGTACAAAACTGCTCTTTATGTCCTTACATAGTAATATAAACCCAGAATTCAAGATCAAAAATGCTTATAACTTGTTGCAAGAGCTTCAGTGTTCATAGACAGATGCATAGATTGCATTTTGTAGCGTTTACTGGGAACATCTATTAACCTTGACATAAATACTGTTCTCATGGCTTATGCTGCATCACCTTTGCTTGCAGAGGTCATACATTGCAATTTGTGGCGTTTACTAAGAATATGCATTAACTTAACCTTGCTGACATCATGCGAAATGCCTTCTCATGTCTAGATTATGCTGCATTCATTAGAGTTCGTCACCTTTGCTTGCTCAGGTCATTGTACTAACCACTTCCACTTGTTATAAATTTTGTTAACGTTAACAGATCTATGTGTATATAACGTTAAAGTTTTAATTGAATACTCATTAATTATTCACCATTAGTAATGGCTTCGTCCAGTAAACAATCTAAACTTTCGTTAAAAAGACAGGCAAAACCTTGTAAGGCAAAACCTTGTATTTTACATGATGTTTTGGTGCGCCCATCAAATAACACCGCAGAATAAGCACCCTTCGAAGAGACCATCCCCATCACCTCCATCAGGGATAGTGATGTAGAGGATGAATTTTCGAAGTATTTCGAGAGGTATGTACAATTTTAATTAATATTATAGTTTTCTCTCATTAATTTATAGAGAATTTTTAGTGCAAATAAAATTATTCATTTTTTCAGCATAACGCCAGCAACCACGGTTATAGAAACACCCCCACAACCATCACCGTTGCGAAACCTGCAATATGGAGGCACCTCACACAGCAGGATGATGAGCAGGATCCACCAACCCTTGAGGCCTTTAGGGAAACAAGTATTCGGTGGTTACGAAAGCTTCACAATGACTATTTGAATAGTGAGGTGGTGGGGATGGGGCGAGTGGAAAGACTAAATAAAGAACTGAAGGAGGCTAATCAATATTTAGAGTGTGTGCGGCAAAATATACTAAAGACTGAAAATATATTGCTTACATTGGAAGGGATGAATGTGTGATGTGTTTAATATGTTTTTTTTTGTGGAATTTATTGTATCTTTTCATTGTAAAAAATAAATGTAAATTGTTTTTTATATTTTTATTATTTTTCTTGAATTATTCTCATTATCCAAAAAATTTTACTACAGCTAAAAAATGTGAGTGATAGTCCAAGTTGCGCTAGAAAAGTGAAATGATCTACGTTAAGGAAAAAATTGAAAACATCTGGAAGTCTGACTTACTCATGTATAAATTTCTACATCAAAGTAAAGCAGTCCTTTTTGCAAATTTTAAGTGAATGTTGCGTTACAAATTTATTTATTGTAAAATATCATGCATGTAAATAAAGTATGAAAATATAGTACAGTTAAAAGTGAGAAAAAGCTTGCGTTAAATAAAAGTCAAAACAGTTCCCAAAAGCATGTAAATCTAAAAACTTTACAATGTACTTATGCAATACAAATGACACAATTGCATTCATACATTTGCAAATCCCGTTTCAATTTACAAATATGTGAAAGTTTTGTTATACTATTTTGATGCCCAATTAAATTGGTAAATATTAAAAATGTACGTTTTATATCGTGATAGTCATATTTCACAGTAAAAGAATGCCTAAAGTTTTTCCACATTTTTTTAGTTTTCAGAAAATTTGGAACTGCTATCTTTTGCGCTGTTATTTGTTTAGTCTATATACAAAAATTCAGAATTTCGACTTAGCCATTAAACTGCTATGTAACCTTATAATTATCACATAAAACTATTACAAAGAAAAGGTGAATAACATTATCTACTGTATGAAATGTAGTAAACAACAATTATATGTTTAAAAATAAATATACTCTTTTTATCATAGCAGTTTAATCGTTAGGTTAAAAATTCCGAATTTTTGTATATAGACTAAACAAATAACAGTGCAAAAGATAGCAGTTCCAAATTTTCTTAAAACTAAAAAAAATGTGAAAAAAATTGTGTCTTGTTAATGGCGCACTCTTTTTACCATAGCAGTTTAATCTTTAAGCCAAAAATTCTGAATGTTTGTATATATACTAAACAAATAACAGCGCAAAGGATAGCAGTTAAATAAATTCGGAATTTTAAAATCTACAAATGACACAATTGCATTCATACATTTACAAATCCCGTTTCAAAGTTGTAATGTAAATTGATGACTGAGATAAAAATAGAATGTTTACATTTACACCTGCATAAAATGCTTTCAAAGCAAAATAACTGTGTTCATTATACTACAATTATTAATGCAGTAATACCCACGCTCCATCGAAAATTAAAAAACAAGTCATGTTTTAAGTGCTGTTTGTTGTTTCAAAATTGAATTGGGTAATTTAAAGAGCATTTCGATCCATTAAATAGATAAATTGCATGCATATGTATCTTCTGAGCTTACATAAGTACAAAAAGGTGTGTTTTAAGTGCTTTTTGTTGTTTCAAAATGGAATTGGCTAATTTAAGTATCATTTTTCATATTTTGAGAAATTTATACATGAAATTGCTACTTATAAAACACAACTGCGTTGGAAAAATAATTTTTTTTTCTGAGAATTAGGTGCAAATTTTAAATTTTCAGGAGCGCATCTTTCTAGGACTACCGAGTTATGATTTATTAAGCAATTATCAAAGTTTACATAAACGACAATTTAATTTTTTTTCAAATTTTTTTTTAGTTTTGAGAAAATTTGAAACTGCTGTTTTGCGCTGTTATTTGTTTTGACCTTGACAAATTTCCCGTCAATAATGAGGATGGTGACATTTCAATTTTTAGCGAGCTCCTAAAATTTAAATTTCCCGCCAAAAGTTTGACCTTGAATAAATCCAAAAGCTTACATTTCTCACCACCAGAGGGCGAGTAACCTTGAACTGGTCCAGAACCGGCCCTAAATCACTACTATTATTTAATTATAAAACACTTCGTTTGTTAGAAATCATTTCATAGAGTTTTTAAATTTAAGGCAAGGCAACAATTATTATACAATACACTCGTATATATCATAAAACCACCCAACCCCACTAGAATCTGTCCATCTGCTTCGTTTCTGGACAGATTATAAAGGTTTAATAGCGGTCGCGCTAGGTGTTATCGAGTTATTGAGGAAAATTGAAATTGACAAATTTTGGTTTTTTCAAAATATCTTAAATTTGAACAAAGTTAGGGTGAATTTGAAATGAGATTTATTGTCAGCACTGAATTCTGCAAACCATTCCCCATTTAACCGTTGCCCTATCTCTTCTAATAACCGAGACACCAATGGTGAGCATCGAAATGTGGACATTGAATTGTATACTATATGCCACCTACCACTAATTTAAAGATATTCATCATCATTATTCTAAAAATAATGATTTAAATATTAAACAAGTTCGACATTCGGCTTACAAGAATTGCACTATTATAGAAATTGAGTTTTATTATAAATTACCAACTCTGAGATTACTATAATTGTATCCACGAGAGTTGGCACATCATTACTTGTAATTGTATGTATTAAGATTAGAATTTGAAGTCTTTTACATATTAGGAAGTAATGACGTCAGAAATCAAATCTGCCAAATCGTAACAAGGCAGTGTTGCAAATAATACTTTAATTACCCACAGGTAGTTGCTTGTACTACTTTAAAATTGTAGTAGTAATATTTTACGTGCTTAATTAATCCATTATGTATAAAACGTATCTTAAAAATTAATTAGAGCTTAGTAAAGCTAAATGCGGAATTCTAATAAGTGCAATAATGGATATTTATGTATTATGGGCATAATCAGAAGATTATGGCTCGAGGGAATGTTAAAAGCCCGACGCGAATCGGAGGGCTTTTATATTCTGAGCCATAATCTAATTATGCCCGTGGTACATACAATGTTTTATTTTATTTTGCACCATGAAACTGGAATAAAATATTAAAAAGATTCAGTATTTTCGGCAAGTTTTTAAATGCAAATGCAGTGAAATAAAGTCGACAGTAGGCTAATTTGTTGTTACTAAGATACTGTGATATTGCTATCATATATCATGTCATGTGTTTGCTGTTAATCATGCTGCTTAGCATAAATGACATTTCCGTGCTATAAAGACCACATTACGCCCGCATTTGGAGGCGTATAAAGAACATTATGGTGGCAAAATAAAATAATAGATATTTATGTATTAAGGGCATAATCAGAAGATTATGGCTCGAGGGAATGTTAAAAGCTCGACGCGAAGCGGAGGGCTTTTATATTTCTGAGAGCCATAATCTACAATTATGCCCGTGGTACATACAATGCTTTATTTTATTATGCACCATGAAACTGGAATAAAATATTAAAAAGATTCAGTATTTTCGGCAAGTTTTTAAATCCAAATGCAGTGAAAGAGTACGAAAAAAATAAGTTTCATTACTATTATTTTTATTAATAAAGGTTGTATAAGTAAGGTTGTTGTTTCAATAATTCTTTCAACTTACGTGACATATCATGTCATGTGTTTGCTGTCAATCATGCTGCTTAGCAACAATGACATTTCCGTGCTATAAAGACCACATTACGCCCGCATTTGGGGGCGTATAAAGAACATTATGGTGGCAAAATAAAATAAAGAACATTATGGTGACAAAATAAAATAAAAATATTAACGTCTGCTGTGATTGAACTAGTCAAAACATGCTGTTTTGTGGTTAAAAATATTGCAATTTTCGTAAATTCGTGTAATAAGTATATTTTATATGTACATTTAAACATGTATTAGAACGGCACCCCACTGTACAGAAAAAATTTACACTATAATGGAATAACTTACATATCAAAAGTAAGGCTTATGTGATGGTAATTAAAACCAGTTGAAATCTAATTTTTTTTCACATATTTTCACCAGCATTGATGTTTATTGTTATAGACGCTGTTGTGTGAATTAACTTATTGTTTTCAAATGCCAATTAGAACCTTTATCGCTAACCAAACGTCCCCATCCCAGAACTTAAAATCGCAGCATAATTTAAGGGGTTAGTTACAAATAATATTACACTTAAATGAGTTTATACTTAAAACAATATGTATAATTTTATTGTGAATAGAATAGATTCCAAATATGTTCACATTTTTCAATAAGTACACAAATAATTTATGTGCTGAGTTTTTATTTTGATTAGTTGATTAGTCTTTCGATCCACACTTCGTTGTCTTCAGGTAATAATTTGATAATTTGAACAAAACAACTATAAAGAACAAGTAAATAAAAGGGCAAAACAACAACGAACATAAATAATACGAGACGGCGTAAAATACAAGAAAACGATGAGGTTATAAATAATAAATAAATTTGACAGATTGACGTCAAATCAGAATCCGTGCAGTATTAAGTTGAAGTGTTGATTGAAGTAAGCTGTTGGACATACGGACATACTCACTTCTCTCCTATTTTAACTGACGATCACATATACGCACGTCTTTACTTAAAACACGTGCAAACTGAATTGCCATCTTTATCATAAACATGTATTAAGCTTTAATGATTGTTTAAAGGAATGCCGTGCATTTATTCGGAAACCTATGATGTGAACGCCAACTCTCGTGAATACAATAATACTTACAAATACATTAAAAATTGTACGTCGCTTGTGTATTTTTTTTAAATACTTTCCGAATTCATTTAGGTGCTTAAAAACATTAAGCGAAAACGTAGACGATTACAGTACTATTTTAAATCATAATCCTTTTTGTAAACTTAACAGTACCTCAATGAGTGGATGGTATTTTTATTGTAAAAATGTTACAAAGCCACATCTAAACAATTTTATCGGACGAACGTTGCAACTTACTAGATAAAATTTCCACAGACAAAAATATATCATATCGTATAAAATCGGAAATCTCTTTAGTTTATTGTTACCTACCAACCTACATATACATATGTACACATATGTACATATGTAAGTATAGTAATTTACACGATTCAGAGCAAAGCAACTGTTTGACAACAGTCAAATTTCAGCTTCAGGGGTTATGTTCATTTTATCACTACAATATAATTATATAATATTAATGTCAGAAATGCTTGACATTAACCGAACAGAATTTCCAACCTAAATCAGTTCTATCTACATCCTCTAGTGCACAATAGGCGGGTTCTAAAAGTGGTAATGGGACAAAGTTAGTTATGACGATACTACTCCGACTCGTGACAATGGATATGTAGAAGGTTATGCAATCGAACTTTATTTCACTATGGCGAAATTGACCTAGCTCATTTTATAACATTTGGCCAGGCCAAGATTGGCAATCATATCTGGATGCGTGTGCGTGTGCGTGTGTGCGTGTGAGCGTGTGTGCGTGTGTGCGTGTGTGCGTGTGTGCGTGTGTGCGTGTGTGCGTGTGTGCGTGTGTGCGTGTGTGCGGTGTGCGTGTGTGCTGTGTGCGTGTGTCGTGTGTGTGTGTGTCGTGCGTGCGTGCGTGGTGTGTGTGTGCCTGTATGTCTGTGTGTCGTGTGTGTGTGTGTGTGTGTGTGTGTGTGTGTGTGTGTGTGTGTGTGTGTGTGTGTGTGTGTGTGTGTGGGCGCGCGTGCGCGTGCGGTGCGTGTGTCGTGTGCGTGTGCGTGTTCGTGTGCGTGTGCGTGTGCGTGTGCGTGTGCGTGTGCGTGTGCGTGTGCGTGTGTGTGTGTGGGTGTGTGTGTGTGTGTGTGTGTGTGTGTGTGTGTGTGTGTGTGTCTGTTTGTCTAAGTGTCTGTGTCTCTGTGTGTCTGTGTGTCTGTGTGTCTGTGTGTCTGTGTGTCTGTGTGTCTGTGTGTCTGTGTGTCGGTGTGTCTGTGTGTCTGTGTGTCTGTGTGTCTGTGTGTCTGTGTTTCTGTGTCTGTGTGTCTGTGTGTCTGTGTGTATGTGTGTATGTGTTTCTGTGTGTCTGTGTGTCTGTGTGTCTGTGTGTCTGTGTGTCTGTGTGTCTGTGTCTGTGTGTCTGTGTCTGTGTGTCTGTGTGTCTGTCTGTGTGTCTGTGTCTGTGTGTCTGTATGTCTGTGTTTGTGTGTCTATGTGTCTGTGTGTCTGTGTGTCTGTGTGTCTGTGTGTCTGTGTGTCTGTGTGTCTGTGTGTCTGTGTGTCTGTGTCTGTGTGTCTGTGTGTCTGTCTGTGTGTCTGTGTGTTTGTGTGTCTGTCTGCCTGTGTGTCTGTGTGTCTGTGTGTATGTGTGTCTGTGTGTCTGTATTTGTGTGTCTATGTGTCTGTGTGTCTGTGTGTTTGTGTGTGTGTGTGTGTGTGTGTGTGTGTGTGTGTGTGTGTGTGTGTGTTTTGTAGGTTAGAAGGTCGTGTGGTGGCCCATACCAGATATTTCAAATAAAATTATATGTCCTATTTCTACGAGAATTAAATGGTGTCAAATTATAACTTTATTGTACGTGTACGGGTGCGTGTGAGTGAGCTTGTTCGTGTGCGTGTGCATGTACCTGTGCGTGTGCGTTTGCGTGTTCGTGTGCGTGTGCGTGTCCGTGTGCGTGTGCGTTTGCGTGTGCGTGTGCCTGTACTCATGTTCCTGTTCCTGTGCGCGAAAGTGTTCCTGTTCGTGACCGTGTTCACGTTCGTGTTCGTGTATGCGTGCTTATGTGTGTCCACGATGGCTCCTAAACGATAAAGCGTCCCTACCATGAATTTCGTATTTAAGCTTGATTTCATTTCTCCTGGATCTGATAAGAGTTTAGGAGAAATTTAGCGCCGGATAAGGGGTGTTAGGCGCAGTTTTTTGGTTTTTAACAAATATGTCTGGAACATCAGCATATTTCAGATGTATAAAATACAGATATATAGATCTTAAAACCGTAAATTAATTATATTCTGTACAATTTTTTGATGTGACGCGTAGTTTGGCGGTAAAAATTTTAATGGGGAATTTTTGCAATATCAGAATCACGATTAATCTTATAAGAAAACGTGAAGACATATTTTTGAGAGATAATTCTATTTTACATAACTTTTCCTGCTTTAAGTTGAAGCAAAATTAGCCTTGATAATTAATTAAGTAAGGTTAACAATGCTTAAACTATATCATCCATCTTTGGAATTTTTTTCCATATTAAAATTAAAAAAATTGCAGTAGCTAGTTAGGTAAATAGCGACTTTGCGTGCTCACTTAGCATATCCATACTAACTGTATCTATGTCGTCAATTCAACTCAACAACTAGTTAACGTATAACTACATTTAAAGCTTAATTTGAATGGAATTCTAATTTCTAGGTACTTGAGTTGACTAGAGTTCATGTCTAGATAACATGAGGTCGTGGGTTCGAATCCCATTCGAGAGAATCGTTTTATGTGTTCATGCGCATAAATGAAAAAAATAGTTTTCAATATGTCTATTAGTGTTTATTTGTCATGAAGGTTTAACCGTTCGTCTGACATAGATTATTGTTGTGTTTTTTTTTCAATATTGACTATTTTCTTGAATGTATTATAGAAGAGCTTTCATAATTATCATAAAGAAATGCATTATTTCATTTCTTTTAATTTCTACTTTATAAGTTGGGAGGTACCTAGTGTATAGTTCCACACTGGATATTTATCAAAGTTATATCTAAGGTGAGCAACACATTTGATCGCAGATTCTAAATTGGCACGTGGTTTCAAAATAGGCAACAGACTAAGTTCAGGGAAGAAAATATTTTATGGTTTCATAACAATAACGGCCATAACGGTCGCTTAATAAGAGCACTTTGTGCTTCCTAGAGGAGGCAAATACTACATTGCATTTTTTAATTGGATCTTTTTTCAGCATCTTCCAGTTGATCAAATAAGGAAGGCTTATTCCTAGTAGACGGTAATTGTAATGGCTCCTCCTGTATTTCCATGGAATAAAAACTTCTAATATTCTCGCATTATTCATTCTTCTTATTGTTGCTACTTCTTTACGGCGTTATTACTACTGTCTGTGTTGAAGGTGCTAACGATTCTTAATGATTAGCTCTCTTTGTTGAAATATTGTTGAGGTAAAACTTGTTACGGTTAACAGTCTGTAATAAGTAGAACATGAACGTGCATCTGTTACAGCTGTTTTAGCCGACACGGAGGTTATACTATTGCTAGCACTTTCGTTCAGATTATATTCACAGAGCATAATATTATACAGTAAGAGTTTCAATTTCTTCTGTGAATAAAAATAAGACAAGCTGGCAACAAGCGCAAATGGTGCTTGCCTGACAAACAGTTCCCATGTGAAACTACTGATGATAAACAATCACTCGTGCGCGCGCCGACAATATACGACAACGCACGGGCTCGACGTATGCCTGGCAAATAAGCCAGCTAATCGATCATTGAACTAATTTACTAACGTTAAGTGACGTTATAATTCAAAACTTCAATAAAATCCTAAACTTCATCTAAAATCCGCCTAATGGTGGTAATAAAACTCAGCACTCTGCAATTCGGTAAACTTTAACGTAAAATTATTGACTCAACTAACCAAAAACAACTGGTCGATAAGGTGATTAATTATTCCATTTAAAATAAAAATACGTCACAACAAAATAAACCGAACTCGATCAAATGTTATGAAGTTTCTATCCTATCAAATCCTATAATTTAATAAACGTCGAAATAGAGGGTCGTAGTACCTAAATGCGAAAAGTATACAGCTACGCACCCAAACAATCAAAACAAAGTTGCTTACGTTTGTCGCCAACCAGATAAAGCGATGAAATCACAGGCAGTACGTCGATTCCTTTAATCCTTCAAAATAATTTGCGGACAAATTTGGCGTACAAATAAGCCATCCATTGATCTTATTTACTGAGGTTACGTTACGGTGTAATTCAAAACATCTTTTCAAATGAGCTTATCACTAAAATCAATATAGCAAAGACTTTAATAGAAATTTTAATTGATCATTACGTTAAAGCTTTTGTCAAATAATAAAACAATTAAAAAGGTACGAATGAAAAGTTATGTAAATGAACAACTTCTTCAAAACAACTAAATCACTCAATAGCTTGAATACAAACAAAATATAGAAACTCTTAAATTTGGATAGACGTAGTAATACTAACGTTGTGAGAAAAGAATAAGATTACAAAAATATTTACACTTAAAGAAATCATACTCAATTTGTAAACACTATATATTAAAAAAAAAAATAAGAGTTAAGATAAACAAACAGCGCTCTGCCAAAACAGATGAAACACAACCTTATTGCGCATAATTTCTAATAAAGCTGACTTGTAATGAAAATTTGTTCTTTTCGTGTCCCAGGTGGAACGTACAGTGTCAACTGACCGTCGATAGTCAAGGTCAATTGAGACATTTGTAATTTTGACTTTGCGTACCTTGACGGTGACACCGGTTCGACAAATATTAAGACTAATTCAACGATAGTTTTGCTATTCCGAAATAAGTCCTTTTTTCACGCCGATCGTCATGATTGATGCCATCACCACCTTCCTTATGGTTACCGTTTGTCAAATTACACACTACTCGGTATTTTCTATTAATTTCAATATTAGAAACGTCAACCGATTTTAGCCACATTTCTACTAAAACTATTATATCGGAACGGGAAAACTGAAGATCAAATGCAAACATATTTTTGTCCTTTGTAGTTTTGTACATTTTGGCAATGTACTGATGGCGGTGATTGCAATATTACCTCCATCGGTAATGGCAACTGTCGACTGGGATCTCCGTGAATCTCCTTTAACTTCCGGTCGACTAGATCCTTAGAGACATTCAAGCTTACCGGCGGCTTAAATCTATCACCAAACAGGAACAGGCTCGAGAATTTCGTTACCCTAGTGCAAGAAACGTATGATGCACTTTTGGCAATGAACTTTTCTATTTTTAACACTACACATTGATACGTACCACCCTGAGCTTTGTGTACCATAATTGCCTCGGCAGGTGTTTGTCCAGCTCGATGTCAGACCTTTTCTATTTCGTGCTGTACCTGTATCCAAATTCGTACAATTTTTCCTTTATCTTTTTCTATAGCTCGAAGCACACCACACGCACCGTTCACGAGACCGTCAGAAATGTCAACGTTTATTATTATTATGTAACGTGCACCGACGTGAAGAGGTACTTCTCGCGCAATCCCAAAACACTGCTCTGACCCCAACCGCTTGACGGCGTTCAAAAATGTATTTTGAATTTTTTGTTGACGTTACCACTAGATTTAAATTAATCAACTGCCTCGGATACATAAACATCTTCGCAGTAGAATTTGAGACGTTCTACCTTAAAAAATTTTACCGCCTTGTTGGTATGCAGTAAACAAATTGCTCCTCGAGGAATTCTCCACTGGTTAAACCGTTCGCCAACCTGACGATCGTTAACATCTTTTATATCATCTACAGCCATTTTGCCTTCAACCATGTTGTTTAGTGCATCATCAAATGACTTATCTTCCTTTTGACGCATCATTACCACCAAAGGTAGTCCTCCATTATATTGCAGTATTTGGTTACGTTTTTTCGATTTTCCTTAGATAACAATATCCGACTGGCGACAGCTGTCGCAGATCATCGAATGCTACCACCGAAACACTGCCAAAATCGCGTTCGTTGCCGAATATTTTTTGCTACCTTAAGCTAAAGTTTGCTATCATTTCACCTCCGACCATCGAAATGTCATCCACGATAAACAGTTTGAGGTGTCTCATTTCGCATTGTACGGTAGTTAGTACGCTGTCGCTTAACGGAATCAACGGCCCTACCAACTAGTTGACGGGAAAATGTAATGCGCTGTGTAAGGTCAATCCGTCGATGTCGTACGCGGCCTTTCCCGTAAGGGCGAAAACTAACACAAATACTTTTTCGCCATTATCAATCTCCGATTGACCTCTTCATCGCCGTATAAACTGATTTATAGCTGTCAATTCTAGAGATTTTATCAGATGGCTCTTTCCCACACCTCCTTCTCCTGCAACGAACGCATGAGATGGCTCCTTCACTTTACACATCGCCTTCATCAAATACGATAATAATAACGATTGCTCATAATTTAATGAGCGTACCATATCGAACGTTTCTTCATAATCTAGATACGTCGGTTTCTTCATATTAATATCGACCCCTACTCCTTTAGACGTTGTCATTATTGAAGGCACCACTCTTCCTTCGTCGTCTGCAATGTATTGAGATAACCCAGAGAGAAGGTCGTTATTTTTTAATATTATATCGTCACCGTAATAAATGACGTCTTGTGGTTCATCTTGAAGGTCATATTGTTCGCTCTCCGACGACGCCACCCGGCGAACGTCTTCTTCCAAACGTTCGACTTCTGCGTTATCGACCTTATCGAAAGTTGCACGTTCCGCAGAAATTCTGTTAACGTTAAGTTTGCACGCCGTTCTAAGATCCAATGTGTTGAATATATCACGGTCTTCGCCACGAGAAGGCAAGAATAACATGATATTTTGTCTGTAAAAGTTTTCCGGATCCGACGCTCTTTTATAACCCCTAAAACGTAAAATTTTTCTATTTCTTTCTCCTACATTACGCACATAACCGTTATTTTCTTTGAATAATTGTGCATCTGCGGGAGCAACTACAGTATTTGTTGCAAAATGGACGCAGTTATACTCTGTAGCAAAGCGGGCGAGGCAAATCTCTTCTAAGGCGTTAGGTCGTATTCCAACATACCCCGCACGAACAACTCCGGACACGCACCATCCATTGCTCAAAGTCGTGCTTTCGACTTGACCATTCTGACACGTTGTTCTGGAGGAAACATGTTAGAAATATGCGCTTGCTGCTGCAGTTAGTCGAGCGAAGCCCCACAGTATGATACGACGCTTCCTGGATAGACACCTCCGTACTTCCCAGAAAAATGTTTCCCAGACGGTGTTAAGGTCTCCTCTTCGTATCTGAATTTGAGCCCCAGACATTAATGTTGACAAACCCGTTTCCGACTTGTTAATATAGTTGACAATATACGAAACACAATTGCACGGATCTACTATAAATTGTATGTCCATGTTCGCGCGATGCGTGTTCAAAACGTTTGTGTTATAAAGATTTACGAAAATATCACGAACGTCACGCTTTAAAAACACTTTAAACTTATTTAAACCTGACCGGATCTCGTCGATGTACCGTTCCTCCGACATTCCAGGTTTTTCAAGAAATGCGTCGAAAGAAACTGCATCATAGACTTGGACTGCACTTTTTGTATATAAGTACTGTACGATTCGCTTCAGGTCGTATATTGTTCGATTGATGTTTATTGTATACGACCCAAAATTTCTAGTTTGTCTCATAGGATAAAAAGGAATATTGTACCTGCAACGTGATTCCCTGTGCATATTACCTTCGGGTCGTACAATTTTTCCACATGAATACGAATGTGTATGTATTTGGTACTTTAATAGCGTGTCATCTGGAACATTGTTGTTGACAGCCTTAGCACATACAAGACTGTCTATAAAAGATACACACTCGTCCTCGTTGCTTCCGTTGAAAATGGGAGCGTTTTTTAGATAAATTTCCGAATAGACCCCTGTGCTGGAACTCCACTCGATAATAATAATGAATCATTTCGTTAAACGGGCCGAAAATCTTGTTATTAATTACTTTTTGTCCCATCAACTCCCACAAGAGTCTGATTCGATCGTCGAAATACCTGACCATCGTGACCGGATCATCGCGGATAAGTTTCGCTTCCTCTGCGTGACTCATTTCCCGTATTTCCGCTTCAGATAACTTTTTTTCCGTAAAGGACCTTTCCCAATACTGTCAATAGTTCCGGCCACGTATTGTCTGCCGACGACAGCGTCAGGAAGAACGTTGGAACACCCAATTGACCAATCATTGCAAATAATTTTTGTTTCTCGTCGTGCCAAAAAGACGGAAAACATCTGTTTTTCATAAAAGAGAAGGCCTGATCAATTTTAACCATGTTCGCTACAGCATCTTTGTTTAGCAAATTGATAAATGGAGCGAGAGAAGCAGAGGCAACGGTTACTATTGCACCCGGCGAGGGAAACTGACCGTTATATTCTGTATAATATAAATACGTAGAAAAGCTATCGTTTCCAACGATCTACCACGGGCTTCCGCAACAATTTCCAATATCTTTAGATCGAATAAGGCGAAATTGCTTTGCCGACATAGTGAAGTGGGATTTGTTGTATTTTAAAAGGCTCACCATCGTCATAATTGTAAAGCATTGTTTGAACGTCGAAGTCAATCTCCTCAACGTGTCCCTCACATGTGCACCACAAAGGGAACCGCACCACGAGACATGTATTTCAAAGAAGGCATTTTCGCCCAGTCTGCCTTTATGTTATTTTTAATATAAAGTGGAGTATCGACTAAGTATCGCAAAACCTTTTTATTTTTGCCGGAAAAACTTTGTCCACGAGATATACACCACGGTTACCGTCTCTCCTTTTAATACGCACTTGAACGACTTCCATTTCATGTGGACGTCTAGGCAAAACGTTAACCATACGCCCTAATTGTGCTTAAATTACTTAACTCTTCCGGCGTGTTTTCGAGTTTCCACCCGTTGACGATTGATACGTCAGGTACATTACCTTTGAGTACCTTTTTATAGCAGGTGGAACACAAAACATTACTTAATTGTAGCTGCTGAATCTTATTCAAAAAATCACGGCCATATTTACCAGTAATTCTCCTTGACATTAATTTTTTACAATGACGCGGAAAAATCATTTTGTCACAGGAGGTACAAACACTAGTAGGTCCTTACCTAATAAATTTTGTCATAGCGCATATTCCCCAAGTTGTCACTACTACTAACGTCATCATCTACGTTGTCCTCGTCAAAATCACATATCGTTTGATAAACCATCATTGTTTTGTAAGATTTCGTTTGCGTTGTCCATAATGCTACCCTCACTTTAGTTCAAAGTTAATTGTTCTATATCCGTACATTGTTCTTCGCCCAAAGTGTCATTTGCTGTCATACTACACTTGCGAGAAACATCACTATTTCTTTTTCTCTTTTTTCTGCTCAAATTACTCTTTCGTTGTCTCTACATTTTCAGCATAACTCACCTGCCTTCTCCTTTTCAAATATTTCTCCGAAGAGTAACGGGTTGTCATGCGTCTTTTATAGGGCATTGTCTATTTCCTTCAAAACCTATAATGAAATTTGAAATGTCACGATTTTTGTCGCAAGAAGTAAACTTAACTTTCAAAAATTTATGTCAAAAAAAATAAACGTGTTCATTCTTCAACAACATTCCTTTTGTTGTTCATTCTAAATAAACTCATTTTCAATAATTGTACGTTGTAATGTTACTCCACCCTCGCTGTCGCACTGCGCGCGCTCTCCTCATCGCACCGAAGGTCCTCGAGACCCCCGTCTCCGCCACGTCTGTTGCGTCTCACCGTGTCGCTCGCTTTTTCGCGCCCGACGGTACGGTACGGAGGTTGCGACATTCCGTAAGAGGCTCGCGCTCTCCGACTTTTGCGACTCATCTAGGTCCGCCGTCGTCGTCGTCGTCCCCGATCCGACACTCGTTGTCGGGCGGATAAGAGGCGGCGGCCGCGGACCGGCAGCGCATTTTGCGAACGAACAAACCAGAGACACCGCCGAGGCTCGCTCAATCATTTCGAGCGAGAGAGAGGCACGACAAAGAATACTTTTAACCGTGGATCACTCGCCTCGTGGATCGATGCAGAACGCAGATTAATGCGAGTCGTAGTGTGTACTGCAGGGATTCGAACGCACAATGAGTTTAGCGAGACGGGCGTGTTTGCGTCCGTGCCGTCTGCGCCCTCCGTGTTTCACATGTTCACGTGCGAGGTAGAGGTCGCGGAGCGAACTGAACGCTCCGTCCCGTCGGGTTGACGGCCACGACTCGCGGCGCAATGTCGAAGACGTTTCATAGACCTTTGTGAGACGTCATGTCGACGTTGTTCCGATGTGACGTATTTCACACACCCAAAACGGCAAAAAATTTATACCACATATGTATGACATAAATTTCCATAATATGAAAAAAAAAGTTGAGCAAAGTTGAATAAGCGATTCGTTTTCACGGAACAAAAGTTCGGTACATGAATTCATAAAGTATGCGTTTGTGTGTGCGTTTTTAGTTTTTTTGTGTTAAGGAATATTGAAAATAGATTCTAAAAGAGGATCAAAAAATTGTATGGGTCACCATTTGTACGAACTTTGTATCTCATCGGAAACATGGTCTAAACGGAGGGCAAAATAAAAAAATTAACTGTTGTAAATTACAATAGTAGAATTTTCGATATTTTTATAAAACCGGGCGGCTTTAGAATTTGTTTGAAGTTAGAACCTTGATGTATATTAACCTTTATCTGACATGAAGTTTTAAACGTATGTTTGACAGATTATATTTGTTTTTTTTTACAATGTTGCCTATTTTCATAATGAACTTATAAAAGAGGTTTTATAATTATGCTACAAAAATTGTAATTAAAATCGTGTTATTAATTTTCATTTCCATTTCGTATCAAGAATAAACTTTAAAATTATTAATCTGTATTTGCTCTGCAATTTTGTTTGGTCTGGTAATGCTAGAAAATCATTCTCAACTTGTTTGTGAATATTTTTACATTTTAAACTGCCCACTAGTTGTTCATTTTTACGCTTTCGATAAGTAAAACTTCGTAAATTGGAATTATTTGCACACCAGAAAACTATAAGTATTTGCGATCAAATGAGTACAGACAGTAAAATCGGTTCAAAAATATAGCTTGTGGAGGGAGGTTTTGGGTACCCCTAATAACGTAAAAAAAAACACCTTTTTTTAACTTTATTTCCGAACCATAGCTTAAATCAAAATTTTGTCGGACAGAGATATTTCAATTTTTTCCTTACATATTCTGTATTATTTGCATCTTTCTTCCTTTGCAAGAAATTCACAATTTATTCATAAAACGATCAAAGAGAAACATTTGAGATTTCTCAAAAACTATTACACCAATTTACACCCAACTCATACCACATATAGATGATATTGTGACCACGATCTGACAAAATTTCAGCGCAGTCGGATCGGCAGTTCGGTAGATATGAATTTTTTTCGATTTCCATTTCTGTAGATGTAGTAAAAACAAAAAAAAATTTTTTAGGTTTATATAATTTTAGTTTTGGAAATACTAAATACTAACCGTTCTTAGTTTTTTGAAATAGTGACAATTATCTTATTGCTACAATAGTTGTTTCTGAAATAGGGATGTTCTTTGTTAAACGGTGGCCGATGCAAAACAAAGAAGCGACGTCATAATATGTATTTGCTAAAGGTACTGGAGAAACGACGTAATAGATTGAAACTTCTGATTGGTTTTATTAATCGTGAATTGAGCGCAATGTACAAGCGTTATTTGAGAAAAGATACATTTTTGTCTATCGATTGGTAATTAAGCTTTTTTGAAGGAAAGAAGTAAACCGGATGGCTAACAACAGCAGGTACCTTATACAGGTACCTAGCTTTCCTAAAATAAGTAAGAATTTGTGCAGGTATTTTCATTTAAATTCTTTATCTAGTTAGGGTGATTCGAAATTCTTTAACAAGGGAAATAAATGAATTGAAATAATATTATTTTGAACCACTGGATTGAAAGAATTCAATTTAAACTTTTAAAAAAAGTTTACGTGAATGATGAATCTCGGAATGAAATTGTTTTTTATACAATTTTTACACGTAAAAATTAGACATAGTAAATGTACGAAATAGTAGAAGGGCCACGTCCTGCTTTTTTTTCATTTTCCGTAAAAAATACGAAATTGCGTAAGAAATACCGAGTTACTCAAAAAAATACGGAATTCCGTAATAAATTACGGAATTCTCTGGAAAGATACGGAATTCCGTAAAAAATTACGGAATTCCGTAAAAAAATACGGAATTCCGTAAAAAATAACTAATTCCGTAAACAATTACGGAATCCTGGAAAAAATACTCAATTCGGTAAAAATTAACGGAAAAAAATACGGAAAGGTGTTTTTAGTTTAGTAGTAGTGGCGAGTGAATGTTATTAAACTATGGCTGAGGTAAGTATTGTTATTTACGTAAATTTGCATGTTAATTGGAAAAGAAGCGCTTTTTAGCCCATTATTATTTTTTTAGGACGTCATTTATAATTTAAGCATGAGTTACTTTCTTTTGCCGCTTCAAGTGTACAAATAATTTTATTAAAAAAGTTCTAACCTAGAAAACAACCAAAATTTTTTAACGGCATATAGAGACCAAATATACATTAAACTATTTGTGTTATTTAAAAATATTAAATTTTGTTACAATCTAAACGTTTTTGAACGATTTTTTAAGTTTCGACTAGAGTTTAAAATTCCCGTTTTGTGTTGACTTTTTCCCTTTTGTGTTAAAAATTCCCAGGAATACCTATATATTTTCCAACGTATATTTTTGCCAGAATTTGATTCCACACCTATTTCTGCATTATGAGGAAATGGTGCATTATTGCTAGAAGTAAGCAATCTTGTCAAATACTGAAAAAATGCATATACTTTGGAAACATAAAAATATCAACTTATTTTGTTGTTTTTGCAATATAAAGAAGAATATTACGTACGCTAAAATGAGAAATCCACAAATCATAATTAATTTGAAATTGATTTCGATATTAATCATAAGGTTCATATTCAATATTCAAATCAATAACCTAGCAAAGTTGTAAAAGTCATGTGATTGTTGTAAATACTACCACCAAAACAGCGTACGCCAACGCAGGTGATTCTTTTAGTCTCGTTTACTGTGTTTCTCTACATCTATCCACGTTTGTTTTTTAAAAGAGTGATAGAATACTTGTATCGTCGAACTCAAAAAAGCGAATAAACTACCAAACAGTGACAATCCAACGCAAAAACTTTAGTATCCTTTGAAATAAATTTCTACACACCGAAAAACCGCGTTTCATTGTTTCTTGCTCCCGCTCTTTTTTACTTTCATTCTTATAGCCGTTCCAGACGATTCGTGTATAAGACCGGTCGGTGGGGCAGTGATAATGAATAGCACACGGGGAAGGGTTATGTGTATTTATGGAAATGTGTTACCTATATGTTAATATTTCACTGCGCAAGGTAGATACAGCACTATTAATTAGAACACAACAGTGATTCGTGTTGCTTGAAATCACGGCTCAAGTAGTGAAATTAATTTTTATTTAAATTAAAAATTGCTTCCTTCCTCGACAAGATTTGAATCTGCGATACCAATTGCCACGTATCGCAAAGCTCCCGTACTTCTAATTTATATTTCGTTATAGTGTTACCCGTGATGCAGTGCTAACTCGATGCAGATGGTGTTTGCAGGAGAATGGAGGTTTATTCGAGCATTTGATTAATTAATAGTAAAATTCAGTATAATATTAAATTTTATTTTTTGTTGTTTTTTGTCACTTTCATTATTATGATTTATGTTAATAATCAATAATATTGTTCTCAATAGTTAGTTTAATTTGTAGATTAATTTTCATTTAATTAAAATACATAACATGTCAAGGTTGCTTTGATATAAATTTAATTGTGTAATTTGACACTTTCTCATTGGCAGATTATAAACATATGATATATGGTTGAAAAGCATTTTTTATGAAGAATTCAAAAATGCAAAAATCCAATATGGCGTCCATAAGAAAATCGAAAGTTGCGTGCATTATCTCAAAATCAAAATTCGTGGTGTCTTAAAGTTTGTGTTTAATAGTAAATAGGCACAACTGCTATAAGATCATCAAAAGTCTCCAAATGACTGTCTGTCGGTATGTCTGCAGCCAAAGCTAATAACTAAAAAATTATTGTTAATTAGATTTTGACAAAATTTTGTGGGTTTAGGTCTATAGTTGTTCCCATTTTGAGGGAGTTCAAAACAACCTCCCATGGCCGTAGATACAGGGGTTAGCTTTAATATGATCATTTTTAAAAGTAAATATTAATAAAGGTGAAAAGTTTGTACGTGAAAAATTTAATTTAAAAAATTTTGGGGGATCGTGGTAAAAATGTATATCTTTAAAGTAAGCAGGTTAATAAGTACCTATGTCGTGGGACCTCAAATGTACTTTAATATTAAACAGTTCCAAATTCAGAAATTGAGGATCAAGTGTTCCAACAATATGCAGTTTTTCTTTAAAATAGCAACTCAAAAAGCATTTATTTGAAAAATCTTTATATAAGTATTTCATTCATTTTAGGAAGATACTTTTGATACCATGAACCTCGATGAATTTTTAAGACGCAGAAATTTATCGGAAAACATCATTCAAAGATTCACACATGAAAAGGTAAGATACCATCATTAGGTTATAGTGTAATGTTAGTTGTAATGCCCAATTTTATAATCCATTCTTCCTTATCCTTTTACAAAAAGGAATATGGTTTTCTATACAGGGTGTGGCAGATAAAAAATCGGTTAGAATAAATATCTCGAAAATTAGAGGTCACTAAAATCTAAATATTGCTGTTCTATTGCCTTTTTAATTACAAAATGAAATTAATTTAAATTAGTTGGTAGTTGTACTATTTTGTTTGTATATTTATTAAGCTGTAGGTACTTAGTCGTAGTGTTAAATAAAAAATTATGGTTTTAAGTGGTACTTTTGTAGTGTGTTTAGTTTTTCACAAACTAACTTGTTGTGTTAGATTGACATACCTGCCATTAAGATGATGTCCGACAATGAATTTAAAAATTACCTCCCGGCGCATGGTGACAGACTGGCGGTAAAATCATTTTGTAATAAAGTCAGACGAAACAGTCTTATCGAAAAATTGAAAAAAACACTTAACAATCAAAAATGGAAGAAACACCGAGAAGAAAAAATTTTCCGTTGGAAAAGAAACTAGAATAATAGAGATCTGATGGCAACTGTATTGCTACAAAACAAATACATTTACGAAGGTTAGAGGGCCTATTGGGAGCAATAGGAATTCCTGTTCTAAAACTTTATAAATCAGACGATATTAAAGCAAAAGCTATAGATCTACTCTTCCCAGATGGAGTATCAGTTTATGGAAAAATAGATGAGTTTGAATTGGAGTTACTTGATTACACAAGCCATAAAATACATGATGATTTGGACATTGGTGAAATGTACTCAAGAACTGGGATGACCACACTTAGGTTTTATCTAGCTATAACAAGAAAAATTAAAGATACATAAGAAGAGTGTTTTGCACCTCCACACAGCGACACTGTTGAAGTGACTCATTTTTCAATGGCACTACGCCCAAGAGGGGACAATACTAACAGTACAAACAACATAGAAAAGATTTTGGATCATTATTTATCCGAAATAACAACAAACTGACCTTTAAGATTATTGTAAGAATAATTTACTGATGACCATAGTGACGGGGCTGGACCCTCTCATCTTGTATCAAGTAAGCTTTAAATGAGGTAACATCACTTATTTAAGAATTATTTGTTTTGTTATCTGCATACTATATTATTTTCTAGAAGCCACTGTGCTATAACATATCAGAAATATTTAAAATTATACCAAATTGAGGAATATTTTAAATTTCTTTAATAAACTTGCATTGTTCTATTTTTCTGTTTCTAGTTGATTTTTCGTAAACTGTTAAATACTAAATTAACAAAAAACCTTACCAGAAAAAGAAAAAACAGCTTCACTGCTAACCCACAGCAAAAGGTCCAGAAATGGAATAAAACTAGAATAACTAGAATAAACTAGAACTCATGGTTAAACACCTGCTCTTTAAATATTTCCCGTTTTAAGCAACGAATCATAGTATTATATTAATGCAAGCGTGTTTTTCCACATGGCTGCTATAAAGCACATCATTTAGACATACGTCATTTTTAAATTGAACTGCATCACGGAACACTGTTCTGTGGCTGTTTAAAAATGTACTTTCCTAAAATTTACAACAAAAAAACAGTAGGTACTAAACAAAAACTATAAAATTACAAAACGTACTGGCCTAAAACTTTCCAGCCCAAAACCGTATAATCCTTTAGCGTTACTTTGGCGCACCGTGTATGTGCAGGATTTTGATAACATGTGTAACGTGTTTCAAATGCAGCTGAAGCGATGAAAATATTTTTTTTTGTGAGTATGCGTAGTCTAAGTGTTGTAAATGATACACCACTGGATTTTTAATGAAGCCTTAGTCACCGTATGAAGGAATAGTTAAATGTTATAGAAAGATTTTCGCGTTGAAAGCTTTAAATTTGGTTGAGAAATAACGTTTTGAGTAAATTTTTATTGATACGACACTTGTAGGAATACTGGTCTTTTGCTACCGGGTACGAATAAATGAGTTTACACTTTTGTGATGTTCTTTTAACGTACAATATGGGATTCATATGCATATTTTTGTTCATAGAAACTTTTGTAATGTTGTGCAATAATGCTAAATAACTACAGGGTCACGAATGAAGGTGATCGAATGGGAGGGAGTTCGTTAAATTTTGTGGAAGTTAAATTCGCGCACATGCAAGATGTGTATGAAAAGTTGAGTTATGGTCTAGTGAATATATTGAATGGATATGATGAGGATATATGATTTCTTCGAGGAGATTTTGTAAATTTTCAAGTAAAATAAAGATGGTGACGAGTGTTGCATAAGGGTAGCGTGATTGTCCATGTTGGACATTGTGACGCAAGAGTAGAGACGCAGTGGAATGTTCAGTTGTGATAGGTGAATTTTAAGTTTAGCGCAAATTGATTGCGACGTGCTGGCAATATAGCGATCAGAGAGTATATAAGCGAGTACCCAAGTTTGAGGGCAGTAGTTGTTGGTTAGCTAGTTGGTTATAACGATTAGAATGGGTTAGTGTTGGTGTTGTTTATAAAATTGGAGTGTCCGTAGTACGCATTTAAAGCGGCTACAATCACCCTTAAGGGGATAAATGGTGTAGACATTCATAAATAAACAAGTTTAATGTATTGAAAAAGTTGAAGAGAAACATCAGTGATTTTTCTTCAAGAAATTTTAAAAGTGCGAAAGCAGATTTGAACATAACATAGCAAATATTTTGTGATAATGTTTAGTAGTAGAGCGCGTGATCCAAAGTTGTTGTATAAAGAAAGCCCGGAGTGACCATTTAAGTAAACGAAACATGAATTTGTAAAGTTTATTCAAAACGTTTGTGAGTATCATTGATTTTGTATGAGGTACATTTGTACAATTGTTAGTAATACCAGGTTGAGGGTACGAAGAAAATAAAGAGTTTTACTATTTACATGGAAGTAAACATCCTTCATTGTAATAACTGTTTGAAAGGGCAAACATTAAAGCCATAAGGTGATGTTATGATATGCGAAAGAGCCCATACATCAAGTACGCGAGTGAACGAACCATAGACACTGCGTTAGTGTTCACGGCTGTCTCTTGTGTTATGTGCATAGTGCATTTTTAAAGCTAGAAAGGATTACTGGGAACAGACCATATAGACTACAATTTTACTACACCCCAAAAAGGATTAATTACCTTATTAAGTAAGAACTAGATTTAAATTTTATTGAAGCAAGACAAGTACGATTATCTTTTAAGTGCATCCTTTTATTGTTGTGTTAATTACAGTTCTTTCAAAGTAAAAGGTAATCGGACTTGAGCTATTAACAAAGTACTTATTTCCTTTTTTTATCATTCAGCATAAATTACCGTTTTGAGGTAATAAAGTTTGAACATATTAATGAATGTCTACATACGATTTTGCAGATAAAGTATTGATAAAATATAACAATTTTATTGATAGTACAAACACTAATCATTCTGGCGTTGAATTATTCATCAATTCACGAATAGTTTGTCTTTTAGATAACAATTTATTATTAAACCGTTTTCGTTTAGTTTGTTTAGAATTTTCTAAATTGGGAACAGTTATTTAATTCAAAGTTTTGTAACGGTTAGAAATATAAAGTTATAGATATACGGGGGACATTTTAAAAACTACATAAGTTAACATTTTATTTTTATGAATGGGAATTTCTATTTTTACAGGGTGTGGTCAGTAAGTTTTAACGACCCGTGTATTATTAAATTTTCTGAAATTTTGAGTTCATTTGTTTGGTAGTGTGTTTGATATTGAAAAGTTAGTGTATGAATTTACTGAGTAGGCTTCAATCCTGTCTTCCACAGTCAGATAGGATTAATTTACCATCTCGCCTAAGACGGATTATTTTAGTAAAATCTAAGATTGTGGTGGCGCCAAGAGACATCTTTCCCGGACTGAGCTGTGTAAGTTGTGAATTTATGGTCAGTGTAAGGTGCTTGAGGTTGTTATTCAACCAATTTACTCCTTATCTCGACCCCGCCCATTTCCACTATAGCTGGCTTGGCAACCCGCTTACTCATGTATGCATACGCGACGCCTAGTGCGGATTGGACGTGTAACAACATTAAGTCCTGCTATAACAAAATCCGTAATAGTTATAAGCCGTGTCAATACGCCTAAAACTATATATCATAATCGATTTGTACGGTTTTGGGCTTGTAAGATTATAGGCCTGCCTATTTTGGTCTGTTTCGATTTTTTCATAGTATGGTTTTGCGTATTTATTGATTTTACCTAAGACTTCTATTATGTTGCACCTATTTTATTCTGATTTCCGATGTAAACGTTGTAATCTTTAATAAATTATGCGCACATAAGCTGAATTTTTTTCTTCTATCCACTTATAGCCCACAAATTCAAGCCATATAATAAAATGATAGATAAGTAGTCGATACAATGCACTTTTTTGTGCATTGTTATCAAAAAGCATGACTCTCGAAAGTTATCAACATGATAATTCAGTCTAGCCTAGGTCCACTCTTTGTCTATTAGTTTACTTTAAACCTCTTGGTTAAAAAGTATAAGGGGTGATCCATAGTATGAATACCTGCTTCAAAGTGCTGGAACTAAAAGTTGCATCAGGTTGATGCATGCTTAAACCTGCAAGTTACTCTTCATTCATTTGGTTAATATGTTAATACCAATTTTGGAACCAAGTATTATTTAATGGTACAAGGTAATACCCATAATAGTTCAATATTACATAAACTGTCAGTGACGTAAAGTTACTTCTTGTTTTTGCCGTGTAAGAATTCTCGCATACTAACTATCAGAATTCTCACATACTTGCCATTACAAATGTTAAAATGCCCTGTTACAGCATATTTGATACTCTACTATAAGAGAAGGTATACGTACTCCATATCACGGTTCTTGGCGTGTGCCTGAAATAAACTTTCATTGATTGTCACTGTACTACTTATTGAAAATACTTGAAGATAGCATTATTCAGTAAATTAATTACGTTTCATGGGTTACAATGCTATTTCAAGTGTTTTCATTAAGTAGTATAGTGACAATCAATGAAATTTTGTCAGGCACACGGCAAGAACCGTGATATGGAGTATAGTTAATTAGTTTCATAGTTTATAAAATACTTCGAGTTTGATAAAATGTTTTTTTTATTTTTTTATCTTGCCCATTCGAAGTCATTGTTTTTTAAAAATGATTTCAGTTTTATTTTTTATCATAGGTAAGTACCTTTTATCAGAACAAAACCTAAGTGAGTTTAATGCTTTATTTGGTTTTAAATATAAGATATAGGCGATTACTTTGACATTATAAAAATCACTAAAGGTTTAAGTTTTTAGGTGCCAAAGCCTAGTAAAATTAGATACCTAAATCATTAAAACGTTAAAAAAATTGTTCGCATCGCTACGTCTCCTAAATAAAATGGATCTAAGGCATGTGTGTCATTCGTTGTACTTAGATTTTTGTAAAAAATAAGTCTTTATTTTTCTTTCTTTTTTATTTATTGTTAACCTACTCCAATGTAATAATAAATGCATCGGCTCTCTAGCTAAGTTTAGCTAAACTACAAGATCTCTGAGGAGAACCAAGGTTTTAAAAATTAAATTTTTATACAGCTCAATACTATGATTTGCTTCATAAATATGGTTATACTGGTTTTCTTCCATAATAATATTGAAAAGTTCAAAAAAATCTTCATCGCAAGGATATTTAATAAATGTACATTTTGAAGTCAGTTCATCGATTATAAATGATGGAACTGCGATTAAATAACTTTGAGCTCCATAAATTAAACAATTTCATACATTAACGCTGGTCTTCCTGTTGGAGAGACACTGTTTCTTGTTTTACTGAGCTTGTGAACATTCCATTCAAGAACAACTTGTCGCAACTCATCCTGCAAAACAATTAAATGCTAATATGACAAGAAATATGATTAATTTTCTTAGCTTTTACAAACAAATCTTGATAAAAAAAATTGAGATTGTCTTAACTATGTCAACAAAAAGATTTGTAATCATAAGTCATTGGTAAGTAAGTCATAAATTAGATAGCCCAGCAAAACAGGCTTTTTTTTGTTCTGCATTTTAAAATTTAGGAATTTTTTGTTAAAATTCACATCTGAGATGCTCGTAAACTGAAAAGAGAACGAGTTAAGAGATAAATTTACGGCTCGAAGTGTGGTGTCTCGTTCTCTCTTCCTTTTGCGCGCTTCTCTGGGACCACCACTCACTGGTGGTACTGTAAAACAGTTACATAGAGGTTTTTTCTTAAGGTTTTTTCCACATGTAGGTACAGAAGGATGTTGTTTGTTAAATCTGCTGGGCAATACAAAACTTATAAACTTATGCACTTTTTTCCTAAAAAAGAAAGGAATTTTACCTAAAAAACACTTAAAGTGGTACAAATATATATAACTTCTGCATTTTTTCCTTTCCAGTACGCCAGTGTATAGGAAAGTACATATTCATAGTTTTTTCGACCTCAAGATTTTGACGGATCTTTACGTTTTGGAGTCCCCTGAATCCTTGTTTACCATTTTTGCAACGAAGTGTCTGTGGGTGGATGGGTGTGGGTGTGTATTACCGTGGACACGATAACTCAAAAAGTAATGGAGGGAATAACACCAAATTTCAAATCAAGCTTTTGTTCATCCTGCGCAGAGTTGATTATATTTTGGTCAAATTCAGCAAAATCCACAGACTTATTAGCCTTTAACTCCTTTAAGAGAGATGGGTCGTATCGTAGTTTAAGTTTTTAGGTATAAAAGAATTTCAATTTGCCTAATCTGTAGTAAATCATTCTTCTGCTTACCTCAATGATTTTGGAAAAACAAAACTGGATCAACATTTTATCCAATGTGGCGCATACCCCACCAGGATTCGATCCTTTAATTATGTGTACTTTTTCCGTATATGTGCGGTGGCCTATCGCTTCTATCAGTATTAAATAATTGATGTAAAATTTTCTGAATTTGTTCAACTACACTATTTTCTGTACCCATATCGGTACGGGCAGTTATCGGGCAGCCCCCTGTCATTCTCAAACTGCCCAAAAAATATCCAGCAATCACCTAAAAAATAGCAAAGCTAGAATTTCCTTGCCTATTTTCTTAGTGGAAATGATTAAGTCACTAGAAATTTCAAGAAATATCCCACGGAACTTTCCATTTGACATTTTTAATATTGACTGTTTTGTAACAATTTAAAACCTATCACCTAACAAGATTTTCAACTAGCTACCAAAAAAAGGTTTGGATAGGCTTGCTTAGATGGTTTCTAAGGATACCTACATCAAGTCAAAATGAAAGCCTATTTTAAACATTTTTAAATAAAAAACACACAAGGGGAGCTGCCCCGTTTTTAATTTTAAATAACAAGGGGGTTAAGTGCAGGAAATTTTAATTTTTGTACACTGCCAAATAGATATTTAAATCCTCTTCCAAAACTTTATTTGACGGCAGTCGGGAAAAAAGTGAAGATTGTTTTTTTTTTATTTTTTTCATTTTTAATTTTTGTAAGTACTTAAATAGCTCATGTAACCTATTTTTTTAGGAATCCTGCAGTGTTTTATTTCTTGATTCGCTTTGGGTTTTTTAGGTGTTAAATTTATTTTAGTCAGTATTAATGTATGTTAGATATAAAGAACAGCAATTTGTAGCTACATCTCGCCTTATTGTAACTATTGAAATGTTAATTTTCTTTTTTGCAATAAAAGCCGTAACTATTTTCACTAAAATATTATGGATATCAATTTAAAGCTTGACCTTATATAAAGAAAAAGAAATTATAGAAGCACTCTCTAAAACTAAAAAATGACGTAACTGGTCACTATTCTATTTGATAAAATTGATTTAAATTGAATTTTGGCGTCAATAAGAGCGGAAACATGTTATTAATTGACAAAACGCAACAAAAGAACCTACCTTTGGATCGTTTGATGTTGGCACTACTCTTAGCCATATTATATGTCTTGAGAAACCGTCAATACAACCATTAATGCAAATTCCAAATGGTTTTAACTTGTCATAGGAATCAATATGCCATAAATAGTTAGGTCCCTTATTGTGGTATTGACGTCTACTAAGGCGCTTTCTTTTTCGTAAATCATATTCTTCTGGATCCAATGCGCGTAAAATTTCGGCCACAACTTGTTGAGTTACCACCAACTTATTTTGTAAGCACTTCAGATGCATCCATCTGTAACCATGTAATTGTCCCGATCGTTTTAACTCATTCTCAATGATTAGTAGTACGTCTCTTAGAGGAGAGAAATTTTTTCTTCTGAACAATTTGTTTTTAGACAATATTCGTTTGAGAGTTCTAGGAGAAATAATAATTCCAGGTAAAGACCGTAGGAACAAAAGTATTTTTTTTTATTAAAACCATGCGAAAAGTATTTATCAACCAAATTTCCTAAAAATAGTCAAAACATGATCATTTTACTTGGAACACAAGGAATGTCGTTTAATTTTACGACAAGAATTTTTAGGTGGTAAAATATGAGTCATTGATTATTCGGTGTTTTTATGCGACTACAACTACTATCACCGTTTAAAATAGTATATTAAAGTTTAAGTGGATAAAAAGGTCTTTAAAACACGCGCGATTTTTCGAGCACGACGGCGCAGTCGGAGTGCTCGAAATAGAGTAAGTGTTTTAAAGACCAGTTATCCGCGAATACCTTATGCTACTTTTTATTGGTGTACCTTGAAATCATAAATACTAGTATTATTACTACAACAAATGAAAATAGGAACTAATAATGTAAAATATGTAAATAAAAATTAATATATCTAACAATACTAACTTTACTTTCTATTTTCGTTTATAAAATTAAAAGTGTTAAATAATAATGTTTAAATAAAGGTTTTGAATTTGTTGGTAATATTTTATTTGACATTACAAGATACTCCTGTCAGATCAATAATCAAAAAATTGTCATTTAGACTTCACGTTTCTTGAGTTGTTGATGTTGCCATGGTAACTTTAAAAAACGCAGGTTTTTGAAAGTTCAATTTAAGAACGCTAAGGCGTGCTTTAAATAGGTAAAATGGGGCATCAATAAAAAAAAATTATATTTCGCCGACGTTTCAACAGAGTTGCTAGATGTTTTATTCCATTAAAATCACAAAATAAACAAGAAATAACCAATAATGAATTTCAGAAACCAACTAAGAGTATTGTATGATCTATTTAAACAATGCTAAGAGTTACTGAATTTAAATAATCTTAAAAATATGTAAAAAGTCCTAGTTGTATTTACAGATTTTTGGTTGACAATTCTGACTTTAATTGTAAAATAATAGAAAAACCAAAAATATTGGGTGGACTACAAAAACCAGGAAAATGTTTAGCTTAAATTGTTAATTTTCTATTTAGGATTTTAAGGGAAGAAGAGTTTTGGATATTTGATCCTGATCCAAGATGGCGGATGATGAACAATTTTAGGCATCTTAGAAAACCGTAATTTTTTTGAGTCACACTGTGACTATGTGTTTTTCAGGTTAGAACGTTTTTAATCTTCTTATACTTTGATGTTTTTTAATAAAATTATTTGAAAATGCTCGGTAAACTTGAAGCGGCAAGAGAAATTAACTTAGGTTTAAATTATAAATGACGCGTTAAAAAAAAATTAAGGGCTAAAAAACGCTTCTTTTCCAATCAACATGCCAATTTGCGTAAATAACAATACTTACCTCAGCCATAGTTTAATAACATCTACTCACCACTATTACTATACTAAAAATGATCACAACACATTTCCGTTTTTTACAGAATTCCGTATTTTTTTACGGATTCCGTAATTTTTTGCGGAATTCCGTAATTTTTTACGGAATTCCGTAAATTTTAACGGAATACCGTATTTTTTTATGGAATTCCGTATTTTTTTACGGAAAATGAAAAAAAAATCAGGGCGTGGCCCTTCTACGCTCTCGTATAAATGAGTATCTTAAGAACTAATACGTATGAACAAAAAAATTTAAATTGTTTTTTAACTCCACGGCGTTGTAAAAGTATGTATGTACATGCAAATCCTGGTGTTCAAATAAACTCGATTCAGCGAAACCCTATTCAACGTTGACTAAAAACAAGACAATCTGATATTGCAATTTAATACTTAATATTTGTGTATATGTGATGAGCAATTTCAAATAACTTAAGACAATTACAAATTCTTTAATAAATTAATAAGTTCTCCAAAGAACACTAACGTATTAAGTTATAAAGCTTTTATCAATTTCCCTTCTTTTAAATTACTATTATTTAATGTGTAACAACTTGTACACAATCAATATTTTGGGCCTCGGCAGCAATTGGGTATTCAACACAAAATGTCAGCGTTACGAGGACGTGGTCAACAACAACTAACCACAGAAGCAGCAAATGATACATGTTTAATAACAAAACACCTATGGTTAGTCGAAGCAAGGAATGGACATTTCAAAACGATCCCACCTTTAACATCCAAAATGCGAAACATATTGGTGATTACTACAGAATTGCCGGGGTAATTATAAATCGATATCACCCTCTTATTCGTATGGAAGGAACAACTGTTCAGCTTACTAGAGAGATGTTGCATCGAGCTAGAGATGCCAGTGTTGGACAAACACGAGTAGAAGTTGATAACTTGCTATTTGGGAAATATTGGATAATCAATTACCTCATTTTCCAAGACTAGATTTCAACTACCTGCGTGATTTGACAATAGGAGTTTACCAGATTAAGCTCACCAGCGCATGTATTCAAGACAAATTGTACAGAGATGGAAACGATGAACTTGAACTTGATGCACTGTTAAATAATAATAATTTCATCAAACTGAGAGTTTATTCTAGACTCCGAAATGCTACGAGGTATCAAGTTTGTATATGATACGTCAACCAGGATATTCAAGAAGAAAACAACCCCTTTAGAAGGGTATTATTGCACATGTCAATCTGCAGGGAGGACCCTTGGACCATGTTCACATGTTGCAAGCATTTTGTGGTATCTTGGATATGCGCGCTATGAGCAAACTGTTAAATATCCAGATGATAGTCTTCTGCACACAGATGACGTAATTCACGTGGAGGTTATTAATAGTTAATAATTAAGTAAACGGGAGATCAAAAAGTCTCACGCCAGGGAAAAGATTGTAATTCAATAACAATTCTTATAAATGCGTTGTCATTTGTTAAATCTATAATCTACTAACAATAAATATTTTTCCATTGATTGAAGTTATGCAATGTACTTTTATTATTAAAATAACTTAAATATCGCTGAAATGATGACTTTCAACTACTCGTAGCATAAAAAATATAGTGTTTTGAGCTTTGTGCTCTGGAGACTTTTGATCAGTGAATCAAAAGCTAGAACACATTGAAATTTCAGACAATTTAACCGAGGGTTTAATGCGGGGTCCTTTGGTGTATAAATAAATAACATGACATAGCTCTCAAATATGAGTGGAAACGTTCTCGCAACACGCGATATGGTACGACAACGTGTTATTGATGCGAGAACGGCGATATTTATATATATATATATATATATATATATATATATATATATATATATATATATATATATAACTACCACAAATTAACTAATTCAGTTTTACATACATAAAGCAAAAATTTACATCGGTTGGGGATTGTATCTCGATAGCTCGGCTGGTTAGAGCGTTACTCTAGCAAAGTAATTCTCTTCGGTTCAAATCCTACTCGAGGTAAACTTTTTATTTATGTATTTAATAAAATTATTAATAATTCTTAATTACATATTAACTATTGAACTTATCGGTTCATAACAAAAACTTATAATAATCCAGAGTTAAATACTAGTACCAACTAAGTACAATTTTTTCCCATTTAACCGGAGTTGTATCTGTTACCATTTCCGAGATCGCCATACCGAGAATTCTTTTCTTGGACACCTCAGCGGTCGACTGGGGCGGATTAAAGGAATTTCTAATATACATAATTATCTGGTGAAAGTGAAAGTGAAAGTAAAAGTGAAGGTTATGAAAACCTAATGAGTTCCAAGGTCCTTAATCGTCATTATTCATTAGCATTTGTTTGTTTTTGAAGATCTCTATACCTTGATAACAATCAAGTTTGTTCTTTTTACTAACATGTTTGATGCTTTATTTACTGTATGATTTTTATCAAACATATGTAGGGCTACGGCAGACTTGTCCCAACTTATGTATTTGATATGAGCTAAATGTTCTTTAAAGCGAATTTTGATAGGTCGCTTAGTTTGCCCTACATATGTTTGTTCACAATTTTTACAATTAATTTTATAAATTCTTGACCTATCCTGCTTACCCACTTGATTTTTTGGATTGCCTAAAGGAGTTTGCAAACTATTATCTGAAGTAGTCACTATTTCCAAATTAATATTGGAAAAGATTTTAGATAGACCTTTTGCATAAGCAGAAGAGTTCGGTAATTTTACATACTTTGTTTCTATTTGTTCTTTTGGATTGCCTAAAAGTGCTTGTAAACTATTATCTGAAGTAGTGAGTGTTTTCAAATTAATTTTCGAAAGATTTTAAATAGACTTTTTGTATAAGGAAGATAGTTTGGTAATTTTACATACTTTGTTTCTATTTGTTCTCTAGCGTTGCCTAATGGTTACATTCTTCTCATAGAAGGTATGTACAAATAAAATCAAATTGTGTAACTACAATAAGCAACAATTGGGAAGGGTAGTAGCTTTCATTGCCAATTATTAATTCCCCAATTGATTAACAAAAATAAACTCAATTTCTAACATCTTCACAAAATGCACACGGCTACTAATATTTGAATTTTTTTACGTTTAGGAAAGTGGACTACCACTGTAGGTATCGCTCCCGAGAGATTTCTCCTCGACGATAATGGACCCACTGCAGCGGAAAGTGTCATCATTTTCTAGACTGATGCTGCGTTGAATTTACTTGCCAACACTCAAGAATGGTATTTGGATGGTAATTTTTCTTTAGCACCACCACTATTTGCCCAGTTGTACGTCCTTAAAATTCGCCCCAACAGTTTACTGACTACAGCAGCATATTGCTTATTGCAAAACAAAAGCCAGCAAACTTATGAAGATGTGCTCAGGACAATACTTCAGAAATGCGAGGAACGAGAGCTATACCCCGATCCCTGAGTTGTACATCTAGATTTTGAAAGGTCGGCTATACAAGCCGTGAAAGCTGTGATAGGGGACGATACATCAATCCGAGGATGCTTCTACCACCTTACTCAAAGTACCTTCCGTAAATCTGGCGATTCTTCCACCAGGAGATGTTCAGAGAGGAATGGCACATTTAAGAGAGGTGGCACCCGCTGAAGCGGAAGACCTAAATTATTTCGACTCCACTTATGTGTCAGTCACTTTTAGAAGAGTTGGCAATGAAGATGTTCTAAGAATGAGGAACATTCCACACATGTTTCCAATTGACTTATGGAATGTCTACGAAGCCACCGTTGAAGGTCAAGATCGCACCAACAATCAGACAGAGGGATGGAACAATAGGTTTTCCAATTTGGTTGGCGAAAATCATCCCACAATTTGGAAATTATTATCAAAAATGAGGCAAGAGGTCGCTGCAGACTCAATAAAAATTCAACAGAACAATTTAGGTATTGTGGCGAAGAAAAAGAAACGAACTCTGCATGAGGATATACAGACGAGGTTAAACAATTTGTGCAGGGAGTATGATGGTGACGTCGGACGTTTCCTCTCGGCAGTTGGACACACCATTAGATTACGTGCCAATTAAATTATAATATATTAGGATAAGTTAGGTAAATGTTAAGTATTTATTTATTATAATTTGACATATACGTAAATAGTCCGCAATGAATTTCATAAAGATTTTGATTATAGTAGCTCTTATCTTGGTATTGGAAAGATGAAACTTTTACAATTGTTTAATAATTCTTTGTTCCGTTAGTAGTGAACCAAATCACTATTTTCTCTGCTTGAATTATTTACTTCGTTCGGCTTTCTATTTCGCCGGCTTTTTCTTCCACCGGATTTTTTTTCCGCCGGCTTTTTATTCCGCCTACCAGTACTAGTATTTACCGTATTAGTAACCTTGTTTGACCAAAATGGTATCGCTCACAGAGCAACAAAGTATGAAGTATGTTGACTTTTCAGAGACAAATGTGCTGATAAACAAACAAGCCAATCCACAGTCAGAATAATAGTAAACAAATTAAAAAAACACGGTACTGTGAGGGATCTTCCAAAGACTGGCCGTCCTGTGACAAAATTAACCGGAGATGTGCAGATTAATATTTTATTGGAATTTCAAGATAATCCGCATTCAACTAGTCGAAACGCCGCTTTGGAACACGATGTGAGCCATACATTTAAAAATACAAAAAATTAATCCTTATAGGGTAAAATTGATCCGTAAGTTATCAAGTCCGACTTTGACCTTAGGCAACAATTCTGTGAGCAAATGTGCAATCGTGATCCAATGTTGGCGTATAATATTTTCGAATGAAGCAAGTTTTTCCTCGCATGGAACTGTCAATAGGCAGAATTTTCGATATTAGTCTAGGGAAAATCCACAGTAGATGCAGGAAGCTCATACCAAAAGCTCAAAGTATAAGCAGGAATTGACTGGGGAAAGACACCTAGACTTTTCAAAATTTGAATTACGACATGCATTAGCGATACTATTACTGAATGAAAACAACCCCGACGTACCAAACAATAACATTTGGCTGCACCATGACGATGCTCCGCCACGCTATGCAGTAGATGTGCGGCGTTATTTAAGAAGATGAATATGAAGAAGAAGTCCAATGGATTGTCCGGCTAGGTCTCCTGATCCAACGCTATTCGACTTTTTTCTGTGGAGCCATTTTAAAAACATGGTATACAAAAATCGACCTTACAATTTAGATTACCATCAAGAAAGAATTCGGCACGAGTGTAGATTAATAACGCCTCAAATGCTTTAAAACGTAGTGAATGCATTTTATAACCGTCTTGGGTATGGTCAGACGGTACCAGGTCATCAGTTTGAACATTGTCGAAGTCTAAAAAGTTTTTGCTTGTTATTAAAATCTCGATAACTAGAATCAATCTGTTAATTTAATTCATAAATTATTTTAACTGTAATTTTATATCGTTGAAAAGAATTAAAAAACTCTACCGAAATAAAAAATATAAAATATAGGTTGCATTTAAAAAAATATTGATAACGTCGCAACTTTCAAAACTATTAATGGAAACATCTGAAAAAACCTTTTCATATGCGCTGTAATTTAAATCGCTACACCCCTTTCAGATTTTGTCTCTATTATACAGATTAACGAAGTCACCGAATTTATCCGCTACTTAATTTTCACACAGTATATTACAAGTTTTGTGTTACGTTTGTACACATAAGTCATTATATACAACTAATTCATACGAGTACAACACGCGGTAAAAAAATAAAATTCCTGTTATACGTCATAGGACGTTCCATTTAAACAAAAATTGCTTTAATGCTTGCAAAATTTTCAATTCTTTACCGGCTGGCATTAACACTAGAGGTACGGATGCGGCCAGAATGACCAATCTCAACTTTAATTCGCTTCAAACTTTTTTTCTATCGTTCCAATTTTAACAAAATTTTATTACTTTTCCTAAAAGTAACTAATGATTTTTGTTTGTATTGTGTTTATAATTGCTTTGCTTATCATAATTACCTTTAAGTACGGTTGCGGTCACCATGACCGCACAATTATTTCCTAATCTGCATGATTTAGATAAATTTCTAAATATTTATATTAACCGATAATTACACTCCCACAAGTAAAATAGTTTCCAATAATGATATTTTCAATAACTATCCACTTACTAGAAGTTTAAAAAAATTAGGAAATATAAATAGTCGTACACCTTGAATGAATAACTTTAGTTACGTACTGTACGGGGTGGCCAACTAAGAATGCGAGGTACTTTATCTGGGAAACTATACATCGTAGGGGCTTGCGAAAAAAAAAGTTATTACTAAAACGGCCAATACAAAAACCTGGAAAATATTTTCATGTTTCTGAAATGGCCGTTAGGGGGCGTAACTGCAACCTTGAATCTAAAAAAGTGATGTTTCTGTTAATTCTGCTATATTAACCTAATAAAAAAATAACTGATCTTTAAAGTGGAGGATAATCTGAACTTATTTGTTTGGCACTTTTTGACGTATCTATGAAAATAAAGTGGTGGGGGTATTCAAAGGTTTCCTTGAATAACCCCCTTTACCTTCGAAACGGCTAATCCGATTTTAACAAACTTGGGCGCGTTGAAAACAGCTTTTCTTGGGCTACAAGTGTTAAAATAATTGGTTAGTTTTACATGTCGTCGCTAGAAGGCTTTGTTCGACATTCCGACAGAAACGGTTAATTTTCGCCAAAAAATTAAATGCATTGGTATGACTTTTTTCATGAACAAGTAGCTAAATGATGCCTAAATAAGCTCGCGAAACCCTCATCTCGATATCTTGTTCCTAACCTAAAAACCAAACCAAAGAAAACTTTATACGAAAATACCTTAAATTTTTATTTTTTTTAACTATATTTTTCTGGAATTGTTTCTATTATGTAAGTTGTGGAAGGTTTTTAATGCCCCCGTAAATGCTCGAAATGCTGACCATCACTACGTGTATTGCTGAGGCCTTTTATGGGTAGACAAAACTGCAGCTTCAATTTCGGCTCTGAATAGGTTACCTAGAAATTGCGATTTTAAATGTTTGTAAATTTATTCACCAGAATAAAATCGCCATTTTTGAAATTACTACGGACAAGTAAGCAATGCTAAAGGTTATACGAAAGGCCTATTTTTTGTTTGTTTAAATGCATATTCACTATGGATATATACGAAAAATACAATTAATAGAAGCAGGCAATGGAAACAGATACCTAAACAAAACATACAAAATCCTCAAATTGTCAATAGTTGTCAATACTTTCGCGTTACTTTGAGCAATTTTTGTGCTTTCAAAATGCGTTTTACGAATAATGAAGCTGTTGATATGCTTGCGGTTCATTTTGAATGTCTTCAGAATGCCGCAGTAGCTAAAAGAGTTTACGCTGCTCGATATCCAAATCGGCGTCCTTGCGATGTAAGAGTTTTTCCCCGATTAGTGACGAGCTTACGAGCCAATGGTAGTTTTCGGCCTACGTTTCAACGGCAAAGAATTGGAAGAACACAAAAAAATATTAACCGTGTATTGGGCTATATTGAAGGAAATCCTCATGTTAGCACAAGAGCTTTGTAGACTGAGTTGGGCATATCACGGACAACGGTTCAAAATATTTTGAAGGACCATAGGTAAATTCTAATGGTCATCAAAATATATAGGTATTCGTTTAAACTTTTTTTAATTACTTTAAGGATGCACCCATATCATGTCGTTTTGCATCAGGCCTTGAAAGAGGAAGATTTTGATCGAGGGTTAGACTCTTGCCATTGGATGTTAGGCATGGTACGCGAAAATAGAGAATTTTTATTTCAAATTCTTTGGACCGATGAAGCCACCTTCAGTAGTGACAGGAGAGCCAATCTGCACAATATACATTATTGGTGTGCAGAAAATCCCCATTGGTTGCGTGAAGTTCAGCGCCAAGGACGTTGGAGTTTAAATGTATGGCGTGGCATACTGGGAGGCAGAATTATTGGGCCATATTTTTTCGAGCAACCCCTAAATGGCAATGCATTTCTTGACCTTTTGGCCAATCAATTACAGTTGTTGTTGAAAGATGTGCCTCTAGAAATAAGGCAAAAATTGTTTTTGCAGTTGGATGGTTGCCCAGCACATTTTGCTATTAATGTGCGAGAGCATATTAATGTAGTATTTCAACAGCGGTGGATTGTAAGAGGAAGTCTGTTTCCATGGCCTCCGCGATCGCCAGACTTAACTTGCCTCGATTTTTATTTATGGGGGCGCTTAAAGGACATCGTGTTTCGGACTCAACCTAGTACTAGAGAAGATATGAAAAACCGGATTCGTAACGCAATACGTAACATACTGAGAGCCGAAATTGAAGCAGCAGTTTTGTCTAGTCATGAGAGGCTTCAGCAATACATAGAGCGTGATGGTCAGCATTTCGTGCATTTACGGGGGCATTAAAAACCTTTCTCCTTTAAATCGGTCCTTTTTAGGGCCACAACTTACATAATAGAAACAATTCCAGAAAAATATAGTTAAAAAAAAAATAAAAATTTAAGGGATTTTCATACAAAGTTTTCTTTGGCCGTTATTTTAGGTTAGGAACAAGATATCGAGATGCGGTTTTCGCGAGCTTGTTTAGGCATCATTTAGCTACTTGTTCATGAAAAAAAGTCATACCAATGCATTTATTGTTTTTGCGAAAATTAACCGTTTCTGTCGGAAAGTCAAACAAAGCCCTCTAGCGACGACATGTGAAATTAACAAAACTTCAAATATTATAACATTTGTAGCCCAAGAATAGCTCATTTCAACGCTCCCAAGTTTGTTACAATCGGCTTAGCTGTCGCGAAGAAGCAGGGTGTTATTTAAGGAAACCTTTGAATACCACCCACCACTTTATTTTTAGACATACGTCAAAAAGTGCCAAACAAAAAAAGTTCAGATTATCCCCGACTTTAAAGATCAGTTTTTTTATTAGGTTAATATAGCAGAATTCACAGAAACGTCACTTTTTTAGATTCAAGATTGCAGTTACGCCCCCTAGCGGCCATTTCAGAAACTTGAAAACATTTTCCAGGTTTTTGTATTGACCGTTTTAGTAATAACTTTTTTTTGTGCAAGCAAAAGTAGTTTCCCCGATACAGTACCTCGCATTCTTAGTTGGCCACCCTGTACATTCAAGATGTCGAAATAGAGGGTTATTTTTTTTTCAAGGTCCGTTCTGTCGCGAAACTAAAACCATAGTGAAAATAATTTTTTTTTTATTTATAACAAGTACTTACTAGTTACGCTATCATATCATATTTATATCAATTAGTACATAGTCGCCACTCCGATTTAGTCATTTGTCGTAGTGTGGTACCAACTTTCCAATACCCTCGTCATAGAACGGTGCCGCCTGTGTTTTCAGCCATATTTCTACGCTGGTCTGCAGCTCGATGTCTGTGCCAAAATGTTGTTCTCCTAGCCAACGTTTCATGTGAGCAAAGGGGTGAAAATCGGATGGAGCCAAGTGCGGGCTGTATGGTGCGTGATCAAACACTTCCCAACGAAAACGCTGCAGGAGCTTCTTTGTTACAGCTGCAGTGTGCGACCGAGCATTGTTATGGAGAAGTACAATGCCTGATGACAACATTCCTCTCCACTTATTCTGAATTGTCCTTCGTAGAAGTTGAAGAGTCACACAATATGAGGCTGCAGTGATGGTTGTGCCACGTTCCATGAATACCACCAAGAGAACTCCACTCCGGTCCCAGAACACAGTAGCCATACACTTTCTGTTGGAGAAGGTTAGCTGGAACTATTATTTTTTTATTGAGAGAATGAGAATGCATCCATTGTTCTTTTGTTTCTTTAGTTTCGAAATGGACCCATGTCTCGTCCCCTGTGACAATTTTATTAAAAAAATCTTCTCCTTAATTGCGGTAGCGCTGGAGAAACGTTAGGGAGGCGTCCATTCTCACTGTTTTGTGATGGTCGGCCAGCATCTTAGGAACCCATCACGTACACAGTTTGCGGTACTGAAGTCTCTCACTCACAATGGTGTCGAGAGCTGACCTTGAAATTTAAGGAAACGAATTACTCAATACAGAAATTGTCAACCGACGATTTTCTCGCTCAACGAGATCATCGGTCGACACTCGCTTCCTTCCCTGACCGCCTTCATCATGAACATCTGTACGTCCTGCTTTAAAGTTCCTACACCATTGTCGCACTTTGCTGTCACTCATTGAAGTTTCACCGTACACATTCCTTCGTTGATGAATTTCAGCTACATTATACCCCTCAGTCTGAAGAAATCGAATTACCGCACGCACTTCAAACTTGGCGGGAAATGCTATTGTTGCAGACATGTTTACGTGCTAGCTGTATGTTCAGAACTAAACGAAGTGACGCGGCGTGATTGAAGACCGCACTAGAGACGCTGCGCAACACATATGCGCAAAGGTTCATTCGATTTTTGCGCGGCTTTTTATTTCGCGACCGATCGGACCTTGAAAAAAAAAATAATCCTCGTATCTTACTGAAACCGAACTGCACAATGAAACTGATAATTTAAATTTGTACGATTCTGACGGTGATAATCGTAGAGTGTAGTATCATCAGAGGAGAATACATCCTACGTTTTGGAAAATGCATTGTCGATCACCACTAGTGATGGTGACCAATATGAACATTTATCCAGTTTTCCGAGGAACATAAAACATTAGTGTAGAATATGATGCAGCTGACGATACTAAATGGAGAATTCTGAGTGATTGAATTGCGGTTGTGGACGTATATCTCATAACATACTTAGAGAAGAAGTTGGCCCAACCGGATATGCTAAACAAAACGTTGACAAGTTTGTGCAAGTTCTTGGAGGCTTTTTATTGACAATTCCATGATGCATAATATTAGGAAGTGTACTGAAGCTGAAGCAAGTAGACAATTGGGTGGCAGTCCATGGGCAACCTCTTTGCAAGAATTAGACGCTAAAAACTTTCTAGTAGATCAATTGTGGAACAAAACATGGGGGCCTAATTTCTTTTGTGATACAATGTCCAGAGATAAGTTTAACCAAATAGAGCGATATATTCGATTCGACTAAAAATCTACCCGTCGAGATCGTAAAAAATCTGATAAGTTTGCTGCAGTATCTGAAGTATGGAATAAATGTGTGAGTAACCATATTATGGGTTATAAAACAGGAGCAAACATTACAATTGATGAATAACTATTTCCTACAAAAGCCAGATCTCCATTCACCCAATATAAGAGTAACAAACCTGGATCATTCCTTTCCAAGTGGACCAATGGTCCCCACCTGACCTTCTTCAAATTTTTTCAAACTTTCAGCATATTTGAGTGTCCTCACGTAGTGTTATGCAAAACCTGAGAACTGTATTGCTAATATTTGCAGATCTATGGCTTCCAAAAACTTTGGACCTTTTTCTGTTTGCGCTGTTAATCAACAAAACAAGGATCTTTCACAAGGCACCAGGCCATTTCCATAACTGCTATAAGCACAAAAAATGAACCATTAACACAACTTTTTGTGTAAAAATCAAATATTGCACTTTCATGACTCAAAATAATGTAAATTTTGTGCAATTTACCTCTAAATTTGGCACAAATTTTATCGTTTAAAATTTGCGAGAAATTTCTGCCTACTTTTACAGACAATATCAGTGACAATAGTAGTTATTAAAAGCCCTTGCTTTGAGACCTTGCTGCCATACAGCTAGTTGAGGCAACAGTACAGTCTGAGAATTGTAGCTCCTCTAGTTTAAAGCAATTTCCAATTACAAGTGCTCACAAAATTGGGGCCTTAAGAATAGGTCATGTTTAGGCTCAAAAACCTCAAAAGTATCATTTTTTATTTAGTCTGTACCGAAATAGTATGTCCCATTTTAAATTTTTCATCATATACCATTTTCATCACATACTTCAGTTTGGCTCCATCAATAGCAAATCTGCTAGTATTCCTCTTCATTTAATACTATTGTTTATTGATAAGCTACATTAAGTGAATATTGCCTTAGTAATTTTAGCATCATTATATTTATATCAATTTGGTGAAATTTTTGTCTTAGGAAAGGACATATGTATTGTTAATATGAAGTGGTCTTATATAGCAGGATCAATAAAAATCGTAGGTTATATCCCAAGAACTATGAATTTTGCCAGTTAAAACTATAAGCAGATCTTTTTTTGTAATTTGTTTAGAAAACATGCGAGGCGTAATAATTCAAATTAAGAATCATAACAATGCAAAAAAGGCTCTTCAATCGATAGTTATTTCCAAAACAGATGAGATCAATGCAATAACACAGACAATAATTAAACCTGACCGAAAATGGTGCTCCGTATGCCGAAAAGAATTTTCCTCTAAAATTATCCATTAAACAGGAACAGTGACATCAGCTTCTGTTCCTGATGAAAAAGTTTGTATCACTGAAAAACTTTACTCAATATTGGATCCTTGGAGTGTTTCCGCTCTAAAATTCCGAAAAGGTAGTGGTCGTAATAAAAGAGGTTACACAAAGAGGAAAATCAGTCAGGTGCCCTTAGAAGTGAAATTGCTGTTGCATGTGGTCTTAGACCAGAAAGCTGGACCGTTGAAAAAACCGCTAAGGAATTCTCCATTTCAACAAGGCTTGTTAAACGATCAAGAGAATTAAAAGAGTCAAAAGGCATATTGGCAATGACAGAAAAAAGGAAAGGAAAAATGCTTTCAGAAGGTGCAGTCGTTTTATGAAGATGATGAATTTAGCAGAATGTGTCCTGGAAAAAATGACTACATTTCAGTAAGGCTAGAAGGAATAAAAACTCAAAAGCAAAAAGATTACTTCTAAGTAATTTAAAAGAGATGTATTCAGTTTATCGATCACGAAATGGATCTGAAATCGGCGTTTCAAAATTTTGTGAACTCACACCAAAATTCAGCGTGGTTATGCACTTCTCATCAAAACGTTAAGCTACTGCTGGCAGCAAGCAGTGTTTGTGATGACTACAAAATGCTAATGAGTAAAAATGTATATCTAGAGTCAAAGGATTGCATGCTGAATCAGTGCGATTCCTGTCCTGGTAGAAATGGTTTACTTGACTGAGCTTTGTAACGAAATTGACCCTGAGGAAAGTATTGAATTTAAACAATGGATTCCCACAGACCGTGATACTCTTGAACCTAGAAGTTTGGCTCTTGACGATTCATATTTGAGCTTATCGCTCGGCAAATGGCTCTTACAAGTCACCATTACATTGCAAACATCAGAGTACTCACCTGAGATCAATCAAACAAAATCTCGAAGTAGATGAAGCCGTTATTTTACTTGATTTCTCAGAAAACTACTCACTTGTAGTCCAAGATGCGGTACAAGGTTTTCATTGGGAAAACAGTCAAGAAACTTTACACCCATTTGTTGTATACTTACGCAGTTCTGAAGTCCAAAGTTTAAGCATTTGCAATTGTTCAAACTATGACACAATTGTCGTTCATGTTTTTAATAAAAATCTGCTAGAGCACCTAAATACAGTAAATCCAGAGTTAAAATAGATCTACTATTTCAGTGATGGCTCAGCAGCCCAATGTAAAAACTTCAAAAATTTCACAAACTTGTGTTAGCATAAATGCGACTTTAATATTTCAGCAGAATGGAACTTTTTGCAACCAGTTATGAAAAAATTGACCTGCGATGGAAAGGGTGGAGCGATGAAGTGATTGGCAGCAAGTGCAAGCTTGAAAGGCCTCTGCATAATCAAATTTTAACCCCTCTTGGTTTGTTTAAATTTTTCAAGCACAATGTAAAAGGGATTGAAGAAATTTACAGAATCCGGCTAAGTCAAGAAGAATGTTTTTCTACTGCACATACTGTCGCCGGAACAAGAGAGAACCATCAGTTCAAAGTTATGAGTGAAAATCAAGTTGCTGAAGCTTTTGTCTTGAATGAACAAGCAGCTCCTCGAATTCAAATATCAACTTTTCAACCTGATCAATATGTTGAATGCACTTATGACAGGAAATGGTGCATTGGAAATATTGTGGAAGTGTTTATTGAAGAAAATGACATCCTAGTAAGCTTCATGCACTCTGAAGGACCAGCGAATTCATTCCATTGGCTTTCAAGAGAAGACAAGTGTTGGGTTCCTAAACCACACATCATTTGTGTTCTTCCTATTCCTAATACTACATTAATCTGCAGCCAGGAATATTTTTCCCCTGACGTCGTTTTTGCAAAAGTATTCAACTATTACAAAAACCAACTTAGGCTTGGTAACCTTCGACATCGAATGAGGCTTGGTAACCTAGATAAAGAGACCCATTCTTACGATTGGAAACCTGTGGTGAAGACAGTCATCATCAGGCTTGGAAACCAGTAGTAGAGACCCAATATTAGTAGGCTTGGGAACCTATGAAGAAGAAACACACCCGTGGCTAGACTTGTCTGGCTATCGGAACGGCCCCTTGTCGATGGGGCTACCAGTTAAAAGTAAACAACCTGGTAGTGATAAAGTCACCATGGACCAAAGAAAAACGAAAAATACATTGAATTATCATCAAGCATCACAATGCCAGAGCAATATATTACGTGAACAATGAGCCTCAAAAAAATGTGAACAAACACGTTTTTGGGACCCTAGCTGTGAGTGTCTGAAGGTAGTCAATGATTATCCTGAAAGTAAAAAACTTGCTCTTTCGTGTGGTTTCAATAATTTTCAAATCAAAATGATACTTTTCAGATTTTTGGCTTTTAAAGTACCCCATTCTCTTAGGTATCAAATTTGAATGCATCTTCAACTAGCTATAATTATGAATCTAGTTCAGTAACAAAAGTTATACTTGCTTGGCTATTCATTTGGCAAGACAACAGTAAGCCTTTAAAGTTGTGACTGATAACATCAAACAGTGACTAAAATTTCACGTTACACTGAAGTAATGAAGTTTTTAACATGTTTGGCTGTACTTTGGACGTTAATTTCTAAGAAAGACTACTAAACGTAAAAGATTTGGATTTTATTCAAAAAGTTATACTAACCAGAAAAAATTCTAGCTAGTAGATTGAATAATAAAGCAATGGTGCTCTGTTTTTTCAGTTTGTAGAATACTACAAAAATGTGCCTCTTCTTAGGGTGCAGCAGTTCCGTAAGGTGAAAAGGTTTGGCTTTCATATTTTGCATAACATCACGTCAAACGCTTACGATCATGTGTGGAAAATTTAAAGAACTTTGAAGGTGGTAAGGTAATGACCCACCCGATAAATTAGGTATAAAGTTTTGGATTGCATCTGACGTTGAAGGGAAGTATATATTGAATGGATTTCCTTACTGGGGCAAAACTAACCAATATGTTATTATTTGAACATATTGCGATGAAATTATTGATACCCTTTCTAAATAAGGGAGGAATGTAACTGTAGATAACTTTTTTACATCTCTCGATTTGGCCAAAAGTTTGCAAAAGGAGTCAACATCACTAGTGTGAACCGAAGTAGAAGATGTTTACCAGCTGCTACAAAAAAACGAGAATTGATTTATTGTTATTTTATGGAGGTTTTTGTACGTGAAGATATTTGTCTAACAAGTTATCAAGTGAAAAGATCGAAAAGTGTGTGCATTCTCAGTAGTATCCATAAATTTCCAACGATTGATGAGGGGCCGAAGAAACCGTAAAATTCTATAACAATCCTAACCTAAATATGGGGTAGATGTTTTGGACCAAATGGCGAAGAATTATACAACCAAATCGTCTTCCAGGAGGAGACCTCTACAAGTATTTTTCAACATACTTGATTTAGGTGCAGTGAATGCATGAATAATTTACAATTTATTACTAACGAAAACATAAGTTGTCGAAGGAGTGTATCAATATCTTCGAAATAAAAAAATTCAGAGTTTGGTTTTATTATTTTACCTCTACAATATAATTCTAAACTCCGATCCATTTGATCTGTATCGTATTTATAGGTAAATAAATTACGCCGTACTTCTAGTGTTAAAGGATGCAGCAATTTAAAAATGAGTTAAAATATTTTTGGAAAATTGCTTTTATAAACTTAATGAGTGTTTTGAATCTGTCAAGCATTTCTGGTATGAAGCTTTGAAATTCACTTCTTTAATTTTATTGACTGTTGCATTATTCTTGTTTTTTGTTTCAGGTAAATGCGCTAGAATAATAATAGTAGATTATTATGTAAGACTTGTAAGTTGATTTTTTTAACCTCAAGTTTATCAGTCGAGGCGATAGCCGAGATTGCAAAATTCAGCGAAATGTTGATCAACTTGCACGTCGAACGCAATATACTATTTTATCTTCAAGACTCAAACAAGTATCCTTCAGAGTGATGACTGATGGCAATCGTGCGTGATACTGACAGATTGTTTCTATCTAAAACTTTCTACCAAAATCACATTCTCCTAGCCCCATTATTAGTGTCAACTTCAGTATCAGTATTAGGTTGAAATAAATAATGGCGCAAGGCGTATGTGATTTGAAATACACAAGTAAAGGACAACTTAAACTATCGAAATTGGCAGTAATAATGACAAGCTTATTAGTCTCTTGAAGATAATAGTAGATTATTATGTAGGACGTGTAAGTTGATCATTATTGAGGTCAAGTGTTGTAAACGAGGCGACAGCAGAGACTACAAAATTAAGCGAAATATTGATCAACTTACACGTCGAGCACAATGTACTATTTGAAATATATAAATAATTGACACTTAAACTATCGAAATTGACAGTAATAGTTACAAGCTTATTAGTGTCTTGAAGACAAGGTTTATTTTTTTTTGTTAGTGCTTTTATTAATTCCATTAATTGTAATGTAATGGCCAGCATGAGAGATATAGATGAAGACCAAGTGAATAACTGTAGTCATTCACCACCACATTTACTGTCAGGATGTGTTTTATTGACATTGGGCCAGTGGTCTGTGTTAGCTGAGATAAATCGTTGTCGCTACTTGGACAATGCAACAGATAAAGTTAATAGACAATATATAACCCTGTACATTAATTATGCAGATTCCCTGCAAACCTTATCATCACAACAAAATCAAAACAGAAAGTTTCCATTCCAAATATGCAATTTTTTGATTGAATCTAACGTATACAGTTTCGTTAATTGGGAATGTAACATTTTGAAAAAACTGGAAAAATCAATTTAATCTGTTAGTATACTAAATATAACCATATAGAGAACGCTTTCCAAGCAATCTAATCTTATACAGAGATAACGTAACGGGTACTTAAAGATTAATCTAGTTACATGACTAATTTTTTAGAAACCTTTACTTGTAACAATAATTATTTCGTAAGTTTTTGTTATAATTGTCTCCACTGAAAAAGTAATCTCAGACAAACCCATTACAAACGTCTTATCTATTTTACATTACAATACCCCGTATCTTGTTATCAATTCTTACTTTGCCCGCCTAAATCTATTTTTAGATTATTATATCTACAAATAGAATGTTTAAAAGCCCCGTAATGTGCTAATAGTCCAGTCAATGAAGCGTTTGAATGCATTGAGAATCGGTTGCACAAAAGTGTTGGAAGCGTGGCTGACTTTAATCTTTGGGTTACGAAATGGGAGTGCCTGTGTTTTAACAGAACAAGAAATTAACAGATATTTGCACCAATCATATTTGTTAATCCCGAGATTAAAATGATCCTGGCTTAATCCACCTCTCTGCAACCTACCTACAAAAATTCTTGTGCCCTTGAAATTTTTCATTACACTAAATTATTGTAACCGGATTCCAATTGACAAAGAATCGAATAAATTTGTTGTGGGTCTTATGACCAAATTACCACTTTTTCTCACTAAAAGTGGTGAAAGCAGTACTGCAGTTTTTTCACAATTTTTCTGTTATTCACTATTTTACATTTAGGGGAATGTGGTACACAATGAGCTATGGTACACTATGAAACATGAGGTCTGATTTATTTTTAAAAATTAAATCTTTATTATTAGGTATTATTAGGTTTATCTTAGCGAGCCCAGATTTTCAAAAACATTTTATTTACAATGCGATGACTCCAATTGTGGTATTAGCTGTGTTTTAACTCAAGGTGAGGGAGGCGATGAAACGGTTATTGCTTTAAATAAAGCCGAGCAAAATTATTCAATTACTGAACGGAAATTACTAACTGTTATTTTTCGAATTCAAAAGTTTAGACCTTATATTGAAGGCACACATTTTAAAGTTATTACTGATCATCATTCTCTGATTTGGCTTAATAATTTAAAAGATCCTTCAGGTCGATTAGCCCGATGGAGTGTTAAACTTCAACAATTTGATTTTGAGGTTATTCATAGGAAAGGTAAATTAAATGTTGCTCCTAACGCCCTTTCAAGAGCGCCATTAGAAGTTAACTCTTTAGAATTTTCGTCGATTTAGACGATTGGTATGAGAAAATGTTAATTAACGTTTCAAAAAATTCTGAATTATTTCCCGATTGGAGAATTGAAAACCATAAACCTTACAAATTTATTTCAAATGATTTAAATATTTAAGACAATTTACTGGAATGGAAACTAGTTGTTCCTAAATCTTTAAGGAAAAATATTTTGCAAAAATTTCGCGTTGATCCTACATCAGCACAATTAGGGTAAGATTTTGTTGTATTTGATCATTTATTAAGAATTTAGGTTTTACCATTTACATTTTTGCTTGAATTTTAATTAGCTTATTTTTTTTATATTTCATCAGATTTTGATCAAATAGTTTTGTTATATTGGTGTTTGAAATCTCCGATTCCAACTTTTAATAAAATTTGTAATAAAATTTACGTATATGTAGGCAATTAATGTGCATTTCGTGCAGCGTCTGTTGCATATCTAGTTGCATAGAAACATGCAATTTAATTATTTTAATTAGAGCTAGTACGCATATCGTTAGAGTTTCAGACATGTTCATGCGCAAAGACCTTAGTGTCGTTTTGGTTGAGTGAAGAAGGTGGATGTAGCATCCATTGTTTCATTGTTAATTTTTTTATAAAATGCCATATAATTGTATGGTAACTTGTAAAAAAACTATTACATTAAAGTTTGAGACGTTTGTTTTTTTCAGGCACTTTTTATTATTTAATATTTACATTTCACCTTTACTGATACTTTTCACACGTTATATACGTCTACGCAATTAATTATTTTACTGTTAATCCAATTTACGGTATTAGAACGATTAATCAAGAATGTATGCATTTGGAAATTACAAAGCATAGAAATCCAGATTTGTTTCTACCTGAAGTAATAATACGCATCAATCTTCCAAAACGCTGACTCAGCATACGCATCCATTTCGTTATCTACAGTATGTCCAATAATAAGGTATTCTGACTCCATTAATTACGCACAACATTAATGATTATTCATTAGTTTTTTAACGTTACTAACCCTAGCATTAAGTATTCTGTTTATAATTAAGTATAGGTTGTGTTAATAAAACTTATTGTAGAAATTTTTCTTTAACTTCATTGTATAATGGTTTACTTGTTTATTCCATATTTAAAACAAGTTGGCGTCCGAGTATTTAATAATTATTTTCAGGAAGAAGCAACTCCGATTTTAAAGCGAACATATCTAGGTGCATGTAAACATTTTCTGGTTAATAAGGCAAATCGATAATTTTAAGAACCTGGCCCACTTTATTCTACGACTAAGCAAAAGGCACCAAATCTTCTTGTTATTACCCGAACTGTCTAAGTAGCTAAAATGTGTAGCTAAGTGTGTAGAAGTATAAGTATAGAACTTTAGGATTTTGTACACGAATTTTTAAAGTATTTACACTAGTTTAAATTTGCCGCCCAAACCTCTATGGCGCCTTTGCAGGTGGGTATTAATATCTCGCTATGATTTACACTGTTTGTGAGGTGAACTGTGTGGTTATCCAAATTACTCGTGTTTTTCAGTGTTTAGTGTTCGCGATGGAATAAGAGTTTGGAGTTTGAAATATATACTAGCGGTACACAGTTGTACATGCACCATGGTGTACCATGACATACTTCGTTACAGGTTACAATGGCGAGGCGTAAAAAAGAGCCAAACAGACCAAATTTTATAAATAGCGACAGCAGTTACACCAGTAAATAACAACAGAACACCTTACCGCATTACAGCAGAAATGTACAACGTTAAATTTGTAACGCTCAGAAATATGTTGTTAAAACAATAGAAAATTCCCCCACAAGGATGGAGCCTAACTATGCTGTACGACTAATGTTTACAAAAGTCCAGGAGGAAGCATCGTGTGACTACGTTAAGACTTCTAGCAAAACGACATTTGGGTTAAATACCTCAAAGTCAGACAATTCGCGTATGAAATGGCAGTAACAAATAGTATTGCCATGCCAGAAGTGTGGGAAAGAAACAAGTGCGCAGTAAATATTGGTTACGTGATTTTATAAATCATCAGAAAATCGGAAGCCTGCTCATTGCCGCGACTAACCTTATTTAATGACCGTAATGTTGGCCGGTTTTTTTACAATCTAGGGAAGATTTATAAAAAAGATCCGTCTATTATTGAGTACACCCAATTTTTTTATTTGGATGAAACTGCAACGAATGCGGTTCAACAGCCACGTAAACCAGTTGCACAAAAAGGTATTAGCCAACTAAATCAATACACAAGTGCGGAGAGAGGATTGAGTGCAACTGCCTGTGTTATAATTCGTGCAAGTGGAATATTTATACCTTCCTCAATTGTTTTTCCCAGAAGAAAATTCAATCGCCTTATGTTAATCGGGGCTCCATCAAGCACTTTATGTTTAGCTAATCGAAGTGGTTGGATGACGAACGAAGTATTTTTAGACGTTCTAAATCATTTTATTTAAACGTTCTAGTGCAACAGTCGAATACCCTTCTTTGCTAATATACGACAATCATGAATCACACATGTTTTTGGAGAATTTGCAAACAAATGGTGTCATTATTTTAACCATCCCGCCACACACAGTAACAAGTTAAGACCATTGGATAAATCAGTTCACTTCGCCTTTAAACATATTTACAATAGAGCTATAATGTGTTGAAATGGTGCACTTAAGGTTTTGGTTCCTGAAAATATTGTCAGGTTTTAAAAATACTTTTACCGATGCAGACTTTTATCATCATTCGTGACTGATAGACCTGACATAGATGCTTCAGAAGATGAAGATATTAGGCAGGCATTTTTAGTAGTTTCTGAAGATATGTAAGCACATACGATAACTAACAATAGTACTACTGCAGAACAAGTGTATAGTAGAGTAAAAAAATGTTCAGAAAAATTTTAGGTTGGTTCTTCAATCGACATCTAATAATACTAGTGATTTTGTACCACCGGCCAGATTTAAAGGGTGTCCTAAAGCTGGGCCGTAAAAAAAAACAAACAAAGTATAATCCTAACAATCACACCGTAAATGCATGAGCTTTCATACAAAACAGAAAATAGAAAAAATCTAAAGAGCGACGAAGAATTAATTTGAAGCGGAAGATAGGAAGTAAATACAAAAGGCGAATCAGAGTCCGAAACCGAGGCCGAATCTGAAACAGTTAAATTCATGTAATCTTTAGATAGAGAACTACATTATTTTGGGGTTGAAAATTTTAAGAACAGTCACAGATTAATGAGCGCACAAAAACGTTGAAAAATTCAATTGTATTAGTTAAATTTGCCAATAAAATTCATGATGATGCCCTATTCATTGTTTTATATTATATCACAAGAAGTACTTAGGTATAGGTAAGTTAATGATTTCATTTATATGTAGTTAGTTAATTAGTTCATAAATTGCTGCTCTAGACGCAATAGCTTTAGTAGCCTTATGATTTGTAAGCTGCAACCGGGCCCCATATATATTACGGGTGACGGCGATGGTGCTACGGTAACATGTTTTATTTACTGCTCTTCAACTTCTACTCTATGTACATATTCTATTGCGGGTGATTATGGTTCTGATGACGGTGAAATAAATCTTTGTACAATTTTTATTTCAATATTTTCCTGAATGTAACCCTCGATTATGGCCGTTGATGACTAACCTCCATGCCATTTGTGTGTTATATCTGCGCCAGAATTTTCCAAGACCGACGAAAAAAATGTTCATTCTACATTTAAAAGCTTTAATAATTCGGGTACCTTTCGTGGCAGCAAAGCGAATGCATTTGTTGCAAGTGTTTGAGAGGTTTAACGCCAAATACCTTCTATAAATTTTAAGGGCATTTACCGATGACGATTCAGGTACAATTAGGAAAACTTACCTTTTGTTTGTCTTCATATATACAGGCCCGCGCCGTCTATGTGGGCAACTCGTGCGTTGCACGACGGCGCCGTGGATCCAAAGGCGCCTGTCGATACCGCTCAATTTATAAATTTTCAACAATACAAAAAAACAAAATTGTATTCCCGTCATTTGAAAACCAAAATAGTAGTAATTTTATTTTACAATAATTACAGTTTTCTGCGTGCAATTTCAGCGAGTTTTAGTTTGTTAAAAAAAATAATAATAAACATAGATAAAGCATTCTTTATTCATAATAAAGGCTTAGTCATTTGTCGTGTTGTGTTTCAACTTGTATTTGAACGAGTATACAATTATTCGTGTGTAACTTGCATTCTATGACCTGTATTTCGACCTCCTACATAAAAAGAGTTTACTTGATAGATTTGTTTTATATTTATTATATTATCATACCGTTTGATAAATAGTTAAAAAGAAATAATTTTAATAGTGATATTTATTTACCTAATAAATTTTGTGTTCGTTTAATCGTTTATTACTTAGTTAATTATTACTTTGAATTGATTACTTAAAAGCTTCTATCCAAGGTAAGTTAAATAAGCTTTGTAATCAATTTGGTGGAAAAGTAACTGTCTAAAATTAACCTTTCTTTCAAGTTTAGGCACTAAATATATTTAATTGTTACCCATCTTGTTTCAAAGAAACTACTAAAATTTAAACTGTTTTCCTTTCCATTAATTTTCACAATTGAATTATTTTTGCAATTAATAAAATATGCAGCGAATTAATTTGTGAAAGAAAAAAGAAACTTTGCGCATATGAAAACTTATTAAACAAATGAAAATGAGAAGAAAACTTAGAAAAACTAATACAAAAATAACAACGTCTTTTTCAAAATCCATCCATTTCTCAAAAAAACAAAGACCTCCTGTCTACTTCAACGGCGGAATTAGAAACTGAACCAAGTGGCAGCCAAATGGTGTCCGATTTCTTGATTCTTACAGTATGCTCCACTACTGACGAAGAACTGCTGGAGAAGGAATTTGAAGGCAGTATCAATATTCAGCTACAATCAAAAGTTAAAAAAGTCGAAACATTCGCGTTCGAAATCGAATTTTTTTGTTTTTCGAACTAATAGAGTTCGAATATTGAGAATACAAGAAAGAAGAGAAATTTTGTGGTTATCAAGGGGAGTACGACAGATTTTTCCTTTTTTTAATCTGAGGGATATTCACTGAGATAACAAAACCGACGTCTGGCGTCGGCGGCGTCGCGACATTCGATCTATACGGTTTAAAAGAACGACGTCTTCGTTTATTCGACGAGGTAAATATTTTTACGATTTTCTATCGAATAAACACTCCTCCCATGGAAAATACTACGTATCTGTGTATTTATATGGGTTATACGTATATATACAGGGTGTGGCGTGAAGAGTTTTGATTAAAAGTAATGGCGGATACAGTTATGTTAAAAATCTGAAATTACGAAACTATAGGTTTCGGATGACGCTGAGTTCAAATATATTATTGTCCTGAAGGTGGCACTTCCGGTTATACCGGAAGTAGACGTCAACTTTGTTATTTTAAATGGAACCTAATATTTTTTATTTTATTTTCAAATTCTACATGAAATTCTAGATAAAATTTGTGCACAATGTCCTATACCAAAAACGAAGTATTTTCGAGATATTTCGATTTTTTTTAATTTTTAAAAAATCTTAGTCCACATTGAATAACGACATCTCCATTAATAACGAAGCTAGTGACGTGAAATTGTAACCAATTAACAACAAGCGCTTGCCGGTTAACTCCATATATCCATCTCATTGATATTTCATACAGGGTGTTTTAGGCTTAGCCGCCAACATGCACAATTTAAACCATTTATAAGTTGCTTACTTTAAATAGAACACCCTGTATTTTATTACATTTTCCGCTGTATTTTTTAAACCAATTCGTTTGGTATCAGTATTCCCTATACCTAAATCCAACCACTTTTGAGATATTCCATTATCTTAGTTAAAACAACAACACTTAATTATTTCAACATTTGTAAAGGCTAGGCCATGGCTGTCAAAGATTTGATGGTTAGAACGTTAACTGTTTATGCTGTTTTGACAGTTTCCTTTACCAGTTTGTATTTCATAGTAAATAATGGCAAATGTATGATTTACTAATGATGATCTTTTAAATCTTATTATTGTTTACGGTGAGTGTAATAGAATTTTTGAACGGACTTGCCGTGTTTTTGCAGAAAGATATCCAAATCGACCAAATGCAACTGGTGATATTGTAAGAAGATTGCTTGAAAACTGCCGTCAGTTTGGTCAATTTAAGACAAAAATTAATAAAAATAAACCACTAGTGGACAGTGACATAAACGAAATTAATGTTTTGGGTTATTTTACGGCCTCTCCAAATGCCTCCATTAGAGATTGTGAGAGAGATCTTACTTTGTCGACAAGAACAATTCATCACATTTTAAAAAAACCCAGATGAAACCATTTCCATATCATTTGGTGCAACACTTACAATTAGGTAATGAAAACTTCATAAAAAAAGTTATATGGTGTGAGTAAGCAAAGTTTAGCAAACATGGATTTAATCGACATAATTCTCATTTTTGGTCTAATGAAAATCCGCATGTTAGTAGAGAACGTTATTTCCAAGATAGTTGGAGTTTTAATGTTTTTTGTGCAATACAAGACGATAAAATTTTAGCATTAAAATGTTATGATGAAAATTTAAATGGTACAAGATATTGCCACATTTTAGAAGAAGCCATACGACCGGCGTTACATACTTTAAAAAATGGAGAGGCGGCTTCAGCTTGGTATCAGCAAGATGGGGCACCTCCTCATAACTTTGGGCTTGTTGGTCAGCATCTTTACGACATGTTTGATGATAGATGGATTGCCAATCAGGGCCCGTTTCGTTGGCCAGCTCGCTCTCCTGATTTGGCTCCTCTAGATTTTGGTATTTGGGGTTACATTAAAAATCAGGTATTTTCCAAACCTGTTACGACAAAGGAAGATATGATGCAGAGAGTCTTACGTGCTTTTTATACTCTAACACCCGACCACATTTCCAGAATTACAAGACATAACTTAATGAAAAGGATTCATAAATGTTTAGAAGTAGGTGGTGCTAATTTTGAACACTTATTATAAAACGTTATTTGTTTAATATTACATTTAGTTATTTTTGTTTGTAAGTTATCTAATTAAATTAATACAAAATACCTAGTCAACGTTTTTAATGATATCCACAATTAATAATCCTTTCAGGCTATTGGTTACCTTTCAGAATTAATAACTTATTTAAAAAGTAACAAAATATCACCTTAAATAAATAAATTAAATTAAATAAATCATGGTCTACCCTTTACTAATGTTGAAATAATTAAGTGTTGTTATGTTTTAACCAAGATAATGAAATATCTCAAAAGTGGTTGGATTTAGGTATAGAGAATTGGCTTAAAGAAATATAGCGGAAAATGTAATAAAATACAGGGTGTTCTATTTAAGGTAAGCAACTTATAAATGATTTAAATTGTGCATGTTGGCGGGTAAGTTTAAAACACCCTGTATGAAATATCAATGAGATGGATATATGGAGTTAACGGACAAGCGCTTGTTGTTAATTGGTTACAATTTCACGTCACTAGCTTCGTTATTAATGGAGATATCGTTTTTCAATGTGGACTAGGATTTTTTCAAGATTTAAAAAAAAATCGAAATATCTCGAAAATACTTCATTTTTGGTATAGGACATTGTACGCAAATTTTATCTAGGATTTCATGTAGAAATCGAAAATAAAATAAAAAATTTTAGGTTCCATTTAAAATAACAAAGTTGACGTCTACTTCCGGTATAACCGAAAGTTCCACATTCAGGACAATAGTATATTTGAGCTCAGCGTCATCCAAAACCTACAGCTTGGTAATTTCAGATTTTTAACATAACTGTACCCGCCATTACTTTTAGTCAAAACTCTTCACGCCACACCCTGTATATATATATATATATATATATATATATATATATATATATATATATATATATATATATATATATATAGGGTGGGTGTCTACTGCGTGGACGGGGATTTCTCCTTAACTATTAGAAATATCAAAACCAATTTTGTGTGGTAATACACGATCATTCAACCTACATTCTAAAAATGTTTAGGTATATATAGGGTGATTGACAAAAATATGCCAAGCCAAACCTGCATTTTTTTTAATGGAACACCCTGAATATTTTTGCACTTTTGGATTCACTGTTACATTTAGATTAAAAGTGTAGAAATTTGTTTCTGTATCACTAACCGTTATGCAGATATCATCACTTCAGTAGCAAAATAGAGTTAACTTTGTAACCAAGATGCGAGCGTTGTCACCACGATTTTGTAAATATGTTTATATCACCGACTATCAATAATAGTCAACTAACAAACAAACTGGGAAATTTTTCGAAAACGTGTAAAACTATACAGAATGATTAACTTACGCGAAATGTAATTTTTCTCAATTGTTTGAAATGCAACACTCTGTATATTTTTCTACATTTAGATTCCCGCTAAAAAGTATATACTAATTGATAATAGATTTCACTGTCATAAGACGGACCGTTCTTGAGATATACAGAAGAACAAATAAAACAAAATCCAGAGCAAACAAGAAAATACGAATGGTTAATAAATCCTTTAACTCATAGGAAAACTTAATTATTAACTAAACAATTAAATAATTCTCTACACCTAAAAATAAGTTGAACAAGTAAACATAAACGAATAAAACCATAAATTCAAATTAAATGTTCAAAATGCTGACCACGCCTAGCTAAACACTTAGCAATTCGCTTGGTAAACGAAGGATTCATTCCCAACAACATTAGAAGTGAAATGGATTGAAACGCAGCTCTAATTATATTTTTCGTATCTCGCTTGTGGTGGAAGGATGTTGGTAAACTTTTGTTTAACGTAGCCCCAAACGAAGAAATCAAGAGGCGTAAGATCCGGTGATCTGGCCAGTTTTGCATACCACATCGTCCTATCTACCTCATCGGATGATTTCTGTCGAGATATTGCCTAACGTTGATTGCATAGTGTGGAAGGGCGCCGTCCAGTTGAAACCACATCGTACGATTATTATGTACCTCGATATTTTTCAAAAGCTCGGGTAAAGTAAAGAAAAAAGGACCAACCACATTAAAATTTATTATACCACCCCACACATTAACTGACCATCGATACTGGTGATTAACAACTCTTAAGATGTGTGGATTAGTATCTAAATAGTGTGTATTAATATTGCCATTACCGTGAAAAGTTGCTCATACTTAAATAGAATGTTATTAACAATATTGGGTTCTTCATTGATTTTAGTAGTTACCCATTGGCAGAAAGATTCACGATTTTGAAAATATATTTCACTTAAAGATTGGTGTTGGTCGATATGATAAGGATATAATTTTTTTTAACAAAGCTGCGAACTGTATTTCTATTTAGGTCTAGGTGTGTACTTAGCTCTCTGGTACTAATTTGCAGATTTTCTATAAGAGATGCCACAACTTGAAACTCAGTTTCCTCGTTTGGGCTAGTTTTTGAGCGCTTGGGATAACACACACTTCCAGAATTTATAAATCTCTTAGCTACATTCATAAACGTTTCTTTCCGCGGCTGTCTTCTCTCTGGGTATCGTTCACAGTACAAACGGGTAGCCAGCAAAGCATATCTATGAGCTTCGCCGTAAATAAAGATCATATCGACCATTTCCTCTTTGGAAAAATTCATTTTATACAAAAATTGACAAAACGACAATCCAAAAATGCACAACACGCTCGTCTTAAAATTTGCAGCACCTATTTTGCCGACCAGCCCACAACTTGCTACCAGAACCCAATTACAAAAATATACTTAATTTTTAAAATATGTAGCTATACGTCAATCAGACAATGATGGTTTATCTTAATAAACAATACTAATTTCACACTAATTCACGTTGGGCGCCATTGTAACGCTCTCAATTTGAGTTACAGGCAACACGCTCGTCTTAAAATTTGCAGCACCTATTTTGCCGACCAGCCCACAGCGGTTAGTGGGGGTGAGTACCTTTTATAGGATTAAACTTTAGAGCGCCACAGAGTTAAAATTTATTACAATGTTAGTGTCTGCAAATTCGTTATTGTCATTGGCTAACTCTGAACTCCAATAACCTCGATGCGCTTGCCTACGCAACTCAAACACAAAAAAACACAGATAAACCAACAAAGTGTGAAAACTTTGTTCAACAAAAAAAAACTGTATTATTGTACAAGACAATAGTTGATCAAAAATAAAAAAAATTATGGTGTACTACCTGGTACTTATAAAATTCGATAAGGTTGAAAGTTTCCTTGCGTTAAATATTTAGTAAAGAAAAAAAAATTAATACTACTAGTCTGCGTTAACTGCCGTAATCATTTAAATCCTGATGGCGTCACCTGCACGACCCCTACAACAGGTAAATTACTTTTCTTCTCAAATTGTAACCAATGTTAACACTGGGTAACCACTCCTAACTAATGGTGATTATACCCGCCAAACCAAAAGCAATTGCTGTAAGTTTTCCGCTTTTTTTTTATCAAAACCACACACAGTTCGTACAGGTACACTAGCAAGACAAGAAAATACGGAAACAAAAAAAAATGTGTGGCAAAGTGTTATAGATACCATGCAAGGAAACCGCCACTTAACAATGAGGTAAGTACCATTAAATTATTGCTACTTAACAATTTTCATATAATAAATGAAATCAACAAGGGTGCACGTTCTATAATAAATAAACCAGATAACTGTGCACATAAAAAAAAAGGAAGTAAATTGAAATTTAAAGTGATCAAGTTTTGATTATATAATAAATTTAGGTCTTTGTACCTAACAATTTATAAACAATAAATAAATCAAAGTAGGGTGCACGTTTGATAATGAACAAACTAGAAACTGTGCACATAAAAGTAAATTTGAAATTTAAAAAGTAATCAAGTTTTGTTTTGAGAATGAATTGCACTTAACTTTCTTCAGGTGTAGATAGATATTGGTTATTGTGGTGACCTCTGACTCCAATGGTGCATCAAAATAAAATGATATCACTTCAACTGCGGACTCAGATTAGATGTTAGATATGTTGCATGCGGTAACTATCTTACAACCCGCTTCTGTTTCTTTTATAGGCCCGTACTAAAAACTGAGGAAGGGATTACCAGGGATAAATTGTTGTTATTAAAATGTTTAATAAAAAAAGTAACTTACCCCTAATATAATTAGGGTTGACGAAGGTGTTAATCTTAATTGATTTAAAGCCGGAAAATTCCGATTAGAGAGGTAAATAAGATTACAATTCCAATCCAATGCCTCTCGATTATAATTAATGATTAATATTTGAAATCCAGTTCATCTACTGCAGAATATCTTAATGGCAACCAAAATAAATGGATCCAGCCGCAAGTATTCTTAATTTAATATAACCACCTCACAATTAAGATTAAGAACGTCTCAGGAATTTGTTTGTACTTTCGTTAAAAGAGAATAATGCCTGATAATCTCCTTACACAAAATTATTTTGATAACAATGGTCAATGCCACAAGAAATTATAAGCAATTTGAGTTGCCTGCCATCAGGGATCAGAAACAACTATTTAGCATTAGAATAACTTTAAGTGAACCTAAATGTTAAATTATTTAATTAAATTTAAATAAATGCATTACACCTGTCTTAATCAATTAAATTGAAACGTTACACTCCCCCCTTACTTTCCCGAGAAAAACATTCACCTGTATGTTTGACGAGTAACAAAAAGAAAACAACTAAATTAACAATTCCAAAAGGAAGACTCCAACCGAAAACTAGATAGTTGGATAAAACGGTTTTAAATCTTTGGTATTCCATGACCCTTTCTCATTCCCATATTCATCTTCCAGTTTATACATCCAAGGCGACAATTTTTTCGCGACCCGAAATGGTCCTACAAATTTAGCAGCCACTTTGCTAGAATAATATTTACTGGCATCCGACAAAGCATAATTCCTTCTAAGGACCTGATCTCCGATCTTATACTCTACGTCCCTGTGCCTGAGATCATAGTAATGTTTATTTCTTTCATATGACTTGATCAGTAATGTACGAACGTCTCGAAAGATCTTAGAATGAGATTCTAATTTTTTTATTTGACTCTGCCGATTAAATTGTACATCTTGATCAATATTAACCCCGATTTTATGTTCGTCTCCTGATAAAATTTGTTCATGGCCGAAATTTAATTTGTAGGGAGAATGTCCGGTGACATCGTGCTTAGCAGTACGTATTGCAGTACCAATTTTTGCGAGGTGCTTCTCCCAATCACGGTGTGTATTTTCCAGATACGAAGCTAACATCGTTTTAAGTACCCTATTGATTCGTTCAGTTGGGTTCGCTTGAGGATGGTATACAGCGGTTGTTTTTTGCTGAACTTTATACTCTGTACACATGTCCTTAAATTTGTTACTAACAAACTGCACACCGTTATCCGTAATTAAAATTTTGGGAACTCCAAACACTAAAAATACTTGTTCCTCAATCAGTTTACAAATAGCTGTAGCTGTAGGAGCTCTAATCGGGAAAAACAAAGCAAACTTACTAAAGTAATCTGATACTACCAAAATATTCAAGTAACCACTTGTACTTTTAGGTAAAGGACCGACAAGATCGGCTGAAATCATCTGCCAGGATTGATCTACCACATTAGGGCCAGCCATAAATCCAGCACGTTTCTTTTGCTCTGGTTTAGTCTTTTGGCAAACCACACAATGTTTAATAAATTTCGCTATATCATCAGACTTCATCTTAGGCCAATAAAACTTTTGTTGTATTCTGGCCAATGTTTTAGAAACCCCCATGTGACCTGCTAGCACGGGATCATGGTGCTGCTTTATTGTTTCCGAACGCTTGGCTTTGGGAACAACTTCCAGCCATCCGCTATTTTGCCTTGTGTTCACTTTTTTTAAAAGTTTAAGGTCTTCAATCCTCCATAAAGGATACTTCTTAGGGTTTCCTTTAATTTGTTTTGTAAGCTTCTCTAACCATGCATCAGATGTGCCATTAGAGGCTTCTACGGCATCCAGCATAGGAACGCCTCTTGACAACGCATCCGGGAGAACATGTTCTTGTCCTTTACGATGAATCATTTTAAAGTGATATGGCTGTAGCCTTAATGTCCATCTTGCTAGTCGACCCTGTGGATCCTTCAGATTATTCAACCACAATAAAGAATGGTGATCTGTAACCACTCAGCTCCTTCGAGGTAAGGCCTTAGTTTTTCAATACACCAAAGAACAGCCAGGCATTCCCTCTTGGTATTACTATATTTTCGTTCCGTCTTCGTAAGCGATCTACTTAAATAACAAATAACCGTCTGTTCACCATTCGGACCTGTCTGGGTTAACACACCCCCTAAGCCATACCCACTCGCATCAGTGTGTAGCATGAATTCCCAATCAAAATTTGGGCATGATAACACAGGGGCCGATATCATAGCAGATTTAGTATTTTTGAAGGCGTCTTCACATTCTGCTGTCCACTGAAATTAGTTGGACTTTCGCAACAGTTTATTGATAGGCTCTAGCAATGACGAAAAATTCGGAACGAAACGTCGGTACCAGCTGACCATTCCTACTACCCGTCTCACTTCTTTAACAGTTTTGGGTGCCTCAAGATCTAATATAGCTTGCACCTTTTCAGGATCGACCTGTATGCCCTTATTGGTAACCAAATAACCCAAGTACTTGAGTTCGTCTCTGCAGAATTGACATTTATCTTTAGATAGCTTTAAATTGGCTTTATTTAAGCGCCTGAAAACTTCTTGCAGGACTTCCACGTGCTTTTCGAAAGTTGGGGTAACCACGATTATATCATCCAGATACACGAACACATGAGGCTCCAACTCTGGACCTAGAACTCGGTCGATTAATCTCTGCCAGGTCGCCGGAGCTTTATGCAATCCAAACGGCATACGTACAAAGCGGAATAAGCCTCTTCCTGGAACAGTAAACGCAAGATAGTCTCTTGACTGTTCAGCCACTGGGACTTGCCAATAAGCACTTTTTACGTCTAGTGAAGAGATGTACTTTGCATTCCGAAGGCGATCTAGAATAGATGAGATATAGGGCAATGGGTATGCGTCTTTTTTTGTAACCGCGTTTAATTTCCTGAAGTCTACGCAGAATCGAAAGGTGTTGTCTCTTTTCCTAACAAGTAAAATAGGTGAAGATCACGGAGAATTAGATTTTTCAATCACTCCATCTTTTAGCATGATATCCACCTCTTCGTTTATGTGCTTTTGAACAATTGGCGATACTGGATAGTACCTCTGTTTGATCGGTGGAGAATCTGTTTCGATGACATGTTCGACCAGATGGGTAGCAGTTAGTTCATCTCCCAAGTTACCGAAGTAATCATCAATAACGCTTTTTAAATGTTCAAGTTGCAATTTAGTTAAATGAACCTCCATGTACAGTAGTTCTGGTTCAGGCTCCTGGTTCGAAAATTTCCAGACACCTTTTCTCAAGTCCGGCACCACCGCGAATTGTTTCCAGAAGTCGATACCTAAAATTAACGTATGCGAGACACTAGGGACAACCATCATGTCAATCATCTTACATTTCCCTATCAACGTTACTGGAACAGAAATCATGCCCATACCGTTACACTGATCACCATTAGCTAACTTGATGTAATTGGTGTCGTTAGAAATAATCTTTAATTTAAGGTGGCTCAATTTCGAGATGCCTGGTCCCCCAAGTATTGTATGGGTAGACCCCGAGTCGAGTAAACCTATTATTGTAGTGCCAAGAATATTTAGACTTAAATAAGGTCTTTCGTCTCCCTCAGCATGGGCTACGACAAAGTCGAGTAATATTTTACACTTAGGGGATAACGACGGTATATGAGGAAGCGTTGAAGATTTCCGTCGATCTACTGCGACGCTCTCCCGTTTCCCGCATTCGTGCGATGGACTGTATACTTTGATTGCCCCTCAGGACACTTATCAGCGTAGTGGCCCCACTTTTTACAACGGTAGCACTTGATTTGTTTTGAAGTGCTTGGTGTGGATACTGGATTTCCCATTGAGGTAGTTGCAACTGTAGCCGAGTGACTAGTACGTTCAATATAAGCAAGATCCGGTTCCATACTTGAGGTCTTTCTAACAGGTGGTAGAAAACAATCAACAGAAGACTTAGAAATTTCTAGCTTTTTACAGTACTGCTTTAACTCTTCTACAGATTTCAATTCAACTAATGCTAAGTGTGACTGATAATAAGGCAAGACGTTACGTTTTAAAATGGCTATCTTAGTTACATCTGACAATGCAGTGTTCAATCGCCTAAACAACGTTTCCATTTTAGCGAAATATATCCCTACAGATTCCAATTTTCCTTGGGTACGTCTCTTAATTTCTTCGAATAAAACCTCATCGTAGTTATACGGTTGAAATTCAGCTCGTACACCTTGAGCTAAATCTTTCCAGCTTGAGAAACAGCTTCTGTTTGCTCGAAACCAAGTTAAAGCCTCATCTGTGAATAAATCAATTGCCGATCTAAACAACTCTGGTACTGAAATTCCCCTTGCAATTCGCAAGTCCTCAACTCTCTCTAAAAATGAATTAACTGACTCAGAAGAAGTACCTCCAAATTTAATACCCCATTTGTAAACTGGTACTGATTTTGAACTATTCCCTTCTAGTTTAAATGACCCGTCAAGACCTTTTTTAGTAGGTAATACATCTTCCACCTCAGACTCTTCAGATGCTGTAAGCAAAACTAACTCCTCCTCTCGAGAAGCAGATTCCACTTCAACTACAGTACTATGTGAAGTCGACGGAACGCGACTACCTAAGGATTCTCGTCTCAATTTCGACACGTGATCATCGAAACCTGATGTAAGCTGCATCAATTTAAATAATAGCGCTTTAACCACCTTTCTATCACTCTCAGTGACTGGCAATGCTCGATTACATCTGTCGAGAGTATGTTGGAATTTAGCACCGAATTTTTTTTTAGTCTTGGATACTGTATCTAACTCTAATATTTGAATTAATGTTGTTAATTCTGAAATCCTATCCTCTATGGCTTTAATATCAACTTTAATGTCGACATCGTATTCTGGGTAAGTAAATGATTGACCCCCTCTTTCTAATTTGAGTAAACCCCTCAAAGCAGAACGCATCTCATTGACATTACATGACTCATCGAAACCCCTAATGTGCAACTCATACTTGAGTTCCTCACTAGACAATCTAACAATATCAATAGACGAGGTCATATTAAAGTCGAGTGCACCACAACTTGCTACCAGAACCCAATTACAAAAATATACTTAATTTTTAAAATATGTAGCTATACGTCAATCAGACAATGATGGTTTATCTTAATAAACAATACTAATTTCACACTAATTCACGTTGGGCGCCATTGTAACGCTCTCAATTTGAGTTACAGGCAACACGCTCGTCTTAAAATTTGCAGCACCTATTTTGCCGACCAGCCCACAGCGGTTAGTGGGGGTGAGTACCTTTTATAGGATTAAACTTTAGAGCGCCACAGAGTTAAAATTTATTACAATGTTAGTGTCTGCAAATTCGTTATTGTCATTGGCTAACTCTGAACTCCAATAACCTCGATGCGCTTGCCTACGCAACTCAAACACAAAAAAACACAGATAAACCAACAAAGTGTGAAAACTTTATTCAACAAAAAAAAACTGTATTATTGTACAAGACAATAGTTGATCAAAAATAAAAAAAATTATGGTGTACTACCTGGTACTTATAAAATTCGATAAGGTTGAAAGTTTCCTTGCGTTAAATATTTAGTAAAGAAAAAAAAATTAATACTACTAGTCTGCGTTAACTGCCGTAATCATTTAAATCCTGATGGCGTCACCTGCACGACCCCTACAACAGGTAAATTACTTTTCTTCTCAAATTGTAACCAATGTTAACACTGGGTAACCACTCCTAACTAATGGTGATTATACCCGCCAAACCAAAAGCAATTGCTGTAAGTTTTCCGCTTTTTTTTTATCAATGACCACACACAGTTCGTACAGGTACACTAGCAAGACAAGAAAATACGGAAACAAAAAAAAATGTGTGGCAAAGTGTTATAGATACCATGCAAGGAAACCGCCACTTAACAATGAGGTAAGTACCATTAAATTATTGCTACTTAACAATTTTCATATAATAAATGAAATCAACAAGGGTGCACGTTCTATAATAAATAAACCAGATAACTGTGCACATAAAAAAAGGAAGTAAATTGAAATTTAAAGTGATCAAGTTTTGATTATATAATAAATTTAGGTCTTTGTACCTAACAATTTATAAACAATAAATAAATCAAAGTAGGGTGTACGTTTGATAATGAATAAACTAGAAACTGTGCACATAAAAGTAAATTTGAAATTTAAAAAGTAATCAAGTTTTGTTTTGAGAATGAATTGCACTTAACTTTCTTCAGGTGTAGATAGATATTGGTTATTGTGGTGACCTCTGACTCAATGGTGCATCAAAATAAAATGATATCACTTCAACTGCGGACTCAGATTAGATGTTAGATATGTTGCATGCGGTAACTATCTTACAACCCGCTTCTGTTTCTTTTATAGGCCCGTACTAAAAACTGAGGAAGGGATTACCAGGGATAAATTGTTGTTATTAAAATGTTTAATAAAAAGTAACTTACCCCTAATATAATTAGGGTTGACGAAGGTGTTAATCTTAATTGATTTAAAGCCGGAAAATTCCGATTAGAGAGGTAAATAAGATTACAATTCCAATCCAATGCCTCTCGATTATAATTAATGATTAATATTTGAAATCCAGTTCATCTACTGCAGAATATCTTAATAGCAACCAAAATAAATGGATCCAGCCGCAAGTATTCTTAATTTAATATAACCACCTCACAATTAAGATTAAGAACGTCTCAGGAATTTGTTTGTACTCTCGTTAAAAGAGAATAATGCCTGATAATCTCCTTACACAAAATTATTTTGATAACAATGGTCAATGCCATAAGAAATTATAAGCAATTTGGGTTGCCTGCCATCAGGGATCAGAAACAACTATTTAGCATTAGAATAACTTTAAGTGAACCTAAATGTTAAATTATTTAATTAAATTTAAATAAATGCATTACACCTGTCTTAATCAATTAAATTGAAACGTTACAAACAATAGATGCAATTGTTCCTCTTTATTACAAGCGGCTAGCCTACCTGATTTGTTTTGTTGAATTCTAATGTCATAGTAAGTTTGTATTTTAGAATATTTTTACGTAAAAGCGTCAATATCTCAAGAAGGGTTCGTCTTATGGCTATGAAACCTATTATCAATTAGTATCTACTTTTCACGAGGAATCGAAATGTGAAAAAATATACAGTGTTGCATTTGAAAAAATTACATTTCGCATAAGTTAACCATTCTGTATAGTTTTACTTGTTTTTGAAAAATTTATCAGTTTGTTAGTAGACTATTATTAATAGTCGGTGGTATAAACAGATTTACAAAATCGTGGTGAATACTCCAGCATCGTGGTTCTCAACCCTATTTTGGTACTCAAGCGACGATATCTGAAGTACGGTTAGTGATACAGATACAAATTTCTATACTGTTATTCTGAATGTAAGAGTGAATCCAAAAATGCAAAAATATACAGGGTGTTCCATTTACAAAAACACAGGTTTGGGTTCGTCAATCATCCTGTATATACCTACATATTTTTAGAATGTAGGTCCAATGATCGTGTATTACCACACCAAAATTGGTTTTGATATCTCTAATAGTTAAGGAGCGATCCAGCGTCGCGCAGTAGACACCACCATATATATATATATATATATATATATATATATATATATATATATATATATATATATATATATATATATATATATATATATATATATATATATATATATATATATATATATATATATATATATATATATATATATATATATATATATATATATATATATATATATATATATATATATATATATATATAATATATATATATATATATATATATATATATATATATATATATATATATATATATATATAATATAGTGATGGGCAAATGTGTGGAACCAAGTAAATATCTCTGGAGTTTTTAGAGATATTATTATGAAATTTGGAAAGTATATATTGCAATAAATTATGGATTTGTTTTGATTATTTTTAGCGATTTTGAGCTTCCGGTTTAAATTTTAAACTTTTTAATGAGACTCCATATATTATTTTACATTTGTATGTAGTACTTTATTACGATTTCAAACATATGGGTTTCGTTATATTTTATTTCAAAGCCGACTGAGATATTAACAAAAATAGTACTTCTGGAGACAAAATCAAATCAGGTCTAGTAGTTCATGAAACAAACGCATGCATTACATTGTTCGAGATCACTTAGATAGGACATTTCCGCAAAAATGGATTGGAAGAAGAGATACCATTGAATGGCCCGCACGATCACCCAATCTGACTCCTTCAGACTATTTTCTATGGGGTTATTTAAAGTCAAAAGTTTATTTTCACCGACCAAACACCTTGTAAGAACTGGCCGATAGAATAATCCAGGAGACTCGAAAAATCTCATCCGAAGTAATAGCCAATGTTACAAAGGAATTTACGAACAAAATAGCTTATTGTCAAGAAGTAAAAGGTGTACAGTTCGAACACTTAATACGTTAAATTTATTTCCAATTTGTGTAGTATTATTGTTTAATTTTGTTGTTTTATTTACATAACTTTTATTTGTGTTATAATGTGATTCTTGCGTTTGTTTCATGAATTACTAGATCTAATCTGATTTTCCCAAGAAGTACAATTTTTGTTATCTCAGTAGGTTTTGAAATAAAATATAGCGAAACCCATATGTTTGAAATCGTAATAAAATCCTCAATACAAATCTAAAATAATATACGTGGTGTGTCATCAAAAATTTAAAACCGACATAACTTCCGATTGAACCATTAAAAATAGTCAATACAAATGCATAATTTATTGCAATATATACCTTCCAAATTTCATATTAATATCTCTAAAACTCCAGATATATTTCCTTGGTTCCATACATTTGCAAACTCGGAAACCAACCAGATTTTCATCAAATTTGTCACAAGCCCTGGCTTCAACGAAATAAGAAATGTGCCGGGTACCATATAACACACCATATAACACGCACATCGATTCTGATGAAACTTAACTTCACGGGTCTCTTAATATCTTCGTTATTTACCAACCTATCTTTCCGAAACTTTGCATCAATGGTAGTCGAAACCAAACGCTAAAACGGTATTTTTAACTTTTTTGTATTCCGTCACAAAATTAGATGAATGTTTATTAATTCAATGCCTTCATAATTTACATTTTTTTAATCTAATGTGATACTGTGTAATAATAATAAAAGTTGGGTGTAGAAATGTTGTTAATAATTTCACCCCTAATATTACTTATAATTCTAATAATAAATAGAATATTTTGTGCCTTCAACTCAGTCGGCGATTAAACGGGCCATGTTCGTAAAATTTGATTTGCCTTAATCAGAAAATGTATGTGTCGTTAGATATGTTCGCTTTACAAAAAAAGGTGCAACTTCAACTTGTAAATAAATGTTAAGATACCTCGGACGCAAACTTATTTTACGGAAAACAAGTAAACCGCAAATGTAAAATTGGAAGAAATAACAAGGTTTATTATAAAAATCTTTAGCTCAAGTTATAAAGTAGCAAATCTAAACACTAATGTTAGTAAATCTGAATTAACTTAAAAATACCTTTTAAACTAATGATTAGAAATGAAATACCTGTAGGACTTTTAAATTTTAGTTGTCACTTTTATACCGTTACTGATAACAACATGATGACGAATACACGCTTTCAAATTTGGTTGTGAAATTAATCTTGAAATGGAAATATAACAAGGTTTGGTATTCGTTGGTCCCAAATAAGTAAATTTCTTTACAAAACAGCCAAACTTGGTTGATTTAAACGGGTTAATGTACCATTTATGTATAATTCTGCATAGCAGCAAACTTCTACTGCGTCATCCTCGTTAAATTGAAACGTAAGAATACAATAAAGTTACGGAAAAGGAAAATTTAATGTTACAAAAAAGAAAAATAAAAGTGCCCAAAAAGGGTAAATATATCAAACAATGAAAAATAGGTTTAATTAGCTCTTACCGTAAAAATATACGACACTTTTAATAAAAATATTCATGAGCAAATAAGGATGTTTTTTGCTTTCATTATCGTACAACCGACCTCAAAAGGGTGTCTGCGCACGAACTCAATGTGCAAACGAAATGCACGCACAGCTCCACTTTAAAATATCTAAACGCAAGCTTTTCAGCCACTAAGGTATGCAATTCATATGACACAAAAATGAACGAAGTTGCCTAAATTATTGCAAATTTCAACACAACTTAAAAGGTTTGTTACAACTGTAACGTACAATTAAATACCTCCATTAGAACTGTATGATTTACGTTAAAAAAAATTTACAATGAATAGTTAAAATTTATTGAATTAATAACTACAAACATAACACGAGAACAAATTTATCACCAAAAAACTACCTTAAAACGGGGTAACCTGATACAAGATGTATGTTCTTCTTAAAATGTCTCGCAATGATACTATACAGTTTTTGTTTTGGGAATGTTTACAGTTTTCCAAGATTTCTATCAAATGCGTTAACTCACAGCGGCAATTGAGTGTTACTTGTCACTGTTAGGTGTCGCCACTGTAGGTCCGCTGTTTAAGTAAGCGACACGTGTTTCAATTGTCTGGAAACTTTGTCTCCTCAAGCAAAGGTGCAGATAAGTTAGAGATTCAAAAATCGGCGGTAAGTATGTTTATATATTAAGCATAATTATTCTACCCCATAGCATCAATAAATTCATAATGGTGTCATACCTGGGGTGACTTGCTACATGTGCAACAAGTCACTCCAGGAAATAAAATTACATAATTCCTAGCTTAACATGTAATTCTTTACAGACAATGCCGCGTACTTATAAAAACCTCACTCACAGCAATACACCTCTAGCCACGTAAAGAATTTACAAACGGCTTTGGCAGAAATTTCATCTGGGAATTTTAACATTTCGAACTGCTGCTGACAAATATGGCATCGACAAAAAAAAACTACATCGTGCAAAGCATGGCAAGCATATGTAGAAAGCTTGTAACGTGCAAAAATCGATACAGGATCGATTGCACCATTTTATCTGTTTACTGTTTCTAAAAGCGACCTTGAATAAGGATCTGTGACTTAAACATTTAGTAATATGCTTTAAGGTTACTACAAAATTTTCTTGTTTCTATTTACTAGATGTTAAACATAATTTTTTTTGGAAAATGTTCACTATATAAGATCACTTTGTTGTATAAAAGTGATATAATCGCTATTTAAGGCGGTTGTAATAGAAATATTTCACTACATCTATACATTTTGGTAAGCCGTATTTAATCTTGTTATAATTAGAACTTCTCTTTCAGGTTTCACACACACACAAATTTCACATTACTTCTTCAAAAGAAATAAGTGTAACAAATTGTTCAAGACGTCCTTTATTTTGGGGATAATTAGTTTTGTGCTACTGTGTGTGTGGTCGTGCGCAGTAGCTTTGCTGTAACTTTTATGCTTATACCAGATGTAACTTTTTGTGTAGCGTAATATTAAATAATGGCAAATGTTAGTCGTCCTAGTTTAAATGTTTATGGATAAGGTTGTTCGGACCAATTTCTTTTTCTAATTTAAATTGCTTAACTACTAATATTCTTTTTTTTTTGCTATTTGAGATAAATTAAGTGGACTGAACAACCTTTTCCAATTGTATTTATGCAATTTAATCAAATAGGGGTTTGTATTCAGTTTTGTTAAACGAAAGACAAGCTGAATTATTTAATTATTTCTTTACTGATTTAATAAGTTTATTAAATTACGTTTTCAGGCTAAGGTACGTAATATCTTGCGTCGGTCGCAAGGGGTATTGCTTTGTTTTGGTATTTTAAACTACAAATTACTGTGGGCGTAAAGACAAGCTTACGACTTGCCCTCGCAAACCTATTTTAATTTACATTATACTAACTTTTTTTTCATAAATTTTGGCGACCAACGTTAAGGGCCGAGTTTTGGAATAAGATAACGTTTTGCCTTCACTTAAACAATTTTGTTATTTTGCTTCACTTAAACATTTCTCCTTAGCTTAGTATAATTTTGGTGACCAATGTTCAGGTCAAGTTTTGGAATACGATAAAATTTTAGCTTGACTGAAACAATTTTGGTTCTTTAGCTTAATGTAAAATTTGGCGCCAACACGCCAACGTGTTATAACATTGGATGTATTACTTTGCTTTACTTCTGAATTATTTTTTTCTCTCTCTTCTCTTAAAAAGATGGCTCTCACACTTCGTTTTGTTGTAAATCGTCTGATGAACGCTGAATTGATGTACGAATTGTTATCTAGGGGTTTAGACTGTAAAGTTAATATCCTATCTTTACGGAAATCAGTGCGTAGCGCGAGATTACTTGATGCTAATAAATCTCTTACCATTACTTCACATCAGATTCCATTCGCGGAAGATGAAATTGCTTTAAAAGATGCTATTCGGGAATTACATACCGGCATCGACTCGTTTTCTGGTGATTGCTCTTCGGTTGCTTTTCCTCGTCTGAGTAAGTTACACTACATGCACAAAGGCGATGAGATTTAATGATCACTACTTCTGAAACTGAAATTTCGCGGAAAAATCAATTTTTAGTCAAACTATAAAATTTTAAAACGGACCTGGTACAAAAAATGAAGAAGCGTAAACGTATTACACTTTCTGATTCGGTTTCTTCACCAATATCTGCACCTTCTGCGAATTCTACGGCTCAGGGCGAACTGGAAACAATGAACGTAGAACCACCGTTAATCTCTTCAGATGACGATGTTGATGTGCCTCAGGGTACCCCACCTCCTACTTTTACTCCTTCCTTAAGTCACTTTTCCATAACTAAATTGGGTCTATCTCTCTCTGGCGACAGTACTTCTTCTTTATTTGACTTTCTGACACGTGTTGAAGAGTTAAGTGCTTCTCGCGATTCAATTCTTGTTCTCGGTTATCCCTGAATTATTGAAGGGAAAAGCTTTGTTACTATATCGTGCTCGTAAATACGAATTATCTTCCTGGAAAGATGTGGTCATTTTACTTAAAACCGAATTTCTACCTTTGGATTACGATGAAAAGTTAATGGATGAGATTAAGTCTAGAACTATGAGTTCTTCGGAAACCATAAATGTTTATGTAGCTGTCATGCAGTCTTTTTCAACGACTTTCTATTCTACTTCCTGACCATAAACAATTATATTATGTACGCCGTAACCTAACACCCGTTTACCAGAAAGTTTTAGCTTTAACTGATGTGTCTACGCTTTAACAACTAATAGTCTTAGGGAAAAAGATCGAACAGAATAAGTACTTTATGGAATATTTTAAACCTTCACCTTCAAAGAACACTTCACAACTTTTGCAACCTAGTTTAACTTACATCGATTCACCTACTGACTTTTCTAATCCTACTTCTTCTCGACCACCATTGAGAAAACTACTGTTTCTCAACCTTCTCAATCTAATCACGTACCTTGAAATACTGTTACTCTTCGCTGCTGGAATTGCTCTGGGACTCACTAAGTTGTCCACAACCCCAAAATAAACATTGTTATGGCTGCGGTAAGTCTGGTTTTACAAAAACTACTTGCCCAGTGTGTCTCTAATCAGGGAAACTAGTTACTGAATCTTCTAACCGAGGAGAGGATTCTATCTTACCTTTAATCTCGGAAACTGCTCTTTCTGGTGTACCTGACTCTCGTCGTATGCTTCTTAATTACATTTTTGCTAGCGTTCGTAATGATGAACGACCATATCTAAATGTCAACATTTTCGGGCATACTTTTCAAGGTCTTTTGGACTCTGGCGCTTCTCGCACTATCATAGGAAATTCCGGTTGGCGTATACTGCAATGGCTAGGTTTATCTTTACTCGTGGGTTAGTTTGCTGCTTGTACTCTTGCAAATAGTAACACTTACAATATCTTCGGTCAAATTACTCTACCAATAACTGTGGAGTCTAAAACAATTATGTTAGACGTACTCGCGGTACCTCAAGTACCTCATAAATTCATTTTAAGTATAGATTTCTGGAAAGCGATTAACTGCGCCCCTGATCTTCGACATGGACAGTGGACATTTGGTGATGATACTTGTATAGCAATTATTTCTTCCTTGTGAACAATTAAGCTCTTTCTCTGATCTTCCTTTGTCTCAACAGTCTGCTCTAAAAACCTTACTTGATAAATCTCTTCAAAATTCTACTACTTTAGGGTGTACTGCTCTAGTCCAACATGAAATTCGAACTAATGCTGAACCAATTAAACAGCATTATTATCCACTTTCTCCTGCTTTACAACAGGTAGCTAATGCTGAATTAGACAACATGCTACAATTAGGCGTAGTAGAACTTTCGAATAGTCCTTGGTCTAGTCCGATTGTCTTGGTCAAAAAGAAAGATGACGTTTATCGCTTTTGTGACGACTTTCGTAAAGTTAATGCGGTAACGAAAAAGGATACGTATCCCTCACCATATATTTCTTCCATTCTTGATCGTTTACGCGATGCACGTTGTCTCTCTAGTTTAAAGATTCGCTCTGCTTATTGGCAGATTCCCCTGTCGGACGAATCGAAACCTATGACTGCTTTCACCGCCCCTGGACGCAGACTTTTCCCATTTACTAGGATTCCTTTTGGCCTACACAGTTCACCGGCTACTTTCTAAAGATTAATTGATAGAGTTTTGGGGGGAGACTCAGAACCTTACTGTTTTACATATCTTGATGATATTGTTTTGGTTACACCCACTTTTGAAGAACACTTAGAAGTTCTGGAAAAAATATTTCAACGTCTGTCTTCAGCAGGTCTCACCTTGAGACAAGATAAATGTCATTTCTGTCGCTCTGAACTCAAGTACCTAGGGTACGTTGTAAATAAAGATGGACTCTTAGTAGAGCCTGATAAAGTACCTGCAGTTTGTTCTATACCTGTTCCGACAAATGTTTCGGACGTACGTCCCTTAGTCGGTATGGCGGGATGGTATCGTCACTTTATACCTAACTTTCTTCGGTTATTAAACCTTTAACTTCTTTTATTAAAAAGAATACCCCATTTATCTAGTCTTCTGACTTCCTTAAAGGGATGTTTAGTGTCAGCTCCAATCCTCTCTTGTCCTGATTTCTCACAACCGTTTGTTATCCAAACGGATGCGCCTGACTTTGGTATCGGTTCTGTGCTCTGTCAACAATTTCTTACTAGCGAAAAAGTAATTAGATATATTAGTCGATCATTAATTAAGGCTGAACGCCACTATTCCACTACTGAAAAGGAGTGTCTGGCAGTCATATGGGCTATTGAGAAATTTCGTCCCTACATTGAGGGCTCTCATTTTACTGTCATTACTGACCATCATTCGTTAATATGGTTGAATAAATTGCAAAGTCCTACTGGACGCCTCTGTCGATGGGCGATTCGCCTGCAGCAACACGATTTCTCTATTATTCATCGAACAAAGAACACCTTGTACCTCTGTCGAGATCTGTTCCAAGAATTGACTGTATTAATCCTGCTTCAACTTTTCTAGTTACTTTACCTGTCCAACATAACTGGTATCTGAAAACAAATTCTCGTATTTCTAAATTTCCTTGAAAATTTCCTTCTTGGTTTGTAAAGGACGGTTTACTTTGTAAACGTTCAAAACTATCTTCTTCGGCTAATTGGAAAATAGTCGTTCCTAAAGAACAGCGCAAACGTATTATCTCGGAAAACCACGATCTTCCAACTTCTGGTGACTTTGGAGTTATTAAAACTGTTGCTAGGATTTCTATGTATCATTACCGGTCTGCACTCCGTACTGATGTCATTCGCTATATTCGGCAGTGTGCCGTCTTTTCTACACATAAAGTCGAACAGTCTACTCCACCTGGTTTTCTAGCACCAAGAGCCAAACCTATAAACCTTGGCAAATCTTATGTCCTCTTCCCAGATCCCCACATGCTTTTGTGTTAGTTGTGGCTGATTGCTTTACTAAATTTGCTTGTTTCGTTCCCTTACGTCATGCTACCGCTTCAATCGTATGTCAAGTCGTAGAAAACAATATTTTTCTTATGTTCGGTACTCCACAGTACATCATTAAGGATAATGGTTGGTGCTATCCGTTCTGCAAAACATGAGGTGATTGTCTGTTCTCCTTACTACTCGTTGTTTGGACGAGAACATATCTTATTTAGTGACCTTTCAGGTACAACACCTTCTTCTGATAACATGCGACGCAAACCTGTTAAATTTAAACTAGGGGATAGTGTGTGGAAACGCAACTACGTTATGTCTGATGTTGCTCTTCATTTCAACGCAAAACTTGCTCCTAAATTTACTGGTCCCGTCTTAATTAAAGAAGTACCCTCTTCTTGGACTTATGAATTGAAATATCACTCGGAGAAATCCTTAGGGGTCTATCAGATCAGAGATCTGAAGTCACATATACCGGAGGATGACTCTGACTCCGATTCTTGTGTCCAATTAGTGACATCCTACCTCCATCCTCTCTCCGATACTTCCCTTCGCCGTCCTAGACGTCGCAAACGACACAAACTTCATGTTTAACGTTTCTTTCTTGCTCTGCTGGTTGAGACGGCTTTCTCTTTCGCTTACTTTCTCTCTCTGTTTTGAGCGGCTGGTAGGGCATAGCAGGGAGGCCACTTCTACGGAGACCATTCCTTCTTAGCGCCACAAGACTAATATGTCAGTTAAAATCATTATAATTCGATGCTGATCATGAAAAAGTGTATGGAATGGGTAGATTTAGTGATGACTATTTAAATAATCTAGTTAATAAGTATGTGGGAGGAATACGCCTTTGTGAAAAATACTTAAAATCGCATGTAGATGGTATATAGTGGATTAGTTGTATAAAGCGATTAATAGAAGACCTTAAAGAAATATCATTAGAGCAATTTATACACGAAATAGAAAGACATTTACCGAATTTTGAGCCATCAGATGACGACTCACCCAGTGAAGAAGGTGTGCATTAATGAGTCCAAAAACGTAGTTCACTACATAGTAGTATGGGAGTTGGCGCACAGGCATGCGCGAAAAGGGGAATGGGAACAAATAGCTAGAGATTCTGGACGATTTAGAAAAAGAATAGATGACTGTGGTAATATAATTTCACCAATCCTCGAAAAACAGCATCGTGAGTGTGTGTTTGTCAGACGCTTTAGTAGTATGTAGTGATATATATGTATAGGATAGTATTAATAAAGAAGTAAAATAAAAAAAAGATCTATTTATTGCATATAAATATTACAATATATAATTAAGGATACTTAGCGTATTACACAATGTCTTTGGTAGAAATCCAGGAATTGTGAGAAGTATCAAAACCCAACCACTTAACGAGAGCTTTATTCCCTTGACGTCGGATTACACGTTCAACTAGGTGAATGTCTGGGTGTTTAACAATTTGTAGTTCTGGCTCATAGAACCGACCTTGAATCTCTTCATCTCGACTATCACGTAATGTGTAGGTGAGTGGGCTTGAACGTTTAACTGTTGATATTCGAAAGACTTCGTAACTCCAATTAGGTGCGTACCCCTTACAGAATATGCTTCTATGTTTGCTAATGCGTACATGTTCCCCCACTTTAAATTTATGTGTTTTACGGTCAAGAATTTTTTGACATTTTAAATGGTTCGAAATAGATGCACTATTTTTTTCCGATACATCTACCGGTTTGTATCCAGTTGTTCTATGCTTTCTTGAATTATACTCGGCGACAATGTGCGGCAATATTGATAGCCATTTATGGGATCCTTGCATGCTGAAGGTTTTCCACATTATTGCTTTAAGACTGCGATTTACACGTTCGACTATGCTACTTTTCAAGGTGGAATAACTACAGTAATGATTGATATTAAATTTTTTCATTACTTTTTTAATTCAGCATTATAGAACTCAGTTCCAATATCAGTTTGTATATGTGTAGGCGTCCTTTTCAAACCAGACAAAAGTTTATCCATTACACCCGCGACTAGTTTACCATTCTTGCGTTTGATGGGGAAAGCCCAGACATATTTAGAGAAGGCATTAATTATTACTAAAATGTATCGAAATCCTTTATTCACCCGAGCATAAGGTATCATTTCCACTAAATCGACTTGAAAGAGATCATTTAAACCTTTTAGTACTACACAACGCCGCGGAAAATTTCTCCTTGCTGGTTTGTGCAGTTCTTCAACAACATCCGCTTTACTCATTTTTTGCTTTGGATTGTAGTAGAATCTCTAGGATGAATGGTTGTTCTTTCGTAAATTCGACACCTTTTGGAATTACAGGTTGAATCACAGCTTCCTTATGAATAGTTTTACTAATTAGAAACAGCGGTGTCGTATATAGTAGATAACCCACTTGAAGTCATCATCACTAGAGGTGACCACATACAATGCACTATTGTACCCTCTGTACAAGGAAACAAATATTTACCATCGATACCCAATGGAATATCTACTGTTTTCTTATGCAATAAACCCTGTAAGGTAAAATAAGTTTCGTAATATATATATATATATATATATATATATATATATATATATATATATATATATATATATATATATATATATATATATATATATATATATACTTTGTTTGGTAGCATCACTGCGCGTGGTATCACTGAGATGATGAGTAATATGTTTCCCAAATTTATCCACTGTCATTTGATGAGGAAGATGTCCGCCAAATTTATCTATTGGCATCACTGCTGGACATGTAGTACTATCTTTAGTGATAGTCGTCGTAACAATGAAAGGAAATGACTATAGTGGTAGGTTTATAACAAGATCTGTTACTTTATTACTTTTGCGTTACGTAGTTCGTCAATTAATTATATTATTTCGTTGTGATTGCTAGTATTTCCTGCTGACATAGATCCTAATAATTCCCTTAACCAATCGACTAACTTATTCGGATTATTCCACGGTACAAACTCAATAGGTTTATTATCGTATCGCAATAGCTGCAGTCCACCATCTCTTTTGGATATAGAAGTTGTTCGAGATCTGGTGGCAGGAGGTACAATAGATGATGTGGCAGAACGTTTTCTAGGTTGAAGTAATGGTTTAATGATTTCAAGGTATTTCTTACTATTAGTTCCTCGCATTTGATTATCAGGGTTATAATTACGTCGGGCAGCATGCGTACGACGCAAAATGTCATTGTATTGCTGTAGATCCCTCTTTTTGTATCGCGTAGGAACTTTTTTAAAAAGCAGTTCATATAATCCCGGTGTTTCCTTGTAGTCTAGGGATGATCCATCGGTAAGAGCGATTCGCAAATTTTCTCCAACAAAATCTAGTTCAGCATCGCCAATAAAAAATTTCTCTTCTTCAGGAATAAAATGCACACTGTACGTCAAGTCATATTCATCTTGGGTATCTCTAAAGATACCTTCGACGTATTATTTCGCTAATCCTTCGTATTGATTAAGATACTCTTCAAAGGCGGGTTGAGATCCAGCAGCTAGTAGTTCCGATTTCAATTGTTGTAAAGTAGGAATTTCCACCTCGTCGTCATGTGTGACATCCGCAATTACAGATTCCTGTACAGGTCTGGGAATGGTGTCAGGAGCAATAGTACGCGGCTCCTTACGTATTCTAGAAGTTTTCGGTGTATAATGTAAAAATACTTCATTTTCATGTGCAATGGACTCTTTTTTTCCGACTTCTGGCGTAAGGGGTTCAGCTTTGATGAAAGAACCATCATTTTTAGTAATTAATTGTTTTAATGGTTGTGTGATAGGTTTAAAGCCTGCCTCCATTGCACGTTCTGTAAGTACAGTATCTTCTTTCAAACTAGCATATTTCTGTTGCACATTCTTGCGAGCACGCAAAATGTCTTCTACTAAGCGCTCCTCCATTACGACTGTACGTTGACAGTCCTAGTAAATTATTTATACTGCAATGAAACAGTCAAATCTCTTACGGTAACGACCGTTATTAACATCATTTTCTTTATCAATCACAAGAAATCCGAATTTATCAACCCAGCAACAGCAACCCAAGTCTTTAAATCTATCAAATGACATATCAACATTAACGTGATCATCATACACATACTTAAGATTAGTGTGATCTTGTTGAAAAAGAACAAGTAAGTTCGCATTATCACGTATAAGCTGTTTTGGAATTGAAGAATACGTTTGACACAGATAGAAACAATCATTATTTCGATGTTTGCCAAAACAAAAATGATCTCTAATTTCATTTTGTTTATGACATGCTACATCATTAAAAATCATTATTGAATTTTTACGGGACTCACTAGGAGGTATAACATCACTATTATCACTGTATTCGAAATACCTAATTTCCTTTATGGGCACCAGTAACTCTCGCAGATACTGGTATTTAGGTTGGTATAAAGTTTTGCAATATATATATAGACATTTTCAAAACGTAAGCCATTTGGATGTTCTAATAAGCTAATCATAACATTGGTTTTTCCACAGCCGAATGGTCCGACGATTATACCTCGTTTACATCCCCCTTTTAGTAAACCGCGGTGTTTAGAGTACTGCTCCTTGTTAGGAGTAATGTCATAATTTTTGATAGGTAATTCTGTATCTTGCGGAATGAAACGGATGTCACCCATTATGGTACTAAACCACGACTTGTATGGCGCTTCTATATATATATATATATATATACACCACGTGCTGAAAGTAGTTTAGTAGTGAAGTGTCAGTCAGTGTGGTATGAAGTATACATCCCAGCGTCAGAGGAAAAAAAAGGTTCAGGATTAATTAATACTTTAATAAATAAATTACCCGTGGGGTTGCATACACCCGGATATCGATATTGTGGGCCAGGTGCCCGTTTACAAAAACGTTTAGCTCGTGGCGACAAAGGTATTAACGCATTGGACGAAGCGTGTAAAGAACACGATATTGCATACCCCAGTCAAACGATCTAGGACAACGACACATAGCCGATAGGACTTTACAACAAAAAGCTTGGAATAGATTTCATTCTACCGATGCTACCTTTGGAGAAAGGGCAGCTGCATTAACCATAGCTGGTATAATGAAAGGAAAACGGACAATGGGAATGGGTGGCAAATCACGAAAAGGAAGCATTCTCGCAGAGCAATTTCGTTTAACAAAGCAGTCCTTCTAGCCCGACGTCGTGTTGGGCCTTGAGCCCTCTAAAACACAAAAAATTATGTCACCCAAGAGCGGAATATTACCAATACCAAAACGTGGGGGATTCATGTCTCTTATTCCCCTCTTTGCAGCATTAGGAGCTTTAGGGTCTCTAGGTGGCGGTGCAGCGGTAGTCGCAAAAGCGATAACTGGCGCAAAAGCTGCGACAAAAACGTTAGAAGAAACCAAACGACACAACCAAGCAATGGAAGCAGCTGAATTAGGAAAAGGTTTATACATAAACCCATATAAACGAGGGTTAGGTATATATTTACAACCGTATTCAAAAAAACTCCTACTGAAGCTAGCACGTCACGTTAAGTAATGTTGAACTATCAAAATTTGTGGAGCAATTACAGATTCCCTATTTTAGAGGGATATATATGCGAGATAACTTACCTACACGAATCCATGCGAATGAATGTGGTATAGTGAATCTGGATGATCAAAATAACAAGGGTACACACTGGACAGCTTACATTAAGCGTAACAGGCATATTACATATTTTGATAGCATAGGACATATTAAACCACCCTTTGAATTACTCCACAATTTTAAAAGTGGTGGTAGCAGAAACACAATTGAGTATAACTTTCAAGATTTTGATACATACAACTGCGGTCATTTAGTCTTACACTTTTTATATGACTGCTCGTACTGATTTTCAGTAGTCGTTACGTAATCGTAATGTCATACACATTTACATTTACCGGTATAAATTGTATCTTGAAAGCAACCTTTAATCCACCGATTTTTCTTAGAATGAGTCGAAATATGTAATGGGGTTGACTAGTTTTGAATCTTTGAATACTATACAGAATGTTACTTCAAAGAATAACCAACTCATGTTTGGAAACGATGAAATTACAATACCACCAAGATCATACGAAATCGCGGATGTGAATAAATTTATTAATAAGTCAGTGAAGGGATCGAGAGCATTTATGCATTTACAAGCGAATAATAATAATACTATAAAAGCAAGTATGAAAGCAACCCATGGCATTAACTTCAATGTAGAAAATTCGATAGGACCTATGCTGGGATTTAATAAAGCCGTTTACCAGGCTCAGAAAGTGCATACCTCTGATAATCCTATTAATATTATCAAAATTAACTCATTAATTATCGAGTGCAATGTAACAAGTGGTAGTTTTAAGAATGGTGAAACATCACACATAATTCATCAGTTCTTTCCCAGTGTACCAGCAGGGTATAAAATATAGAGTCCCCTCAACGTGTCATCTATCTACCTATTAATACATCTACCATTTTAACAATAACACTTAAAATAGTAGACCAAGACAGAGATCTCGTCAATTTTAACGGGGAAGTCATAACGATAGGACTACATTTAAAGAAAATATGGTGACGCGCTATAACACATGTGCATGTAACCAGATCAAATCAAACTATAAAAGATCAAAGTGTGGAAAGGTGAGAGTCAGTAAGCGTTCAGCGCCCAAAGCATTGACACCGCAGAGCAAAGCATTATTGGAAAGTCTCGGCTTTACTGTACTACAATGAGTATATTAAACGTTAATGAAAAAGTTGTCGGTGATAATGCTATCGTTAATTCCAAACTGCACACCCATCAGCCATATACTACCAGATTTGGAAACAATGATGAAATCAGGATACCCATTCAAGCAGACATGTGCACTCTACCATCCGAAAGCTATGTCTACGTAGAGGGACGATTATTACGTCAGGATGGTACTGTCTCTAACACCGCAAAGGTTCGTTAATAACGCTATCGCATTTTTATTCAGTGAAATTAGATGTGAAATGAATGGAATAATGGTAGATTCCGTTACGAAGGTAGGATTAACGTCGACAATGAAAGGATTGGTATCATTGACGTCCAATGATCTCGCCCGTCATGAAAATGCAGGCTGGTTTCCTACATCAAACAGTACACTAACAAATGCTCAAGGATACTTTAATGTTTGTATACCTTTGCGAATGCTACTTGGATTTGCCGAAGATTACAATAAAGTGATTTTGAACATTAGACAAGAACTGGTATTAATTCGTAGTAACATTGATACCGACGCAGTAATTTCAACTGTAGAAGAAGCATTAAAAGTTAACATAGATAAGATATATTGGAAAGTTCCACACATCATTCCAGCATTAGCAGAGGAGTTGGCGTTAACGAAATACATTGATAAAAATGTAAATACGCCAGTAGCATTTAGAAGTTGGGAAACCCACATATATCCCGCCGTTCCAGCAACAGATAAGCATACATGGGCAATCAAAACATCTACTACTATAAAACACCTAGATACATTATTATAGGATTTCAAACTGGTCGAGAGAATAATGTTATGCAAGATACGAGCAGATTCGATAAATGTGCACTAAATAATATTCGCGTGTTCTTGAACACGCATCGTTATCAGTATGACAATCTCAACGTTAATTATGATAACAATTGCTTTGCTACGTTGTATGAAATGTTTGCTAAATTCCAAATGTCGTATTACCAAAGAGATGGGCAACCATTACTCACCCCTACGCAATTTACCATAGCTGCACCGTTGATTGTCGTAGATTGCTCAAATCAAAAAGAAGCATTGGACTCTAAAGCAGTAGTTCTTCGGTTGGAGTTTGAAACAGCGGCAAACATAGCTGCCAGTACGACAGCATACTGTCTTATACTCCACGTTTAGTTACATACAACGCGTTAACCAAAGCAGTACGACAGTTGTAATACAATGTCCGTCATAGTCGATGTACAAGGGTTTAAAATTTCAAAAGTTTTTATACCAAAAACTCGCCATTTATAATGGGAAACAAATTGCCCATTTTATTTTTAAATCACCGTATCTTTGGCATACGTTAGATGCAGAGTCGTCGTCAAGCTACTTGGTTAATGCATAACCAGCACTGTATTAAATGGGAAGAAGGGTATAAACCACCACACCACTTTCGAAGAATGCTCGAGAGATTGATTCAGCCAACAGATTCTGTCTATGTCAAGGGCAGAGAGAAAGCAGATTACATCAGAAAATTTGTGGCCCAGCCTGTTATTGAACTGGAGGAAAGTCTACCTCTTCCTGCTATGCAACCCGTTTGTTACTTTTATTGTAAATCATGTCACTGTGCTTCGTCTTCTGTTTACTATTTGTATGATAAATATATAATGCAATAAGTCTTGTACACATTTTTTTAAATAAAAAATAGTAAATAGTCATTCTCGTATTTTTTTATTTATATCACACAGTATTTGTATAGCATATATTCTCTTAATAACGAACTAGTACATAATATTAATATATGTTAAACAACTAAAGGAACAATACAAATTAGTATTACTATTAGTTTCACTATGGAGAGAATATAGTAAAGAAACTAGTAAGTGTCAGTACCCAAACTATTCTTCTTTCCTTCCGGTTAATATAAATTCATTAGCTTAGCAACCTGCAATAGTTCGCTCAAAGGATCAGCATTCCCCAATTCCAGTATTCGCTAATGCCCCCACGCCAATGTGGAACACGTATCACGTAGTCGATACCGTTTGTCATCCTGGGACCTAAAGGCAATTTTGTTTAACATTTCGGTATATATATATATATATATATATATATATATATATATATATACAGGGTGATTGGTCGAAACCATTCATTAGAAGTATTAGGAGTTTCAGCCATGGCTGATTTCTGAGAGTTTGTATCTGGACTAAGTGATTCATATTCTATTTAAGGAAAATATTTTCATGATGACTACACTTCCGGTTATACCGGAAGTAGCCATCAACTTTGTTATTTTAAATTGAATCGTACCATTTTTATGGCATATTCAAATTGTACTCACCATTTAAGTAGAAATTTTATCAATGTTCCCTATACTTAAATTTAATAGTTTACAGTGTGTTCAAAATGTGACTTCCATCTTTTGAAAATAAAAACCATAAAAACTTAACTTTTTCAAATACAATGCCCAATATTTTCTTCCTTTAACGGATGCAGAATAAAATTCTGCATTGATTTGAATTAGCATTCCCTATATCTATCTTCAACAGTTTTTCAGTTATTCAGGTATTTCTAAAATTTCGTCCGAAATTTAGAAAAATTAATTCGATTTCTCCATGGCCGAAGCCTACTACAGATGCAGAAACCAATTACATTAATGTAGTTTATCAAACCAAACAGAACTGTTAAATTTCGTCAACAAATAAGATGAGAATAAAAGTAATATGCAAATAATAACTATTAATAGTATTGAAAGTAAGAAAAACAATTCAAAATTTTATAAATGTTCTATGTGGACTCCATTTTGTTGAAGACAACCTAAAAGTCTTGACTGAACTTCTTTCGTGCAAGCTTTTTTGACGTGATGACGATTTAACAGAGAAATGCCGTCGTTACTCTTAAGCCTAGGTTTTCTCTTGTGTGGACTGGAGTGGCGTATACTTGATTTTTGACTTCGCCCCACACGTAGAAGTCGAGTGGACTTAGATCGGGAGATCGGGGAGGCCACCGCCATGATCCGTTTCGACTGATCCACTGATCACCAAACATAGTGGTGAGCTCTTGATCAACGTCACGCGTTGAATATGCAGGAGCTCCGTCCATTTGATACCAGCAGTATTGTAAAATATTAAGAGGCAGATTTTCTAAAAATTCAGAGACATCCGTTCTCAGAATCTCCAAATATTTTATACTTGTCAAATTTTCATCATAAATTTGAAAAAAGACATGACTATTCATTACAAGACAAAACACGTTAAAACTAAATTTGTTTTGAAAATTTGATTCTCGCTTGAAATTTGGGTTTTCCGACGCTCAATAGTGCCAATTACGTCGATTAACAATTCCTTCTCTGATAAATTTTGCTTCGTCCGTCCAAATTATTTTTCGTAAAAACAGCGGGTCTTCCTGAATTCTGATTAACATTTGCTCACAAAATTCCACTCGCTTGAAATTATCGCCTGGATGAAGTGCTTGAACCAAGGTAAACGAATAATCATGCATTTTATGCTTCTTTAAGATGTATTGCATGGAATAGTAAGACAGGTCGAAATCTTCTGCAGCAGATCGTATCGAGCCGTGGGGATAGTTATTAAAATATGCTAGGACATTAACTTCATTAGCTTCTTCGCCAGTAATAGGCTTTGATCGTGTTCTGGCAGCTTTCTCTGTTCCATACCGTAAAAAGTTTGACTCTATTTGCTTAAATCTGTGCTTGTTCATTGGTGTTAAATGAGGATATCGGTCATTAAACAAACGGCAAGTTCTGCTAATAATCTTATCACATTCTCCATGAATATAAAATAAGTTCAAAATATCCCTGTTTGAATACTTCCCATTTTCCATTTTGATAAACCGAACATAGAAACACAACAAAAGGTTTTGACAGTTACTAACAACAAACTTAGCTGTGGTTTCCATGGCTATCCATGGAAAATTCAGGTAAATCGTTTTGAATTTCAGAAGAAATGAACAAATACCTCAATATGAGAAAAACCATCGAAGATAGGTTTAGGGAATGCTAATACAAATCAATGCAGAATTTTATTCTGCATCAGTTAAAGGAAGAAAATATTGGGCATTATATTTGAAAAAGTTAAGTTTTTATGGTTTTTATTTTCAAAAGATGGAAGTCACATTTTGAACACCCTGTAGATAATTCGGCAGTACCGGAAGAATCAGCGTAAAGCTTAAGCATACCCCTATGCATAACGTCAATATTACTTGCTTCGTACTAAAAATGGCGCCAGTAGGCATTGTCAAATGTCATAGTGTTCAACCAATAATTTTCGAAAAAAAATTTAAATCAATCAATCAATTTAAATAAAATAAAAACTATTAAATTTAAGTATAGGGAACATTAATAAAATTTCTACTCAAATGGCGAGTACAATTCAAATATGCCATAAAAAGGGTACGATTCCATTTAAAATAACAAAGTTGATGACTACTTCCGGTATAACCGGAAGTGTAGTCATGAAAATATTTTCCTTGAATAGAATATGAATCACCTAGTCCAGATACAAACTTTCAGAAATCAGCCATGGCTGGAACTCCTAATACTTCTAATGAATGGTTTCGACCAATCACCCTGTATATATATATATATATATATATATATATATATATATATATATATATATATATCATGTAAGGTTGATCGAAACACAAGCATTTTACACATTACTGTTTTATCAGACCCCTCCGCAACCGCTTTGTAGTCTACTTCCGTCAACACTTTCTGAATAACACCTTTCGCTTTCTTAACAGCTTCATTATCAGCAAGCTTCAGATAGTATGACTTCGATCCTGCACCATAAAAATATTGAATCGCTTTCCCTGCGTACTCATCTTTCATTCGTCCAACGACGGAAGCATTAGTAGGAATACCATGCAACTCATTTTGATAGTTGGAAGTATCATATTCGTCTAAATTATTTCGCATGTGTGCATACATATCATCAGTTACTATCTCAACAATCAAAGAATCCGTGTCAGTATAGAGCAACGTGCCATTCTTGCCATAATGATCTCGTAAGATATCATAAAAAAACCGATACATTATAATTTTGGAAAGATCTAAAATACTGAATCCGACATAGGCGGGTTTGTCATACGTAACTACCTGTTTCGACAATACCGCCGCAAGCAATTTGTCAGTGACTTGAATAAAATTTTTAAATTGCTGTTTTGCAACGTACCGTGCTAGACCTACCCGACGACCGTTATTTTCCCAATGTGTTAACAGTTTAATAACTCTTCGTTTATCGACATTTTCCATTGTTTTACTAAACACGCCAATATTCATAATGTTATAGAAATCCTTTTCGAACTTGTTCTGTACTGCGTTGCGGAGGGCTGTATTAAGGTCTACGCATGGTATTAGCCACGGACTCTGACGAAAGCGTAAAACCCTATGAATACGAGTAACAATTAAGCCATGCTCTATACATTGTTTTAAATAGCGGTAATGTATAACGTAGTTGGTCTTATCACACAGGTCAAGGATTACCTTCTCCTTCTAAGAATGTGGTGCGAGATTATTTCAGGACAAAACGGATAATCGTTGTTTGTCATGCAGCTCGTGGGGATAATGTATATCAACCTCCAGCACAAATCCAACATCGGCGTTATCGTCAATCTTCAATACGTCAAAGTGATTTATTTCCTCTTGAAGTAACCATGTAAACCCGTCGTGTGGCAGGTATTGCCGCATACTCCAGCCGTATAAGTTCGTAGCGTCCAAATACTGTAAAAACACTTTAGGTTGTTTAGGATCATAGTTTGGAACAAACTCGTTATTAGCGATGCTTCTCCGCTTGATACAAGTACTCACTCCACCACCAATACCGTGTTTAAAAAAGTGGTACCTATCCATATCCGTCAGTAATTCTAGCTCTACTTTCGTACATTTCAACATGGCATCCCACGCCAATCCAGGTAATGTTACATACTGTGCAGGTTCTAACCCATACACACCCATACATAACCTCCTAAAGTTTTCGAACACGTCAGCCAATAACAACACATCTGATTTTAAATAAATATCAGCATAATCACCTAGTGTATTACACTTAAAGTGATTCCATACCAGTAGAACGCGACAGTATTCGTCATCGGAATTATTTGCATCACGCATTTTATCGTAGAATTTGTCATATGATGGCACCGTGACGTCGTTCAATTTACTAAAGCTGTCTACGCACGCATAAGGGAAACTACCTTTCTTTCTCATTAAGTTGTAGCTATCATTACTAAAATATTTCCGTACCTCCGTACATTGATCATCTGATAAATTCTGAGATAGAGTATCTAAGGATGCAGCCATGAATCTACAACTATCGACGAAACGTAAATTAATGTACTTCTTTTCCATGATACCATGACTTTACATATTCATCAACAAAAATGTGCTTACCAAACGTTATATATTTTTCACTGTTAACAGGAAGTACAGTAATTTTTTCCGTTTCACTTGCTAACTGTTTAATGAACAGGTGAACATCATAACCAGTGAGATTATGTAGAAAAACGGGGAGAAATGTAGGTACCTGATAGTTTAAGTTACACGTTGAATGTGCTGCACCACGATACTGACCAGTAACGTGACAGTGATCTCGTACTTTCGGATTTGTCGGACCGCTCTTAAAGTGCTTGCCGCATATGTAACAACATACACTGCGTTCATACGTAACCTGTTGTTCATCCGTTAATGGTGTCATTGGAACAATAGCTTAGAAATGTTCATTATATATCCGTTTTACATCACTTTCCAGTCGTCTTATAAATATCTCCCCTGCATTACTCCCCCTACACAGCTCTAACTTAGACCACGCATCGTTTACACTATACTTAATATAATTAATAACTAAACGAGTATGGTTCGTGTTTACACGTTTTTATCGTGAACGGTTTTTTGGGATCTGGTTCAGCCGTATCTACCGGTACTAAGAGCGCTTCAAAATATGCATTTATTACGAATGGTAGAACCATTTGTTTCTGATAGTTCCGAAACGCGAGTATATTTTCCGCGTAGAATTCCCCGGTTATGTCTTTTTTTTGTTTCAAGTCAGGTAATTTTGTGTATACGAAGTTACAGTCATGTGACACGTGGCGGGTTAATTGCTCCTCGGATCTAAAGTAATACAAGCATGCATCACAAAAATACATTGCTCCGTTCCGCAGGAAATATTTGGTTGCTAAGTAAACGAGAAAAAAATTGTATCCATACATAATGCTGAGTATCTGTTTGTTTGATTACTGAATAATAATAATAAGTTAACATGGACTGTCTGTTTGGCTTTGGTATAGTACAGAAGCCCCACTACCTCTGTGACACGCTGACCATCACGATACGTATCGTCTGACCCATAAACATTGATGGAAATGTTGTTATTGGTCTCAAACGTTGAAATATTCGTCAGCTTACACAGGGAACACAGGGAACTGTACACCATTCCAGTTGAATTACGTCTGGAAATCAGGGTAAGACGTTGTCCGCTGTGGTAGACACTTTGATGTCGCTAGTGTCGATACAACAGCCCATGCAAAGCAGCAATTATCATTATTTTTACATTGACTATGGCGTGTTTATGTGCGATTTGGGCGGGGACAGCCATATATGATGAACCCGTGGTGGGAGAAAATTTCAGCAGGTTTACCTCTACATACACGAATTACACCAGGGACCACCCTAAAACAGTTATTACTAATCGATCACGCCAATAGCCATAACTCGCACTTACCAGAATCTTTATGCTGAAATTCAGATTGATTTGCATCCAATATTTCACTTATTCTTTGGAAATACTCTTCTAACACCGTCCCTACACTTAGAAGATCATACTTTGTCTGAAAGGATTTCTGTTCTGTGCTTTCCCTACTGTTCAAAAAGTATAAACCAAACAGCTCAACATTATATTTTAAGGAGTAGTGTTTCTGCAACTGATTTTGTACTACCTTCAATACGTTCCCTTTAACGTCTGCCATAAAGGTGGACACAGCAGTGTGCGTATTGCATGGTGACAGTCGGTACGACACAATGCGTTGTTTAAACGCATTTCGAATCACTTCAACCCCAGTATCGACAAGCAAACATACATTTGCTTTATGCCTATTGCTTCTGAGGTGTCCTTGTAACGCATACCGAGGTACATCTATTGAGCAATTAGTGCAGTACACACTCTCAACACTTCTACTATTTTTCTTATGTATCGGTTCATCGCATTGGTCAGACTTCCGCTTCCTTGAGTTGCTCAACCCTGATAGTCCGGGTTTTGCATTATCCTGCACATAGTTTACCCCAGATGGTCCTGGTTGCGCAAGGGAATCAGTAACATGTCTATGTACTGCGTTGTTATCGTCGGAAGTGATTCCTTGCACCACATTGCTCCCTGTGGTTTGGTTTTGCAACGAAACCTCCTGCATGCCAGATGGTGGGGTAGATACTGACATCCTTGTCCACCACACATTTTTTTGATATCGAAGTAGGGAATCCTTTCGAGAAAACCTCTTGAGACATTCACATTGGAAACGGTTACTTTCACCTGTAAATAATTGTACATTATTACACCTCCAATAGTTTAAGACAAAATATTCAATTGAATATGTAGCGGGAAAGAAAATCTACTTACTCTGCATTGCAGACAAGTTGGTTTGATGGTTTGAAGTAGTAGAACTCTGAAAGCGTGCAATTACAAAGTTAGAGAATAACTGGTAGCACTAGAACTATTACGGTTTTATATATATATATATATATATATATATATATATATATATATATATATGCATTGCTTTGGGAGGTTCTTATTTAGAACATCAGGTGACCGTAACTATGTTTATTCAACCTTATACATTCCGTATATAACCATATTGGAAACTTAAACGTAAACGTAAACGTAAACGTAAACGTAAACGTAAACGTAAACGTAAACGTAAACGTAAACGTAAACGTAAACGTAAACGTAAACGTAAACGTAAACGTAAACGTAAACGTAAACGTAAACGTAAACGTAAACGTAAACGTAAACGTAAACGTAAACGTAAACGTAAACGTAAACGTAAACGTAAACGTAAACGTAAACGTAAACGTAAACGTAAACGTAAACGTAAACGTAAACGTAAACGTAAACGTAAAGTGTGCATAAGCACACCTGCACGCGCAAAAAAAAATAAAGATAAAAGAATATATATAAAAAAAAATACAAATAAAAAACGTATTGTGTTCAGTGTGCATAAGCACACCTGCACACACTCGCGCGCGCACACATGCACCGCGCGTGATATTAATCATTCTTTTTTCCACCACCCCAAACGAAATAGCGTCCGTAACAAATCCCCTAATACATTATACTACCGAGACACTTCAGAGGGATTGAATATACGATCAAAATATTTGCAACTGTACGTTATGTTCTGCATGTACAATTAATGTCACTATTAGTAAACAATAAACTCTGGTTTATGCATATCAATTCCTTTTTAATTACCAATTAATGATTTCGTTGTTGCACATTTCAAAATAAATGAATTATATTAAGTAATAAACCTCTGCATCCACACACAAAAAACAACATAGTTAAAATTAAAAATCGTTCAAAACGTTTTATAACTTCTGGAATAGAATTAAAATTCCATTGTGTTTACCTCTCGCGAGCGGTCTTAAGTCATTGAGCAGGTAATTTACGCTTTCACTTAAGTCGCGTACGTTTCTATTGAAACCCAAACGTTAGAAAGAAACTGCTGTATATTCCCAATGTCTCAGAGTAATAAAGCGCTAAGCCGAAATAGAAAATCTTTATTTTTACAGACTATACTATAGTATATGTAACAAATCGTAACTTTCTTTAAATGAAACACTTATAGCAATATTCCTGATATTGGTATTATTTGCATGAATATTAAGCTATGTCTGATATCATTATTGATATTATCCTGGGTTCCCACTTTATATACGATCACTTAAAAGAAATTGAACTCTGCATAATTTCTGATCAGTTGTATAAAAACCGGCTTGGAAGTATTACGCTACATTACATTTTTTTTCACTGTATTTCGAAACTAAACAATTAGCATTAAGCCTTTCTAACTAGAACCGTTTTCCGCACAATTGCTTATAAAAATTTAAACTAGATTTGAAAATAAGATAACTTGCTGTATTATATGCATCTTTATAAAAGTCCACTTAAATCATTAATTCGTAAAAAAGCGAGTTCCAGGTTTGCCTGAATATTAGCCAGTATACAACAGATCATATTGAAAATCTATTTAAAAAATAACTGATCTCAAACAAACTGGTTATATAAAGTTTAATACTAATAATTTCAAATTATGTTTCTTTTATACAAAAAATAGATAAGGTAGACGCTAAAGTAAATTTATTTAATGAATAATCTATCTCGTCATACATGAATTTCAATTACTTAATTTAAATGAATGTAACTGTGATTAGAAAAAAAAAACTAGTATCGAATTATTTTAAAAAGCATCTTATCACAATGCAATTCTATCTGAATATTAAAAAAATAAAAGTCGTCTTATCGCATTTGCACTGCTGCAACGGCAGTTGATTTGACCGGTATTCAAGCACCGTTATTCAGGCCTATATCACAGAATTTGTTCAATTAAAAAATAATACATGAGCATATATAGTAAGATCATATTACAAAAAAAAATATATCACTAATATGTTACAAATAATAATATAAAAAAGATCTTACCCTCTCGATATATTGCTTATTGAACACTTTGTTTCAAATACTATATCTTCATAGCAAAATGTATCTGCTTTTATACTCAATGTGAAGGTTAAGAATGCATAAATTGGGAAAAATGTAGTATATTCCCACATATGGTAAGGTCTTAGTGAAGGCTAGTGTTACTTTGTATCTACTTTGTATTATGCTAATTAACTAATGCAGAATGTACACAAAGAGATGCGGTCTTATAAATACAATTTGCGTGACCTACTTATATTTAGTTTTCATTACGCGAACAAATTTGTTTTATTTACCAGTGTACTAAAAAATTTGTGTATTAAGTGCTCTAATGGTATTTTTTCTAATATTTTTCATGTAGGAATACCATTTATTTCTTACGTAAGTATACGTACTTTTTTTATTTAAATCTGTTTAACGTGTCTCACACCCAGAACTCGTTTTTTCATATATAACATCTGGTTATCGGTCTTGTCTAATAACAAACTGTTTTTGCTATAATTTGGAAAAAAACCCTGTCTTTTGTGTTTTAACAACTTATCTTTCATGACTTTAATTATTATACTTCGGGTAACCTATTAAAATTTTTTTAATGAAAAAAAAAACTCGTTCGGTTAATTATTTATACGTTATTCTTTCACTTGATTCTTAAAGAAAAAGAAATTTAGTAGAAAAAATGTTTTATGTATATTATTTAAACGCTAATGCCTCCATAGACCTTTTCTATTATTGTGTAGACAGTCTAATCATTATGAATAATTGTTTCTTTCTTTTACAGATCATTCCATCCAGGAATGCAGGAGGAAGTCGAACTCTATTTTTTATTGATAAAGGGAGTAGGTAAACATATTGTTATTCATTTTTTTTCTTGTAAACATCACTGACCGGTTCATACTATAAATTCGTGCAAGTGTTTTTAGATTTCAAACAAAACTCGTTTTAATGTAATGTTATCTACTTATTAAGCTTTTTTTTTCTCACAGACGCATTATTAATTATTACTACTTATCGTTTATAACTTAAATACTAGTTTTTATCCCGTTTTTTTCTTAAAACTTTTTACATGTTATAAAGAAATATTAGTTTTCAAAACTTGCTCGATCTCAGAATTTTTATTATTAATTGCTATTTCCTGAATAGTAAATCAACAATCTTTCTACCACTTTTTTTATGTAAACAGATCACATTTTAACTTTCATTCCCTACTCATAAACTTTTTTTCACACTTATCATATACATCTAATCTTTTTTTATTTCTTTTGCAGTTCCACACCTTCTGCAGCAAGGCTCCTTTCCACATCTATCAACGACATGGTTGAATGTTTCATGTGTGGGGTTAGAATAAACCGATGGTAGCCAGCTGACAATCCGTTACAGGAACATCTACGATGGGCACCACACTGCACATATGCTCAGCCCCTTGCACCACGTCCACGCAGATGTAATGAAACGGAAGTGGAGAGGACCTTCTGCACTTGTACTAAATCAATCTGTTTTATTCCTAAAGAAAATCATATACACTGTCTTGAATTTCTGTACATAGGGAATTCCCATGTTAAAATAAACTATTGTAAATATTGGCTCCCCTAATTATTTTACAGTAAAATGTCATATGTAAAACTTCTTAAGGAAAAAAGGCTGCTTCTTATGTTACAATTGCATTTACATTGGGTTCATCCGTTTTCGAGAAATTTAGGAAAAACTTAAGGGCTTTTTCGTAACCGGTAACCTTAATAAGCCATGTAAGTGTCAGAATAAATACAATAAGGAGCACAAATAAAATAAGTCTGTTATAAACAAGAAGATGATATTGTTTCTGCACTTGGAATTTGCCGGTTTTGATAACTAGCCGAGTACAAATCTCTGATATTTTTAAGTTGATTGCCAGAGTAATGCCATTCAATAAATTTTACTTTTTCTTCAATGGTGTAATAATTCATTTTTATAAACAAATTTTTCTTTAAGAAGTAATAATCTGTCCCAAATACAGTTTTAATGATGAATAAATTGTTTTTGAACAATGAATGATTTACAATGACAATTAATAATTATTGTTAGCATTGTCTGTCTAAAGCAAAGCAACCTTGACCAGTTACGAAAAAGCCCTTAAGTTTTTCCTAAATTTCTCGAAAACGGATGAACCAAATGTAAATGCAATTGTAACATAAGAAGCAGCCTTTTTTCCTTAAGAAGTTTTACATTTGACGTTTTACTGTAAAATAATTAGGGGAGCTAATATTTACAATAGTTTATTTTTACATGGGAATTACCTATGTCCAGAAATTCAAGAGACACAGTGTATCTGATTACATTTGTACATGTCATTATTTCTACATGAATTAAATATATTAACATATCGTTTTCTTTTATTTTGGTAAAAAGTGTGGGTGAGCAAAAAACATACAAGTGGGCAAAAAACACAAATGAGGTGGCCTTGGGCTAGAGTAGCAACCAGGTGGTTAAGGATAACGTAAGTCACACGGATGGCCTTGTAATTGTGGAACGTGAAAACGTGATATGTTTAAGTAGGTCACAGTGATGACCTTGCAATTGTAGAACATGAAAGCGCGATATTAAAGTAAGTCACACGGATGGCCTTGTAATTGTAGAACAGGAAAGCGGGCTTTGTGGTAATCATATGTAATTAGGTCAAACATTGCGCTTTCATGACCTTGGTACAGTGGTGACCTTGCTATTGTGGCGACCTTGGAATTGTGGTAGCCTTGGAATTGCGGTGTGTGCCAGAAGTTTCCAATCTTACCTACTGGTCGACGTGGCTCCTCTTGCGTGCTCTCTAAGCTGGTGACCGATCTGATCTTGTCGATCGCTCACTTCCGGCATACAACGCGTTGTGGTCGTTCGAGACGGCACACGCGCTGGTAGGTCGCGGCTCGTACACTCGATGAGCGACCTTCGCCGACCCTCCCGAACTCGTCTGTTCGTTTCGCTGGTAAACGGTGGGAGTAGCAGTGAATCGCTGAAAGTCTGAACCGTCATCCTCGCGCACCCGCCTTTCGTTCGCCGTCGGCGTATCGTTCTCGAGAAAAGGCGCACCGAAGGCTGAGATACCGGCGCGGGTCTCTTCGCATTTCGCCCGACGTAGTTGTTCGAGTGGCCACCAGCGGCGATTGCTCGGAGAGGAAACCGTCCGACGAGCAACCGCCGCCGGCCCCTCCCGTCTAGGACAGCATCTCCGATGCATACTTAGCTCCGATGTATACCCAGCTCCGATTAATACTTAGCTCCGATGTAGGGTGAGCTCCGATGTATACTTAACTTCGATGCACACCTAGCTCCGATGCACACCTAGCTTCGATGTATACTTAGCTCCGATGTATCCTTAGCTCCGATGTAGGAGAAGCTCCGATGTATACCTAGCTCCGATGTATACTTAGCTCCAATGCAGGCGAAACTCCTGTGTACACCTAGCTCCGATGCATACTTATCTTCGATGTATATAAGCTCCCACGTATACTCAGCTCCGATGTAAGCTAAGCTCCGATGCATACTTAGCTCCGATATAGGGTGAGCTCCGATGTAGGCGAAGCTCCAATGTATGCTTAACTTCGATGCACACCTAGCTCCGATGTATACTTAGCTTCGATGTATCCTTAGCTCCGATGTAGACAAAACTCCGGTGTACACCTAGCTCCGATGCATACTTAGCTTCGATGTATACTAAGATCCCACGTATACTCATCTCCGATGTATGCTAAGCTCCGATGCATACTTAGCTTCGATGTATTCTTAGCTCCGATGTAGGGCGAAGCTCCGATGTATGCTTATCTCCGATATAGGCGAAGCTCCGTTATGCTCAGCTCCGATGTATGCTTAGCTCCGATGTATACTTAGCTCAGATGTAGGGTGAGCTCCGATGTATACTTAGCTCCGATGTAGGCGAAGCTCCGATGTATGCTTAGCTCCGAGGTAGTGATGGCTCCGGTATACTTTTCATACGCGGTGTTGCGGAAAAAACCTAGCTCTGATGTACCTTTGAGGGTGAGCGCCATCGCGCCGATAGCGGCCGCCTACGTTCGATCGGTCGACCGAGTGGCTTCTTCTAACGTACTCTCTACAGTCACGGTCGGTTGATGTCGCTCGCTGCAACTTCAACTATATAGGGTACATGGTTGGTCTGCTCGGCGGCGACCGCTCCGTTACCCGACGTACAACAGTGTGCCGTGGCGATGTGATGTCCGTCTCCCCGACCGGTGCGTCGGTGTTTTCGGGCTCCAAATATGTCGCACGCCTTATTTGCAATGTGGCCCCGCAGAGTTGAGATCAGAAGGTGTGAAAGCATTACCCGCGTTTGAGACGGTGTTATCGCGCCCTTAGGCTCTCCCTGCTGCCTTTTTTCGCGAGTTCCATCCATCCGCTGCTTGCATTCGCTTGCTTTTGCTTGCTTTTGCTTGCTTTTCCTTGCTTTTGCTTGCTTTTGCATGCTTTTGCTTGCTTTCGCTTGCTTTCGCTTGCTTTCGCTTGCTTTCGCTTACTTTTGCTTGCTTTTGCTTGCTTTTGCTTGCTTTTGCTTGCTTTTGCTTGATTTTGCTTGATCTTGCTTGATCTTGCTTGATTTTGCTTGCTTTTGCTTGCTTTTGCTTGCTTTTGCTTGCTTTTGCTTGCTTTTGCTTGCTTTTGCTTGGTTTTGCTTGCTTTTGCTTGCTTTTGCTTGCTTTTGCTTGCTTTTGCTTGCTTTTGCTTGATTTTGCTTGCGTTTGCTTGCTTTTGCTTGCTTTTGCTTGCTTTTGCTTGCTTCTGCTTGCTTTTGCTTGCTGTTGCTTGCTTGCTGTTGCTTGCCTGTGCGTGACCGGACAGACTAGAGAGAAGAAGAGACTTTTGCAACGGCGGCGCCTTCTCTTCGTCGGTCCGCTGATTTGGCTCCGTAGTGGTCAGAGATTCGAAGGTGTGTGGACGCTATACCCGCGTTTGCGACAGTGCTATGGCGTACTCTCCCGCGCCCTTCGGACTCTGCCGCTTTCCTTTGCGAGTGCACGACCGGCAGGGAGTTTGCGCACCGCGAGCGAGAGAGTGAGGTTATTACTTAAGTCGCCTGCCCGTCCGAGGCGGCTTCAACCTCCGCTCGCTTATACGTGCGGCTCCGACCCGGACCTCTGCGTTCTGAGACACGCACGGGCGCAGGGAGTTGTCGCTGCGTGAATCCCCCTCACCTTCGGCCGCGCGTCCTTAACGTTACTTACCGGCGAGAGGGTACCGCACACGCGTTGGCGTTCTGCGACGGGAAGCGTAAGTGTCTCAAGAGAGGACGTCGTTGGCGAGAAGCTTGTGGGCGTCCGACGGAGTAGAGTGGAGTAGATCTCCCCGAGCCCAACGCCGCCAGTTCGCCGCACTCGCACTCTATGACACGCGCTGGCGATCCCGCGTACCCAAGCTCTGCTTCGAAGCACGATCGCGGTCGTCGCGCCGTCTCTCGGCGCGGAGAACCTTGTGCGATCGAATGTTCGTGTGGCGACCACGGTGGTTTGGTCACGCTAGAAACTTTCAAATTATCGCCACGTACCGAGCGAGGATAGGCAACGATCGCTGCGTCGTTGCAGCGGATCTCTTCACGCAGACGCACACGCACACACGTTCACGCGCGCGATTTATCACGCGCGATCGTCGGATCTCGCAGTGCGGCGAGCGACGCTCCGAACGTCCAGACGAGAGGAGAGACTTCTTTCTCTTTCGACCGAAGAGGAACAGTTCGCACAGTTCCCTCGTTGATGCTGCCAGTAGTCATATGTTTGTCTCAAAGGTTGTCATGCATGTCTCAGTACAAACCGAAACAAGGTAAAACCGCGAAAGGCTCATTATATCAGTTATGCTTCATTAGATCGCACTCACATTTACTTGGATAACTATGGTAATTCTAGAGCTAATACATGCAAACAGACACTTTCCCAACTCTCGAAGCTGTCGACCAAATGCACTTAAAAACAAACGGACTGCCAACAGACACGAACGAACTCAAACACCTCATACAACATGTCTTCGACAGACGTAACGAAACAATCGACTTCGACATAATATTTAAACAACTTGTAATGGCGCACGGAATAATCTCCACGGACCATGGCAAACCATGGCCGCAATGCACTATTCACTCCAGAAACATAAATGGCTGAAAACAAGCTAAAAATAGCGCAAATAAACATGATGAGGAGTAAAACCGTGGCCCTGGAGATTGTGAAAGTAGCAGTCGAACTCGACCTGGACATTGTACTTGCCCAAGAGCCTTACAGCTCAATAGGCAGACTAACTGGGATACCGAATACTATAAGACAAATCCACGTAACAAATAACCCGATGTCGACCATCATGATCTTTAATCAGGACATTACGGCAACTACACTAGAACGCTTCAAAACACAACACTGTACGTGTGTCCATATAGAAGCGGAAGGCATATGGGAAGCGGTATTGACAGGATAGAATCATACCTCGACCTGATGGCCGAAATTGCAGAAAGATGCAAACACCTGCCTGTCATATTGGTAGTGGATGCAAACGCCAAATCAGAGATTTGGCATAGCAACCAATCCGATGACAGGGGTGAACTACTAGAAGCCCTGCTCGGGGAAGCACAGCTTACTATACTAAACAAAAAAAATAACCCGCACACGTACAGTGGAAGGGCAGGTGAGATAAGCAATATAGATGTTACAATTGCAAATAGCAGGACATCCAATATTGCTAGGAACTGGAAAGTTATAGAGTATCAGACATCAAGTGACCACAACCTAACATACTTCGAAATCCAAAAACACATCGAAACACTTAAAAAGAAAAGATATAATACAAGGAAGGCTAACTGGACGGCATTATTTAGAGATTTCTCCCCGCCTCCCTTCATCAGGGAAGGAGAGAATATCACAAATTATTAAAACAATGGACAAAAATATCCCGAAACATAGCAGCATAAAACACAAAAAGACATCCACTTGGACAGAGGAACTAGTAAAATTGAGAGCAAACGCCAGAAAGAAACGGAAGTGGACTCAAAAAGCCCGTACAGAAGAAGAAACAGATTTTTACCAACGATTATATAAACAAGCAAAGAGAAATATAAAACCAAACTACAAAAAACAAAAGAAAGATGCTTGGGGTAAACCGTACAAAATAGCCCGGAAAAAACACCCTCCTACGACGACATACACGATGGTGAGAACAAAAACAGGTGAAGAAACGATCAATTGGCTGGACACGGCCAGAACAATAATGGACAAGTTATTACCCGATGATGACATAACGGATGACACAGAACAACAAAGTAATAAAAGAGAGAGAGTGCTTAATTATAAGCCAAATAATACCCCAACGCAACTATTCTTAGAGTCGGAAGTAGGCGAAGCTATAAACAAAGGGAAAAAATTCAAGACGCCAGGTCCAGACGGCATACAATCAGAGGTGCTTATAGCCCTAAGGCAAAAACTCACACCAACTTTAACAAAATATGTGAATGAATGTTTAAGACAGGGCAAAATTCCAACCATCTAGAAACAGGCAGAACTAATAGTCATAGGTAAGAACACCGCAAAAGACCAAACAGATCCCGACAACTACCGACCAATATGCTTCCTAAACACATTAGGAAAAACACAAGAACGTTTACTAGCGACAAGAATTCAAGAAATCAGAAAGCAAAAATTGCATCCGAACCAATATGGGTTCAGAAAAAATAAATCAGCAGAAGATGCAATAAACAGCGCAATAACCCACATACAAAGACCTAATGACAAATATTGCATTGCAATATTCGTGGACATTAAAGGCGCATTTATCAACCTATGGTGGCCATCACTGTTCGGAGAACTGGAACTATACAAAAGTCTAAGGAACTACTGCCAGGACAGATATGTTACTCTGAGCAGCAACACACAGAACACAAATAAAAGACTCACGAAAGGATGCCCGCAAGGGTCAATATGTGGACCTATTTTCTGGGACATACAGGTGGATAATCTACTGAACTTTCTCGAATCAACGACGGAAATATCAGAGGCCATTGCGTATGCCGATGATGTTCTAGGTCTAGTGACGGGCAACTCAGAGAAATACAAAGTAAATCGAAAATCGCCTTAGACGTAATGCACAATTGGAGCAAGGAAAACAAGCTTAAAATACCTAAAGATAAAACGACATATGCCCTCCTAAAAGGGAAGATCAAGGGAAGGCTAATGTTCCATATGGATCAAAAACCCATAAAAAGGTCAAAAACTACCAAATATTTAGGAATAAAAATCGATGAGAAACTAAATTTTGAAGACCATGTCATCAGTACATGTTCTAAAGCAAAAACAATAATGCACACAATTGCAAGTGTAGCACAAAGGAATTTCAGGATTCCGCTAAACAGGACAAAATTATATCTAAACTCCATAATCGCATATGCAGCAAGTGCATGGACACAAAGAGTAAAGATAGTGAAAATAAGGCAAAAAATAATCGCCACATAAAGGGGCATACTGATTAGACTCACGGGGGCCTATAGGACAACCTCCCTGGACCCTCTGAGTGTAATATTAGGTATACCCCCCTAGACCTAACAATATTGCAAAGAACTGCAATATATTGGATGAAAAAGGATAACCAACAAAAGGTAGAGAAGCTAATAGGCATAAGAGCATATAGAAAAACCGATATAAAAGAAAGAATCATTAATATGTGGCAAAATAGATGGAATGAGGGCAATACAGGTAGGAGAGTACAATTTTATACCAAACATTAAAGAACGCCTCAGTACCAAACATATGGACCCGTCAGAAGGGTTAATACATTTTCTAACCGGGCACGGCCCATACCCGACTTACAGAAAGAGAATGGCATACGCCGATACAGTTGTCTGTATATGCGGAGATGCCGGGACACCGGAGCACGTCTTATTTGACTGCCAAACGGATAACGACAAATTAGAAACATATAGAAACAGAATAAAGGTGAATAACATAAAAACAGCATTAAAAAATATAGAAAGATTCGCAGACATAAACCCACTTGCACAAATGGCAACGAAAATCGTCAAGGACAAATATGCGGAACTAAAACAACAAGGACATAATCAAAGAATAACGCCAACACCAACCGATGTAGACAAGCCCCCTGGAATGCCAGAAATGTGAATTCCTGAGACCAGGGAGCCAAAAATAATACGGTAAAGACAATACAAAAGATTAGTGATAAAGTGAACGGACAAGTAATTAGCATGTAGTTAGAATAGTAGATGTAGCGTAGAAACTGCATGAAAAGACTAACAAATAGTGCAAAAGTAGAAAGTAGCAAACAAACAGCTTTTAACGTAAAATAGAATAAGAACTGTAGTAAATAGGAAGCATTCGAGAGCATGTCATAACTCGAATGATGTATTTGGCAACTAATAACATAAATAAACAAATGGGAAAAAACGGTATGGCATATATCCATAGATACCATACCAATAGTTTCAGAGGGCCACTTGTTTCGTAAACCCACTTTATAAATAGGCGCCAACTACGTCCTTATAAAAAAAAAACATGCAAACAGAACTGCGACCGGAGACGGAACGAGCGCTTGTATTAGATCAAAACCAACGCAGGCGGCGCGGGCTGGCGGTTTCCGTCGTCGCGTCTTCGCCGTCTCAAACATAGCTCGCACGACGAATCTGAATAGCTTTATGCCGATAGCACGGTCACGCAACGGCGACGCAACTTTCAAATGTCTGCCTTATCAACTTTCGATGGTAGGTTATGCGCCTACCATGGTTGTAGCCGGTAACGTGGAATCAGGGTTCGATTCCGGAGAGGGAGCCTGAGAAACGGCTACCACATCCAAGGAAGGCAGCAGGCGCGCAAGTTACTCACGCCCGGCACGGGGAGGTAGTGACGAAAAATAACGATACGGGGCTCATCCGAGGCCCCGTGATCGGAATGAGCACACTTTAAATCCTTTAACGAGGATCAATTGGAGGGCAAGTCTGGTGCGGTAATTACAACTCCAATAGCGTATATTAAAGTTGCTGCGGTTAAAAAGCTCGTAGTCGAAAGTGTGTCCTCAGCCGCCGGTTCGTCGCTCGCGACCCCAACTGCCGCCCACGCTGGACTTCCACCCGGTATTACGAGCGATCAATGGGTGCGGATGGGGGCATTCGTATTGCGACGTTAGAGGTGAAATTCTTGCAAGACGGAAAGCATTTGCCAAAATCGCTTTCATCGATCAAGAACGAAAGTTAGAGGTTCGAAGGCGATCAGATACCGCCCTAGTTCTAACCATAAACTATGCCAGCTGGCGATCTGCCAAAGTTACTTCTATGACTCGGCGGGCACCTTCCGGGAAACCAAATCTTTCGGGTTCCGGGGGAAGTATGGTTTCAAAGCTGAAACTTAAAGGAATTCAGGCATCTCGAAGGCCGGCGCTCCTGGCGAGCCTCCCGCGCGTCAAAGCGCCCCTCGGCGCACGCACGCATGTGCGCGCGTGCGTCGCCGTTGGACGGTTCCAAAAGACCGCCGTTTCGGAGCGATGAGCGTCGCGCGCGAGCGGCGGTACCACTAGCGCTCGGTTCTTACACTGTCTGCGGACAAACATATCTTCTTAGAGGGATAAGTGGCTCGAAGCTGCCCTATAGAGAGCAATAACATGTCTGTGATGCCCTTAGATGTCCTGGGCCGCAAGGGCGCTACACTGAAGGACTCAGCGTGTGCGCAGGTAGCCCTCGGCCAAGAGGCCCGGGTAATCCGCTGAAACTCCTTCGTGCTAGGGATTGGGGCTTGAAATTCTTCCCCATGAACGAGGAATTCCCAGTAAGCGCGTCATAAGCTAGCGTTGATTACGTCCCTGCCCTTTGTACACACCGCCCGTCGCTACTACCGATCGAACGATTTAGCGAGGTCTTCGGACCGACCCCCGGCGGCCTACGGTCGACGGACGCGCCGGAACGTTGACCGAACTTGATGGTTTAGAGGAAGTAAAAGTCGTAACAAGGTTTTCGTAGGTGAACCTGCGGAAGGATCATTAAAGACGTTCACGCGTACCGATTGCGGCAACTCTTCAGACCCGCCGGTCCGATAGAAGCGCGCGCGTACACGGCGAAACGTGCCCGTGCAGGTGTCGTAGGAGCGTGCCGCGCGCCATGTAACTCGCATCGGTCGGTCGTGCCGCCGAACGAGAGTGTGTTGTGTGTTGTGTTTGTGTGTGTGTGTGTGTGTGTGTGTGTGTGTGTGTGTGTCTTAGGAGAAAATACCTCGACCATAAAAGAGGCGTTTAGATTTATAAACATGCCCCCAGGGGCTATGTTAGAGTGTGGTTAGGTCAATACTTCAGACATCCCCGAAGATGTCCGATTCTACCCGAACGTTGACGAGCACGCTTGCGCACAAGACCAAAGGCTAGCTACGTTCTGGCGTCTTAGGAGAAAATACCTCGACCATAAAAGAGGCGTTTAGATTTATAAACATGCCCCCAGGGGCTATGTTAGAGTGTGGTTAGGTCAATACTTCAGACATCCCCGAAGATGTCCGATTCTACCCTAACATTGACGAGTACGCTTGCGCACAGGCCCAAGGCTAGCTGCGTTCTCGTTTCTCGTGTGTTTCGCTCTTTAAAGTGTAACTGTCATCGAGTGAGCATTACTATAATGTATTCTCCTGTTTATGAGCCAACATCAGCGGACATTAGAGATTTTACTGACTTGTTAATAAACTATTACAACATAACCGTTCAAGATAATGATGAAAGCGATGACGTGGTTGAGCTGAGTGTATCTCACATCCAAGATGATGGTTCACAGAAGAGAAAGAAGAGCGATGAGGTAGGGGGGAAGGGCAAATCTCAAAATCATGATGATGATGATGAGGACGACTCACGGTTCAAGAAGAAGAAGAAAACCGATAAAGCATGTTATTAAATAATAATGATGTATTGTTGTTTATAATAATAATAATATATTTTCAAAACGTTAAGCTTTCCTTCGGTTTTGTTAATAAACCTGTTTTTTTTCCTAGCGGTGCTCCACCGTCTTGATTCATGTTTGCAAGTTTACAAGTTTTTCGCTTTAGCGTGTTTTCGCTCTCTCGTGTGTGTGTGTGTGTGTGTGTGTGTGTGTGTGTGTGTGTGCGCATACGTGCGTGCGTACGTACGGGCGTGCGAACGCGCGTACGTGTGAGCGTGCGTACGTGCGAGCGTGCGTACGTTCGTGCGTACGTGCGAGCGTGCGTGCGTACGTACGAGCGTTCGCAGGTGCGTGCGTACGTGCGAGCGTACGTGCGATCTTGCGTGCGTGCGTGCGTGCGAACGTGTGTGCTTACGTGGGTGCGTGCGTGTTTTTTCGTTTGATCCTCGTGCTAAAGCAGTGCTAGTCGATTGTATGTGTTGACTAAGAGCTATAATTGAAAGCGTTGCTTGCTATACCCTGGCCGTGGAGTTATGTTTAATTAGCTTTTTTTCTGACAGATGTATTTATTTATGATAAGATCAGGCTTGCATGTAAAGTAATATAGAGGTGAAACTAACTAGTTAATGTGTTTTGCTGCTACACGTATCACAGTATTGAAGATTCTGTTTATGTATTAGAAAAACGTACTACAGCTTCGAAACAGAGTGAAGATAAAAATTGAAGAAAGTGAATACGGTACAACTTCGGCGAGCAGACTTAAAGGTTTTAAGTGTTTACAGCATTCCCAGAGCAGCGTTGAAACCATTTAATTTAGAGCTAACCTCGTGTCCATGTAATAATGTCTGATAAACTATTAGGGTTATTAGCTTGCTTTATAGGTTACAATATAATCGTTCAAGGTGCAGATGATGAGGAGATTGTATCTCAAAAAAAAATCTCATTTGATCTCGTGAGATGTGTATAGCTTTTCTTAAAAAATACCTGCGAGGCTGTCTCATTCAAAAATCTCATGCAAAAACATCAATAATCGTTAGCAATGTAGCTGTATCCGCTATTATGCTTACTTAATGTATCACTAGTATAGCTTTTTTGATACCGAGAGAAGAAGCAAGAAGATTTCGAACGGTTGTAGTATTTCCAGAGCTCTATCGAAATCAATTAAATTTAAGAATAATCCCATCTCTATGTAATAATAGACGTAGTATAAAGTTACATATTTTAAGTATTTAATGTGTAATCACTGTATAATGAGTTTTATTATTATGATGCAACATTAGTGGTATTAGACGTTTTACAATATTTGTGTTTTGAATGTAAATTTTTGTAAGTGCAACATAATTATTAAATACGAATTCAGGTTTTTCTGTATTACTTTCTAAATAGTTAATGTCCGGTATGTAATCGAGTGTTTTATATTCAGCCATTCACAAAGCGTGTTTTAGTGAGGTACGTTGTATAAAAAATTTCAGTTTAGCATATGGCAGCGTTGAAGGAAAAACTTCTAAAGGTAAGCGTGTTATTTTTAATATATGTTTTTTACCTGATATTGCTAACAAAAATACCGGTAAAGATTTTTAAAAATGTATTATCATGCTTATAGGATAACGTCATAAGATCAGCTCTACAAAATAGTAAGTACGCATTCGTGGATTTTAAAGTTGTAGTTATTGTTAATTCACTTATATAATAATAAACCATTAAAACCTTTTGCCTTTTATTTCCATTATATCAACTTGATATTCTTAAAAACATGTTATTTTAATTTAACTTTATGTTATATAAGTAATTTTTACTTTTTAATGAGTTTTTACAAATGTTAATGAACACATTACAATGAAACAATTTTGTGTGTAAGTAATTGAACATGCAAATAAACCAGATATGATGTTCCGAATGTATAGGTGGTGGCTGTTTAGAAGGATCTGCCTATACATAAAGCATCATTCCATTAGGGTAGAAATTATTTATTATTTCACGTCATATTTAGACTTGAATGTATTCAGTTTCAACTGTAATCTGATTTCCGCAAAACTGTAAGACATAATTTCGGTTAATTGGTTGAGATTGATCTGGTGATCGAGCGTGCTTTGTTTGAGATTGATTAATTAATTGAATTGTTTGTGTGTGGTGTGTGTGAGAGAAAGAGAGAGGGGGAGGAAGAAACAAGATAGAGCAAGAGAGAGGTGTGCATTATCAGCTTCTGTTATAGAAAATGTTCATTAGTCTTTACGCTGTTAGATGGCACTAAAATCAATTTTTACTCAAAGGGGCCAGGGGGCGAAGGCCTGAGGACAAGTTGCGAAGCCCTACACGTGTCACACAAGAACCTCCTTATTAGAAATACAACGTTTTAGGTAAAAGATCATCCAATAGCATGTGGCCATTTTAAAGCAATAGGGTCGATAATTTTAATAATAATATCTTATTAATTATGCAATTTCCAACATTGTATGCGTGTGCATTTGCCTAACCTCCAGGGGCATTGTTCTTAATATAGCCAGAAGGACCTTAATACCACCAAATAACCCTAAGATTAACCCTAGACCAGCCCCACCCTAAATACAACCTGTAGATAGGCATTAAAATAAATGTAATAACAATCTCATTGGTAAAAAATACGCTAATAAAATAAAATGGGGGAATACAGTCATTGTGTACGTAATTATTATTATCTAATCAATTCTTTAAATAATATCTGATAAATAAGTTCTAATAAATGTTAATAGTAAAATACAAAATTAAATAAACTATCTTTTACATCATTTTCCAGGGCTAAAAATAATTAATTAATAAAATAATTAAGATCATAATCATCTTAAAGCTATCAGATTAAGAATTTCCTAGGATAATTAATTAATAAAATAATTAAAAGATCATCATCTTATATTAATAAAACTAATTAAAAGATCATCATCTCAAAATAAGGGTAATAAATACGGTCCTTCACGTATGCCATTAAAAATCAAAAACTTTAATTAGGGATGAAAAAGAAAGGATTCAAAATACGGTCTCACACGTGGGTGTGTAAAAATAAGGGTTGAAAACACGGTCTCACACATGGGCATATAAAAATAATTAGGATTGAAAAGGGCCTTCGAAAAGAAAGGATACGGTCTCACACGAGGGTATATAAAAAATAAGGGTTGAAAATGCGGTCTCACACGTGGATGTACAAAAATAGGGGTGAAAAAACACGTCCTACACGTAAGCGAGTAAAAATAAGGGTGGAAAATCCGGTCTCCCACGTGGGCGGTCTTGTGACGTCAAAATCCAAGATGGCGTCTAGTGCCCGTGTACTACTCCTATATCTCAAGTGCCTTACCTTTTTGAAGAAAATCACTTTCAGAGAAATGAAGAGAACATACGCTCATATAATCTGATGCTTTCTTCCCAATTTTGAGTTTTATTATCCACCCCAGTCTTTTATCAACAAGTTCTTTGTTTACCCAACTTTGTCTCGACAAAAACCTTAGTTTTACCTGCTTTCCGAAACATATGAAAACTTAATTTGAGATTTTTTCATCCAAGGTGAACATTGAGGTGCACAGCAATAATAATTCATTATGAAAATGTGCGAAAAAGAAATAATTTGTATAACAATCACGAAATTTACAAATAAGTCACGCCAACAACATACGTGTTTAGAAATCAATGGCTATAGGGAGTACTTCTTAGAGCAAATCGCCTATTCCCGAAATTTCATTATAAACTAAAAATCTTAAAACCCATTCTTATAATCAACTTATTTTTCGTGCCTGTTGTAATAACGTGTTTACGTAATTCACCCCGGAATAGCATTAATGGAAAACACCTATTATTTCCTACTTCGGCTAAATTTTCGCAGATTGTTTCTTTCACGTTTTAATTAATCCCTTTTATACAAAAATACTGTAATTTAGTAGAATCATTGCAATATTAAACTCAAAACGTAAGGTAAATTCGTAAACGTGATATATAAACGCACTGATACTTATGGGCCGAAATTCTGCTGGCATGAGTTGAATGTTGTTAGTCCGACACTTCTGCTTACTGTCGGGCCGGCAGTCGTTGGCGAATGTGTGTCCGACCTGATTTAGCACCATTACAGGTATTGTAAATTCAATCTCACGCATAACTCAATTTTTAATAAAATGATGGAAATAATTACGCTATTTCTTATTAAATTTTTTAATTACTCTTAATCATACATAAAATACACATGGAATTTTTAGTTCGTTGAGCTAGTGCTATGGCCCTTGGTACCGTAGGGCAAGGGCGCCACATTTGAGATTTTATTTAGTAATATAACATATCGGGAGAAAATGGATCACTTCAGTCCTGAAAAATAGATATTAAAATAGTTACTTAATCTAAGAAATTCAAAAAAAGTTGTTTTAGTGAGAATAGAAGGAAAAAATGACTTTCTCTATGACTATTAAAGGCATTCTTTGAAAAGCATCATATATAATAATTATATTAATTCTACACGCCCTTTGTATTCTCTACTGGAATGCACGACCTGAACACCAATCATATTGTTGCATTTGTGGAATACAATGGGCGCATTTTAATCAAATCAATCACATCCCCTTAGCAATGCATCGTCTCCTAGCAATCGATAAATAAATTCAAATTGTACGACGCCATTATTAAATTTCCGCAGATTGTCTTTCATTCTTTTCAAAATGAATTCGGATGGCGAAAGCAGCATTAGTGAAGTATGTACACCGCCTGATACACTGCAAGCGTCAAAATCCACAGTAAATAATTTGTTACCCGAAAAATCAAGGAAACAATATAAAGAAACGTATGACAGATTTATGGAATGGAGAAGTATTAATAAGGTAAATTTGTTTTCTGAGAACGTTCTATTAGCATAGTTTACACAACTTTCTGAAAAATACAAATCTTCGTCCATGTGGAAAATATACTCAATGTTACAAAGTACATTAACCGTAAATAACGAAATAAATATAGAACATTATTCCAAACTGCGCGCTTTCCTGAAACGTCAGTCGGAAGGCTATCGAGCGAAGAAATCCGAACCATTTACTTCTAACGAGATAAATAAATTTCTTAGTGAAGCACCGGATAATATATATCTTGTAAGAAAGATAATAACTTCAAATTTGCCGTGCGTTATTTTTATATAAAATATTTTTAAGGTTGCATTGATAATGGGCATAATGGGCGCATGTCACAGTATGGAACTCCGTTCTATGAATATTGATGATATCCAAGATCTTGCATCAGCCTATTTAATTACGATACCAAATACGAAAACAAAAACTGTACGAAAATTTACCATTACAGGAAAATTTTACGACATATGTAAGAAATATGTCAATCTTCGTCCAGCTAATGCAAACAGATCTTTTTTTTTAACTACCAACATGGAAAATGCACTGTGCAAAACATTGGCATTAATAAATTCGGGTTCATGGGAAAACAAATAGTCACTTATTTAAATTTGCCGAGTGCTGAATTATACACCGGACATACTTTTCGTAGGACTTCAGCTACTATATTAGTAGATGCAGGGGGAGATATTATAGCCCTCAAAAGGCATGGCGGCTGCAAGAGCACATCAGTAGCTGAAGGGTACATAGAGGATTCCATGACCAATAAAATGAACACTGCGAAGAAAATACTCCAATCAATAGAAATGGAGCCAACTACTTCTTCGAATATACTATCGAATAGTGCAATGGGTGCAGTAAATATAAGTCATAATTCAGGTCCACCAGTTGTGAACATTACTAATTGTAGTAATATTACAATCAATATTCACAAGAATTGATGGTTTTGATTGTTTAATTATCTATTATTTCTGTTTAGTTATAAATTTTAAATGATGTAGTTCGCATAAATTGTATATTTTTTTAATAACATATTTATTATAAAGTTTTATTATTTGTAGTCATAGAGAAAGTACAGTCTTCTACTCTCGTATAATGAGCTGTGATTCACTTGGATAACTAGGCCACGACTCGCGAAGCGAGGAGTGGCCTGAACTTTATCCTCGTCAATAACAGCTACCATTATACGCTCGTGGAAGAATATACTATTACAGTACTGTCAAGAAGGCTGTTTAGAACTCAAACCATTGAATCTTAGCTATGACCGTTTAGATGTTAAAATTATCATTTTTCAAGCAACAGTAAATATTAATTATCAGAGGATAAAAATATATCATAAAATAATCTGATAAATTTTGGGATTAAACAATAAAAAATTCATAATGACTCGTGCAGAAATTTCTAATGTTAAAGGCATTGGTAAAAAAGAATGGATGTAATTAAACATTTTATTTATTTTTTGAAACGATAAGAAAAATGACAATATATATTTTATTTTCTGTTTACAATACGAACACAAATTCCACTTGTTGATGATAGAACTGCTTCTGCTGATAGTATGGGTTCGTGTCTAGGATTTACTGGTAAAAATTTATAGTTCGTTAATAAAACTCGTAACACTGTTTTCATTTCTAGAACTGCAAATTTTTTCCCTGAAACAGAGTATATGGTTAAATTTAGAAAACAAAACACATTGTTACCAATGCAATTTCTAGGTCCTTCGCTAAATGGTATGTAGGAGTATAAAGGTCGACTTCCGGTCTCGTTAAGAAATCTCTCAGGTTTAAACACATCCGGTTCCGGAAAATATTCAGGATTACGATGTAGTTGTGAAACATTTATTACTATTGTTAATCCTTTTGGTATAATTCCACCATCTAACAAGTAAACAAAATTCTTATTTAGTTAAAACTTCCTTCAAAATCATATAACCATATTCAAATTCTTCATTTACTGTTCTGGAAAAATAGGGTACAGGTGGATAGAGACGTAAAACCTCTTTTATAACGGCATCTAGATATTTCATTTTGTTGATATCCTGAAGTGCGATAGGTCTAAGTTCGTCATCAGCAAATATTTGAGATAGTTCTTCTACAACTTTATTCTAAAAAATACATCTTATTGTTTACTCATTTAAGTAACAGCACTTTATTATTCGAGCTTTATTTGCTATATATAGTTAAAAAAAAAACAAAATGTGCTTATTTTATTTTTGGAAACTTACTTGAGCATCAAGATTTTCAGCTAAACATAGTATTATGAAACTCATTGCGGAGGAAATGGTGTCATGTCCCTACAAAATGTGTGTAATGGTACGTAAACAAAAATTAAAGCAGGATTACAGCGAACATAAAAGTATCGACTTCTTCTCTTATGGTTGCATCCGTGAGAGTTGCAACTTCATCACTTTTTTGAAGTAGCAGATCTAGCAAAGCAAGTCTCTTCTTGCTTCCTACTTCGCCAATTGTACCTTGCTTCAACAATTTATCGTAAAACATTTTTTTTCGATTTTCAATAACAGAGTTTGTATGATCATGCAGAACTTTTAATGCTTGTTTTTCTTTGGAGTATGATTTTGTAAAGCGATATAAAAAATTATTCCATAGTAATGGATTAAACGCTTTATACATCAACATCTGACACATACATTTTACACTTCTAACGTAATCTGATTCACCATCTTCTTGTGCATGAATTGAAGTGCCTAATGCAGATTCTACAAAAAAAATGTATATACTTAACTCATTTTAGAAACACTAGTTTGAACAAGAACGGTCCTTTTATAAACAATATTAAGTAAAGATTTGTTCAAACCCGGTGCCATTTTACGTTGCATGAGAGTGAGAGTGTCAGTTCAAATTCAATTCAAATTTGATACCACGATAGTATCATCTACTACTAATACTACTAGTACTATCTACTTCAATATTTGTTGTGTATGTATTGTATTTTTGCATCAATTTCAACATTGCTGTACTGACCAATTTTCATAACAAAATTAGTGAGCTTCCTATTTTTTTTTAAACGACAGATGAATTTAGCATACAAATGAAAAATAGTAGATTTAGTACTAACAAACATAGCTCTAACTGTTTCTACTTCTAACGATGCATTAGTCCAAACTCCCAGTTGAAAAAAGTCCTCTGCTTATATTTGTCAACATAGGAAAAGTCTTGTCATTTAAATAATGAAAAAGTGCATCTCCGGATTCTAATTTTGCAAATGCAGATTTTTCAAATATTTATTCCATCTTATAATCTAGAAATTGTTGGTTTTTGTATAATTTAGAACAAATTGCATACTACGGAATAATATCACATAAAACTGTTAACCTCATAAAATTTCATCTAGAGGAAAGTAAACAAGAGGTGTACTGTCAAAATTCATTTTCAGATTTTAAACAGGTTAACGTGGGTGTTCCACAAGGATCAGTATTAGGTCCCTTATTTTTTGTTATTATTACGATTTTATTCTATCTGCAGATGACACAATCATACTCACTTCTAATAACTATTCAGAAATTACATCGAATAAAATGTTTGCCTCACAAAAACAAATAGAGCAGTCGTTTTTAGCATATAAATTAATAATAAGCTCTAATGAATGCCAGCAATTGCTATTTAGTACAAAATCTGCCAACGATCTACTCAAACCGTAAAATTTCTAGGAGTATACTTAGATGCTGCACCGAAGTGGATGTCCATGCAGATATTCTAACTGCTAAGTTAGCTAAAAACGTTTTCCTGCTGAGGAACTTACAAAAAACAATCAACATAAACACCTTAAAGGTGATTAGCATGGAGACATAATTGTTAGTTGAACAGAGTATCTGCTGTGCAGAGAAAATGTATAAGAGTAATGTTTAATGTAAATTACGGGAAGACGTGAAAGAATTATTGATTAAAACAATACCTTAACTGCACCGTCTATGTAAATATATCAATGTCTTCTACAGGTAAAAAAAATACAAATCAATTCAGTTTTCAGCCTAATTTACACAATCATAAGCCTCGAATAAGAAAAACATACTTGTCCCATACCAACTATTATGCCTCAGTAGAATGGGGCCCGTTGAAGACAAAATAGATTGGGAGTAGCCAAACCCACTTTCAACACCTGGCCCAGCCCATTTCCCGCCCTTTCTTGATGGCATCTATTCCGGTGCCATTTTCATCAACCCCTTAATGAATTTATGGTCCTCGCCTCCTAATTATGGTTCCTTTGACTGTATTAAGAGCCTTTTTGGCAGTCCATCCCCTGGAGGGTGTGCAAATGCGCACGCATACAGTGTTCTAAGTGGAGGTCCTTAGGCCTGACCGCGCCCCCTTTCAGGTGCACAGACGTACGCGTACATACAGGCCCAGGCCGTGCATCCTGATAGGAGGGACTGGGGGTAGGCTATGCCCACTGGTTTCTGATTTCTCTTTAGACTGCGCCCAATCTCTGTGTTCTGATTGGAATCCTAAGGCTAAAATCAGTTAATCAGATCAATTAATCAAATCAATTAAATCAGTTCAATCTCAATCAATCAGACCAATCTCAATCAGATCAATCTCGATCAAAATGGCCTAAAAGGTAGGCCACAATCCTTCCAGATGACCAGATCAATCAATAAAATCAGTCCCGATCAAAAGGGTCTAAGGGTAAGCTACACCATTTCCAGATCACGAGATCAAGCTCAATCAGATTAATCTCAATCAACCATTTTCAGGCCCCTTTATGGAATTTTCACCCTAATTAGGGTCCTTTTGGATGTATTAACAGCATTCTCAGCGGTCCAGCCCCTGAAGGGTAGGAAAACTCTGGGGCTGTGGGGAAGGAAAGGATTGGGTCAAAGTTCAATTACGACGTAATAATCAATTTCCGCAGCCATCTTGTTTTTAATTAGGGATTATAATTAAATTGCTCACGGGTAGTCGTGTGGGGAAGGTGTGGGGAGTTCAAAGCTTAATTATTTTAATTATGAGTCATCAAAGCCCTGAGTCATTTTGTTTTAACGGGGAATTTGAAATGGTATAGGGAGGTCCTAATACTATCTCGTATGGGGACTAATGTGGTTTTCCCTCACGTTTAGAGAGATGGTTTGGTTTAACTTAGAGCTTGCTAAAACCACTCAGAAATACAAAATTGATTTAACATCTTATGATATAGCCATAGATATTGCTGTCAATATACGAACATCAAACTGGCGTGTAACACTATTGCCGTGTTTTGCATACAGTGATAGAAATACGTTGTTCAGTTAAATTAGTAAAAATTCCTATACGATAACAAATATTACCAACTCGAAATCACTACATTATTTTACATATAAGGACTGCCTTAGCGGTAATACCTCTGGAAAAAAGAGTACTAGATTTATAAACAAGATTGAACGCACTAAATCTTTACTGAAAAGGGCCAAAATCCCGGGGGCAAATAAACAAGTTGACTTTCATTTCCAATTTTGACAGTACACATGTGGTTTGAAACTTACACCGATTTCACTTCGTAAGGCAACTATAGGGTTTTATTTTACCCAACTCTCATCATTACCATCAGACAACCATAATAACACTAATATCACTCAAATTAGCGTGTACACTATTGTCGAGTTTTGCATACAGAGATAAAAGTTCGTTTTACAGTAAGTTAGTAAAAATGCCTATACAATAACAAATATAACCAAACTTGAAATCAGGATCCTAAATAAAGTAAACAAGATAAAGGCAAGAGTTAAAATAAAGAACAATCCCTTACCCGAGTTGCTGTCGATAACCGTGTTGAAAGACCAGCTTGACATAGTAAACAGCTGCTTTATGTTGCTTACGGTCACGACACATTCACTTTCATCGATTTGTTTGTAACTGAATGATATAAAGTACTTAACGACTTACAGAAATCATTAATATAAAGTAATTATTCTTTGGATTTTCCCATTTATGTAACCACAATAACATACTTTCACGTTTCAAACGCTTCTGACGTACCTGTAAAAACCCCGTAATTTGTTAATTGCTTCTCCCCAGCTTATTCGATTTAACACAAAAAAAAACAAAACAATGTGAAAACGTAGGATGTTGATTTGAAATCAGTTTCCCTCGCCCTTATTCTAATTAATACAAAAACAAAAACAATGTGCACATCTGTGGTGTTGATTTGAATTCAGTTTCTACCAACCCTATCCGATTTAACACAAGAATATTGTGCAAGCCTAGGATGTTGATTTGAAATCAGTTTTTGCCAACCTTATTTGTTTTGATACAAAAACAAGAAAAGATGTAAGTTTAGGATGTTGATTCGAAAGCAGCTTCCGACAACCTTATCCGATTTAATACAGGAGAAAGATGCAAGTCTAGGTTGATTTGAAACCAGTTTCTGCCAACCGTATTGTCGTATATAGTTGAATCTGCCTCTTAATTTCCTATTTAAATACCGCATGATATACTGGATGTTGCATTTACAAACAGAGGTTTTACAATTAGCCACAGTTGACAACACTGTATCGTGATTCATACATCCTTAATTGACTCCCATAAAAGTTGGTTTTACAAAACACAAATCAAACACAAGCACAAGGACAAGCACAAGCAAAGCACAAGCACAAGCACAAGCACAAGCACAAGCACAAGCACAAGCACAAGCATAAGCACAAGCACAAGCACAAGCACAAACACAAGCACAAGCACAAGCACAAGCACAAGCACAAGCCCAAGCACAAGTACAGGCACAAGCACAAGCACAAGCACAAGCACAAGCACAAGTACAAGCACAAGCACAAGCACAAGCACAAGCACAAGCACAAGCACAAGCACAAGCACAAGCACAAGCACAAGCACAAGCACAAGCACAAGCACAAGCACAAGCACAAGCAAAAGCACAAGCACAAGCACAAGCGCAAGCACAGGCACAGGAACAAACATAGCCACAGATGCAAACACAGACAGACACACCCTACAGACACAGACATAGACACAGCAACAGAAGCAGGTGCAAACACGCAAGCATGCAAACACACAAACGCAGAAAAGAAATAAACACGAAAACACGCAAACACAAATGCAAAAACACTCAAACGCGAAAACACACAAACACGCTAACACGAAAACACGAAATCACGAAAACGCGAAAACACGAAAACACGAAAACACGAAAACACGAAAACACGAAAACACGAAAACACGAAACACAAAAAAACACACAAACGCGGAAACACGCAAACACGCAAGCGCGAAAACATGCAAACACGCAAACGCGAGAACACGCAAACGACAAACACGCAGACACGCAAACACGAAAGTACGGAAACACGACAACTTGAAAACATGCAATCAAACAAACAGGAATATGCGCATACCAACGTACGCACACACGCACAAATTTTTAGGTTAGGTCAATTCACGTACAATATTACGTTAAATTAATAAACGCACGATTTAGGTTAGGTCAGTTGTTGTTGGTCACATAACAGGAAATCCAGAAAATAATTACTTTATGTTAATGATTAGGATAAGCGATTGCGCACATGCGCACACGCAAGCACGCACGCACGCACGCACACGCAAAAAATTTGTAGGGTAGATCAATACACGTACAATATTAGGTTAGATTAATAAACGCACGGTTTAGGTTAGGTCAATGCTAGCGAGACCTAACCTAAACCGTGCGATTATCAATCTAATCTAATATTGTACGTTTATTGACCTAAACGCATGGTTTAGGTTAGGTCAATGCCAGCGTGACCTAACCTAAACCGTGCGATTATTAATCTAATCTAATATTGTACGTGTACTGACCTACGCTAATAGTTTTTGCGTGTTCTTGCATGCGTACGTGCACAATCGCTTTTCCCGATCATTAACTTAAAGTCATTATCTTTTGGGTTTCCCCAGTTGTGACCAGCAACAACTGACGTAACCTAACGTGTTTGCGTATGCGTGCTTACGTGTTCTCATGTTTGCGAGTTTTCGTGTTTGAGTGTTATCGCGTTTGCGTGTTTGCATGTGTTTGTATTTGTGTGTTTTCATGTTTGTATGTTTTCGTGTTTGCGTGTGTTTGCGATTACGTGATTTCGTTTTTGCGTGCTTTTGCGTTAGGGTGTTGTCGTGTTTTCACGTTGGCGTGTGCTCGCGATTGCGTGATTTCGTATTCGCGTGTTTTTGCGTTTGGGTGTTTTCGTGTTTGCGTGCTTTTGCGTTTGCGTGTTTGCATGTCTTCGCGTTTGCGTATTCTCGAGTTTGCGTGTTTTCGTGTATGCGTGTTTACTTGTTTTCCCGTCTGCGTGTTAGTGTTTTCGGGTTTGCGTGTTTCCGTGTTTGCACGTTTTCGTGTTTGTGTGTTCTCGTGTTTGCATGCTTTCGTGTTTGCGCGTTATGTTTGAATGTTTCTGTTTGCGTGCTTTCGTGTTTGCGTGTTTTCGTGTTTTCGCGTTTGCGTGTTTGCATGTTTTCGTGTGCTTGTTTTCGTGTTGGTCATTTGCGTGTTTTCGTGTCTGGTGTTTGCGAATTGGCGTCTTTTCGCGTTTGCGTATTAGATTGTTTGTGTGGTTGTGGGTTTGCGTGTTTTCATGTTTTTGTGTTTTCGAGTTTTCGTGTTTTCGTGTTTTCGTGTTTCCGTGTTTTCGTGTTTTCTTGTTTTCGTGTTCTCGCAATTGCGTGATTTCGTGTTTGCGTGTTCTTGCGTTTGGGTGTTTTCGTGTTTGCGTGTTTTTGCGTTTGCGTGTTTGCATGTCTTCGCGTTTGTGTATTCCCTAGTTTGTGTGTTTTCGTGTATGCGTGTTTACTTGTTATCCCGTCTGCGTGTTAGTGTTTTCGGGTTTGCGTGTTTCCGTGTTTGCACGTTTTCTTGTTTGTGTATTCTCGTATTTGCATGCTTGCGTGTTTGCGTGTTGTGTTTGAACGTTTCTGTTTGCGTGTTTTCGCGTTTGCGTGTTTGCATGTTTTCGTGTGTCTGTTTTCGTGGTCATTTGCGTGTTTTCGTGTTTGCATATTTGATTGTTTGTCGTTGGTGGGTTTGCGTGTTTTCATGTTTTTGTGTTTTCGTGTTTTCGTGTTTTCGTGTTTTCGTGTTTTCGTGTTTTCGTGTTTGTGTGTCTTCGCGTTTGCGTATTCCCGAGTTTGCGTGTTTTCGAGTATGCGTGTTTACTTGTTTTCCCGTCTGCGTGTTAGTTTTTTCGGGTTTGCGTGTTTCTGTGTTTGCACGTTTTCGTGTTTGTGTATTCTCGTGTTTGAATGCTTGCGTGTTTGCGCGTTGTGTTTGAATGTTTCTGTTTGCGTGTTTTCGCGTTTGCGTTTTGCATGTTTTCGTGGTCATTTGCGTGTTTTCGTGTTTGCGTATTTGATTGTTTGTCGTTGGTGGGTTTGCGTGTTTTCATGTTTTCGTGTTTACGTGTTTTTGTGTTTTCGTGTTTTCGTGTTTTCGTGTTTTCGTGTTTGCGTGTTTTTGCGTTTGCGTGTTTGCATGTCTTCGCGTTTGCGTATTCGCGAGTTTGCGTGTTTTCGTGTATGCGTGTTTACTTGTTTTCCCGTCTGCATGTTAGTGTTTTCGGGTTTGTGTGTTTCGGTGTTTGCACGTTTTCGTGTTTGTGTATTCTCGTGTTTGCATGCTTGCGTGTTTGCGCGTTGTGTTTGAATGTTTCTGTTTGCGTGTTTTCGTGTTTTCGCGTTTGCGTGTGCATGTTTTCGTGGTCATTTGCGTGCTTTCGTGTTTGCGTATTTGATTGTTTGTCGTTGGTGGGGTTGCGTGTTTTCGGGTTTACGTGTTTTTGTGTTTTCGTGTTTTCGCGTTTTAGTGTATGCGTGTTTGAGTATTTTAGTGTTTGCGTGTTTTCGTGTGTGCATATTTTCATGTTTTCGCGTCTCCGTGTTAGTGTTTTCGTGTTTGGAATTTATCGTTTGCGTGTTTTCGTGTTTGCTTGTTTACGTGTTTGCATGTTTGCTTGTTTGCGTGTTTGCGCGTTTTCATGTACATGTACCTGTGCCTGTGCCTGTGCATGTGCATGTGTCTGCGCCTGTGCCTGTACCTGTGCCCATCCCTGTGCCTGCGTCTGTGCCTGTGCCTGTGCCTGTGCCTGTGTCTGTGCCTGTACCTGTGCCTGTGCCTGTGCCTGTGCCTGTGCCTGTGTCTGTGCCTGTTCCTGAGCCTGTGCCTGCGCCTGTGCCTGTGCCTGTGCCTGTACCAGTGCCCGTGCCTGTGCCAGTGCCTGTGCATGTTCCTGTACCTGTGCTGTGATGTGCCTGTGCCTATTCCTGTGCCTGTGCCTGTGCATGTTACTGTGTCTGTGCCTGAGCCTGTGCCTGTGCCTGCGCCTGAGTACGTGCCTGTGTCTGTGCCTGCGCCTGTGCCTGTGCCTGTGCCTGTGCCTGTGCCTGTGCATGTGCCTGTGCCTGTGCCTGTGCCTGTGCCTGTGCCTGTGCATGTGCTTGTGTCTGTGCCTGTGCCTGTGCTACGTGCCTGTGTCTGTGCCTGTGCTTGTGCCTGTGCCTGCGCCTGTGCCTGTGCCTGTGCCTGTGCCTGTGCCTGTGCCTGTGCCAAGCGCCTGTGCCTCTGCCTGTTCCTGTGTTTGCGCTTACGCAAGTTCGGATATATTTGTTATCGTATAGGCATTTTTACTAATTTAAGCGTAAAACGTATTTTTTACCACTGTATGCAAAACTCGACAATAGTGTACACGCTAATTTGGGCGATAGTTATTATGGTGTTCCAATGATAATGATGCGCGTTGAGTAAAATTAAACACAGAGTCCGATAGTTGTCATACGAAATGAAATCGGTGTTGGTTTTCAAATCGCATGTGTATTATCAAAATTTGAAATGAAAGTCAGCTTGTTTATTTCCCCTTGGGCATTTGCCCATTTTCAGTAAAGACTTAGTGCGTTCAATCTTGTTTATAACTCTAGGATCCTTCTAGCCAGAGGTATTTCCGCTAAGATAGTCCTTATATGTTAAATAATCTAGTGATTTCGAGTTTGGTTGTATTTGCTATTATATAGGCATTCTTACTCATTTAACTGTACAACGTATTTCTATCACTGTACGCAAAACACCACAATAGTGTTACACGCTAATTTTATGTTTGTATATTCACATCATAAGATGTTGAATCAATTTGGTATTTCGGAATTGTGACTGGTTTTAGCAAGCTGTAAGTTAAACAAGGCCATTTCCCTAAACGTGAGGGCACCGGAGTGGGAAAACAACACAATCTCCTATATCTGCGTACGAGATGTATAAGGGCCCCTCCACACCATTTCAAATTCCCCGCCAAAACAAAATTGCTGAGTGCTTTGACTATGAGTTATAATTAAAGTAATTAAACTTTGATCTCCCCCACACGACTACCCCTCAGCATTTTAATTATGACTCCTACTTGAAAACAAAATGGCTACGGAGTTTAATTATAACTCAGCATTAATACAAAATGGGCACCGTATTTGATTATGACATCTTAATTAAGATAATTGGACTTTCGCCAAACGTTCTCCTTCCCCCATATCCCCCGTGTTTGTCAACCCTTCAGACTGCCAAAAAGGCGCGTAATACGACCAAAAGGACCCTAATTAGGGAGAAAATTCACACTAAACGGGGTAACTGGCTTTTCTAGCTCCTTTGCTATCATTTTCAAAGGATAACACATTCATTTCTATAAACAGATTAGCATCAGAATTACCATTTGACTCCGAAGAAGATGAACTATATACGTCAAGAAAAACATTTTTTCGATGATGTACCTCTGGATGTACGAGGAGTCTCCTAAGACTGCATGATTTCTGAAACTTGTTTTTTTTTGCGTAAATAGCTATTGCGTTTTCACTTTTTCGGTGCCGATGCGGATAATAATGAGGTTTTGGCTTCATTTTAGCGTGTTAGGAACAAGAAAGGAACAGCATTTATTAAAATTTATTTTGACGTACCACTGACGTTTTTTTAAAACTGAAGAAGTTTCAAAATCATCTTCTGTAAAATGATTTGAGCACACTCGGCTAGATTTTTCCTTTTTATTTTAATCATCCAAATATTATGCCAGTCTGGAGGTTTTTCTTCTCAGTTGACTTTATTCTTGTCTTAGAATAACTCCTACAATCGACCACGCAGAAGTAAACCATCTTAATTATTCCTAGATTGTTATCGTAATACAATTAATACGCATTCTTAATCAAAAATATAAAAAAATACTATTGTAGCTGGGTGCAGATTTTTCTGTAGCACAAAACTGCAAATATTTGCATCGATCGTACTTTTAGCTATACACGGCAATGCTCGTTGTATCAAAAGTAAAGTCACACGGTAACTTAATTCTTGCTTTTAGACGCCTAATTTGATTAATATTTTTGATAAATGTACGATAACAGGTCTAATTTAAGATTCTGCACAGTTTAGCGCCGTCCATATGGGCAACTTATGCGTTGCACGAGGGCGCCGTGGATGCAAAGGCGCCTGTTGATGCCTCTCAATTTATAAATTTTCAACAATACAAAAAAATGAAATTGTGTTCCCGTCATTTGAAAACGGAAATAATAGTAATTATTTATTATCTTATAATAATTACAGTTTCTGCGTGCATTTTCAGCGAGTTTTATTTTGTTTAAAAAAAATAAACATAGATTAATCATTATTTATTGATAATGAAGGCTTAGTCATTTGTCATGTTGCGTTTCAACTTGTATTTTAACGAGTATACAATTATTCGTGTTGTAACTTGCATTTTGTGACTTGTATTTCGACCTCCTACATAAAAGAGTTTCTTTGATGGATTTGTTTTATATTTATTATATTATCACACCGTTTCATAAATAGTTAAGAAGAAATAATTTTAATACTGATACTAGTTTACCTAGTAAATTTTGTGTTCGTTTAATCGTTTGTTACGCAGTTAATTATTAGTTCGAATTGATTACCTACTTCTAGTTAAGATAAGTTTTGTAATCAATTTGGTGGAAAGCAACTGATTATAATTAATATTTTTTTAAGTTTAAGCACTAAATATTTTTAATTGTTGCCCATTTTGTTTTAAAGAGACTACTTTAACGTTTCGCAACCTCAGGAATAGTTAAAAATTTAAACTGCTTTCTTTTTTATTAATTTTCACGATTGAATTGTTTTTGCAATGAATACAATATTAAGCTAATTAATTTGGATATATGTACAGGGTGTACCAACCAAGATGCAAAGTTCGATAACTCCTTTGGTTTCATAGATATCAAAAAAGTTCTCAAATAAATAGTGTAGATGAAGTAACAGTGAATTATTTAAAATTATTTTGAACTATACAGGATGTTCCAAAATTCAGATATGAATCCAACTTATGTTTTTTTTAAATGGGAACCCCTGTATATTATTTCAAATGAGGAAAGCCCATATTTTTCGATTTCTTTAATGTCGGGGTTTAATACATTATACAGGGTATTTGGAAAGATATGGATTGTTTTGTGTTGAAATTGTACTCATTTCAATGCCCTGTAGAACAATACACTCTGTAGAAATAAATTATCTCTTGGCCAGTTGTCTTTCAGAATATTGTCTAGTATCGTTACCAACCATTATTCATTTAGCTACTTGGGGTTTGTATACAGGGTGGCTCAAAACTCGGATGTGTCATTTTCTTCTTTAACTCAAATGGAACACCCTGTATTTTTTATCACTATCAAAGTCCTCTGGTACTCCTCTTTAATTTTTGTCAGAGGTTCCCTGTACCTAACGTGAGTAGTTATCGAGATATTTCCAGATATTTGATGAATTTGATACAAAATCTAAGATTATTATGTTTATCTGGCCGTCATTGTATTTGACAGACAAATTTGACAAATTTACTGCTATTTGAGAAGGATTTGTCCTGCAAATATGTCGAAACAATACAAATAAATCAATCTAGTGCACTATCTAACCTGTTTACTTGATACTGTAAATATAGAAGAACAACAATAACGAAAGAATAAATAATAAAAAGAAAATAAGAACATTAAATTAATCATATTAGGTGTTAGAAGTGACCTCCACCAACATCAATACAATGTTGAAGTCGATTCTAGAATGCCCGACTTACATTTCGCAATATTGTGAAATCAACACTCTTGAATACTTCTGTAATTCTGACCTTCACGTTTTCTTTTGTCGTTGGTGGGTCATTATACACCATACTCTTTACATAACCCCACAAGACGAAATCCACTTTAGTTAGGTCTGGTGATCGAGCTGGTCAATGTTTAGGTCCTCCTCTGCCTATCCATCTTTGTTGAAAATAATTATTCAGATAGTCCTTGATAGTACCTGTGTTATGAACCGATGCGCCATCATGGGTCGTTGGGGGACACTTTTTGACAGAGTAAGTAATGTTTTAACCCTTTCCACTTTTTAGAGGTGGGGGGTAACTTTTAAATGTTAAATGGAAAGGTGCAGTTTTCTTTCCAGATTCGTAATCTCCTCAAAAAACTACGTTATAATCAATGAATAATTTAATGCCAATGTCAATGTCACTACGCTAAATTTAACAAAATTAAAAATAAAATCAACTAAAGAAAAAACTGATATTAGGTACATTATTTTATTTTAATAGGTGTTCAAAATGACGACCATTTTGTTCTAAACATTTATCAACCCTCTTTCGAAAAGAATTCCGCACTTTGAATAACATATCTGGGGTGATTTCACGAACTGCACGCGTAATCCTTTCTCTCATGTCTTCGGCTGTAGTTGGAGCAGTCACCAAGAGGGGTTAAGTCTGGCGATCTTGCAGGCCAATTTACTGGTCCCCCCACGTCCAATCCATCTGTTAGGGTGAGTGTCATTCAATATAGCACGTGCTTCTCGACAGAAATGTGGTGGTGCGCCGTCTTGCTGGAACCAAATTGCTTCACGTTGTTGCTCTGGAATATTTGGCATCAATCTTTGCAAGTAATTTCGAAGGAAATCGCAGTATCGCTGTCCATTAAGATTACCATCGAAAAAATGAGGTCCAATAACAACATCGCCAAATATCCCACACCAGGTATTTATCGACCAAGGGTGTTGATTAGCGACTGTTCGCATCCAGTGTGGATTTTCTTGAGCCCAATAATCTATGTATTATAATAAAATAATGTATCTAATATCAGTTTTTTCTTTAGTTGATTTTATTTTTAATTTTGTTAAATTTAGCGTAGTGACATTGATATTGGCATTAAATTATTCATTGACTATAACGTAGTTTTTTCTGGAGATGACGAATCTGGAAAGAAAACTGCACCTTTCTATTTAACATTTAAAAGTTACCCCTCACCCCTAAAAATTGGAAAGGGTTAAAACATTACTTACTCTGTCAAAAAGTGTCCCCCAACGACCCATTGTATCCCTAGATATTTCATTTATTTTCATTCAGCCATTTTCTCAATATCGCTTTGTAACACTTTAAAAGGACCACCCTGATATATATATATATATATATATATATATATATATATATATATATATATATATATATATATATATATATATATATATATATATATATATATATATATATATATATATATATATATATATATATATATATATATATATATATATATATATATATATATATATATATGCATATATATACAGTGCAGGTGTGACGTAATAACTGGTAAAATGAGTAGTTTTTGATTCGCTTCCTATTATTGTTACTTCTAGTTGCTCGTTTTCATATTGACGTAATGTTAAAAACGGACAAACTGATCTTATATAAAAACACTAACAGTCAAAAATTGCGAACCATAGTTGGATATACGAAATGCCAAAGTGGATTGAAAATTTAAAAAGGGGTAAACATCATATTGATGAATCGTATTCAGTAATGTGAAATCATAAAACGTCGTGAATGACAAATAAACAGTTTATACTTACTAAAGATCAAAATTTGAAAAAACTTTGTAATGTATATAAAAATCAAAATGCTGACCAAAAAAAAACAACTTTTCTATTTAGTATTATCCAGCAAAGTAAAGAAAGCATCAGTAAAATTGTCATAATATTTTGTAATTTATTGTATATGTTATGAAGTTATTGACACATTTGTAGCATTTAGCATAGCTGGATCTTTACTGATTTAACCACATTTTTCTGAGTCGTTAATGAACATTTAATATTAGTTTATGGAATGTAGTACTTACCACAAATAATATCTAAAGAACATAATGTAATGTACGGCATAACATCAAATGAACGTTTGCCCAATTCTTTTTCCAGTTTCTTCACTAATAGGTGAGTATTAGACTCAAACACTTCTAAGAATTCTTTAAATATTTGAACATGAAAGGAGGGAACAAGCAGTTTCCTGTGACTTTTCCATCTGCTATCTGTATAAAACAAATGAACACGTATTAAATTCAAAATTAACCCTTTTGCATAAACGCGTATATTTGGCAACTTACAAACCTTGTAGATAAGATTGTATCATTTCTACACCTTTCACAAATGTACTTTAGAAAGCGTTAAAAATATTTCAGAAAATATCAGATGTATTGTCAAAAATATCATATATATGTATTATATATATATATATATATATATATATATATATATATATATATATATATATAATATATATATATATATATATATATATATAATATATATTTCAAAAATTGTTTTTAGAATATTATTACGTTAACTTAAATAATTCCTAATTGCCCACTGACAAGCGCGTGCACAATCACCTCCTACGATAGTGACTTTGGCAGAATCGAATATCTGTTCTAAATACACCAACCTCTGCTCTCCAACACCCGGCCCGTTAACTTCAGAAACGTTAAATGGGTTTTAAAGTAGCACATAATTGTCCACAGAATAGATTCAATGGGATTAAGCATTGGTGAATGAGGTGCCAAATGCAACAGTGTTGCGGGAGTTGGTTCAATAACTGTGTAACAAACTTCGAACGTGTTGTTAATAATTCACCTCTATGTAGGAAACTTAACGTGCATTGCATGCCATGTGTGTTGCATATCATAGTTGCATAAAGACATGCATTTAATTATTTTAATCAGAACCCGTACGCAGGTGTTTGCACATTCGATTCACATGTCTTGCGAAATAGACCACCTTAGCGACGTCTTTGGTTGAGTTAAGAAGGTGGATGTAGCATCCATTATTGCTTGTTAAATTAAAAAAAAGTGCTATACAATTTGTATGGTAAGTTAATTTAAACTATTGTATTAAAGTTTGAGACGTTTGCTTTTTTTCAGGGACTTTTATTTTTACTTTCACGTTTACGTTTTATTTTTTACTTTAACTTCACTTTCACACGTTGAATACACATCTACGCCATTAAATATTTTACCGTTAATCTAAGTTACGGTATTAGTACAATTGATCAAGAGTGAAATTTATTCATTTGGGAATTATTTAGCATAAAAATTCAAATTTATTTCAACCTGAACTAATATTACGCAACAATTTCCATAATCGCTGACACAGCATGCATCCATTTAGTTATCTACAGTGTGATCAAGAATAAGGTATTCTGATTCCATTAATTACTCATAATAACATTAATTATTCATTAGGTTAACGTTACTAACATTAAATACATTCTGAAATACATTTGATTAATCTAAAGTACATCTGAAATCTTCTGGAACACATCTGACGTTTTCTGAAATACATCTTGAAAAGGTGTAGTAAGCACGTTACAATTCATAATACACCGTATATACTTCGGTATATAAGAATATTGCTATTTTGCATGTGGTATTTCGTAATATGTTCAGTTTTTACTTGGTGTTAATCGACTTCTGACCAACAATCTTCGATTGACTTGCCAGTGTAGTATTTTTAGATAATAATACTTTAATTCCATACCTGACAATATTGACACTGCATTAAATGAAATATCGGTTATTCCTCACATACTTAAGTTTGTTAGAACGATACCTGGTAGCATAACTTGTTTGTGAATTTATAATAAATACTATCTATTCGGTTTTATCATATGGTACCCTGATTTCAGAGGTTTCTATATTAATTTATAATAATTGCACAATTAGACCCATTGGTTTGAAGAAACACTGCTAAGCACCAACGCGTTTGTTGTATAATGAATAAATGTACTTCAAAAATAATACACTACTTTGTTGTCCAGGTAATGTAGATCTTAATCTATCTAATAATTAATTTAACTTGTTACACGATCAAAACCGCACTGGGAGTCGCATATGCGCATTAATAGCGTTGCTCAGCCAACTCACTGGTAAAGGCTAGTTGCAAGATATAAATTAGCTGAACACTTACCCAAAACTATTTCTCACACTCTACGATAAAAAGTTTAAAGGTGCCACTGTAACCAAAGGATATAACTATTAAGAGATAAAATTATTAAATTTGTACCAAAAGTAACTAAACTGGTTTCTAATTCAATAACCCTGGGCATGTAAATAATAAAAGTTAAACGCGAAATTAACTTTTCTTCCGTTTGTATAAACTAAAAATAGTACTCGAGACTAATTCCCAACGTAATATCTAGAGGTAGTGTTAAAATGTTAATTAATTTAGTGAATCCCTTTTGCAAATTCCTAAAATCAAATCACTGTGTAAACTTTAATATGATCTTTAATTTTTCTATTACTTTAAGACAAGTTCGTTTTGCTTAACACTTATAACCTTTTAAAATTTGCGTTAATCGCTTACCTGGGGAGTCAATGTACTGTGAAGTCTCTACCGTGCAAATAATACATAACAATTAGTTTTGCATACATAAATTTCTTTCAAAATAGTCCTTAATAAATGATTATAATTTTTATAACATTATAGTATCAGAAATTGAAATGTTTTAACTAATTTGTTAAAATTGTAGGCTTGTAGACTTAAATGTAATGAAGATTTGCGCATATAACTTAGCTCACGTCTAAACACGAAGTTCTGTTCACTATTTTTTTATATCCCAAATGACGTTATACATTTGACTTTTTAAACCCGGTAAATTTAAATCTAACCATACAAAAATTCTTTTAGATAACACTTTCTGCGTTAAGTGGATACACCCTTCTTCATTAACTGGAACGTTGATTTTTAATTCCAACTTCTATATTATAAATTATTACAAATTACATCGAACTATTTTATAAATGAAAGCTCATTTCATATGAAAATGTAAACTTTTACCATTATCACTCATAATAGAATACTTATCTTTTTTGGTGTTTTTTTTTATGTATTTTAAATTATACAGTCTAAACGTTTCGATAACACTTACAGTTATCTTCGTCAGTAATAATATTTGTTAAAAATTGTTAAAGATGTTATAAACAATTTTGTCAAAGTTGAAAAATTAAAACATGTTTTAATTACAGGTCGTAGGTTCAATCCTACTCGAGGTAAACTTTTTATTTATGTATTTAATAAAATTAATAATAATTTTTAATTACATATTTACCTTTGAACTTATTCGTTCATAACAAAACTTGTAATAAATTAAGACGATTAAGTTAATTTATATTATGTTATTTAAGCAATTAAATATTTAATGGGCTTTATGTGCGTAACTATTTTTTTTAATACTTAGATTATTCGAGTAACATTACCTGGCAGAACTTTTCATTAACATCTTTTAAATCCTAATACTTTGACTTTATAGCATTTCAGAGCATAATTTTACTAATGAAGAATTAATAAATAAAAAATAATAAATGAAAGCCAAATTATTAAAAATTCCGTGCACCTTAAATGCAAGCAGTGGTTGGCAAGACAATGATGCACACATATAAACAGAGAGAAAAAGCCGTCGTGCTCGTTATAAAAGCGGTGGGGGCGTCGGGCCGTTTTTCTAACAAGGTCGATGCCACTCAGTTATATATTACACCTCCTGAAATATATATATATATATATATATATATATATATATATATATATATATATATATATATATATATATATATATATATATATATATTATATATATATATAATATATATATAATTTGGGATGGCGAATATTATTTAATTATATAGTTATATTGAGGGGAATAATATATTTATTTGGATTTTAAATTTAAATTAATATGTAATTATATGTATAAAGATTAAATGTGCACCGAACTAGCTCAATCTCAATTTGGGGTTAGGGATCATGTATTTAGTAGGAAATTAAATTTATTCTGGAGGTAATTATATGAATTACACTTTATAAAAATTATCACAAATGTATAAGAATGAGTCTGAATATAATTTACTTCCAACGCATGCGTTGTAACATTATTGAATGAAGTTAACAATGTCAAAATTGTCAAATAATGGTTTGCAAATTTACTGTATACGTTCAGAATTAAATTTAGAATATGAAAATAATTTAAAATTTTGTTTCCTTTACAGGTATTTATACAAGTATTGTTTGAAATTCTACACCAATACATATACCTAATAAATAATAATTTGCAGGAATTTTAACACAACAATGTCCACAATAAATAGGGTTATAAAAAAAATGTGACTCACATATACTGTTCCCAATGCAAATTGATGTCTTCGAGTTGTTCCAATTTGATGCAGGCACTTTCCACTTGATTCTAGCTGTTACCATACACCCATATGCTGCTGACCGGTACTCGGGTTGTCGATGACACCAACTTCCAAAAACTAATAATGTTTTCTTCCAATTCGGCAACACTCCAGTCACTTATTTTATCTTGGTAAAATTTTTTTATTTAATTAAATTAAAGCTTATTGATTGGTATCGTTTATAAAATGTTTAAATGTTGTCCAAAATTTGTTTTAATTTCACTTTTATTTTTAGATGCCGGATCAAATATAAATTATTTAAAAGAAATTGTACCCAGAAATAAAACACAGATAACCAAATAAATGTGATTTTAATTTGGTAGAACGGAATCAAATCAAGTTTGATTAAACGAAAACTCTTAACAAAATCGTAACACAAATTAAATCGTACAAACATTTTCCGAAAACTAACAGGTATCGGAGACCGAATTATTTAAATTAATTGCCGGTATAAAAACAATTGCTCTTGAATATACTCTTCGTTATTTATAACTTTCTTTCCGATAATTAAATTAGGTTATGAAAACTTACTTATTATACAAATACACAACACTGCTTTAACCTTTTTTTAACCTTTGAACAAATTCTAGAGATCTCAGCACTTCCAGGGCAATTCCTTTTATACCTTTTTGGTTGTTACTAAAAATTCAATTTTTTTTCAGCAATTCTACCTATGTAACTAAGGCTCTGATTGGTTGAAACATTTTAAAATTTTGACTAAAATAGAAATTTGGCCATAACTTTCTTATATATTAACGGATTTAAAAACTAACGACAGAAATGAAAACTACATTAAATTTCGAACAAAAAGACACCTAACAAGATATGGTTCCTAAAAATAATATGCGAAATCACTTAATCTAACTTGAATTTGCTTATAACTACCTAAACTTACAAGCTACACTTAATCTAATTACATAAACGGAATCCTGGGAAAATTTTACATAATAACACACATTTAGAGTTAGAAATCTCGAATTTAAAGAAATTTTAAGTTTATGTAAAAATATGCTAAATTCACCTCATATTTGACGAAACTTTGCGGTGAAATGCATTGTATCCTTTTAAAAACTGTGAGATACTGAGAAAGAACTCCTATTAATTACTTTAAGAATATAATTAAAGCCTAATAATACAGAAAAACTATAAATTTATGCAAAAAACCTAGAAATTACAACATAACCAAACTTAAATCTAAAATTGCAAATAACTTATATCTAAAAATATTTTTATCACTCAAAATGTTATGTTAGAGGTTTGTAATACTTGTCTTTATTATATTCACTATTCATTTCAAATGCGTTGTGTTATATAGTGTTGCATTAAGAAAGTCCCTTCGTCTAACACACTTACTGGAATTTTCATTATAAAAATGTATATAACTATGAATGTCTTTATGCTAAACTGTTCTATGCATTGCTCTTGCTGTTAAACTTATATCACAATGTTTGTAACAGAGTTGCATCCAGAAATATGTGAGAAAAATGTCTAATATGTCCATATTATAACCCTTTTATGAATTTTTTACATTTCCTGCATTCTAAAACTATTTATACAATATCCCTAATATAATCCTAGCTATACAATTTATGTTTAAACACCTGTAAAATGTTCACTTGCCAAAATACCCTCGAAAAATTGACTTTTATTGAAATAAAGGAAATACTAAATTGACTTTACGAAAATAAGTGTATTTAACATTCTTGACATTTTTGTTGGTAGCACAATGCTTTTTATGATGAAACCAAACTGTATAAATAATATTCAGACTATTCTATACAAAACAAATCCACTTTAAACACATCGTGAACCAGATTTCTATCAAACAATGTCTCGCACATGTATCGAGCTTGAAATCGCCCCTTTTTATAACTAAATTATTATTTAAACTGTCCGATCCTTCTTTTACTTCTTTCTGAACATCTCAATATATATATATATATATATATATATATATATATATATATATATATATATATATATATATATATATCATTAAAACCAGACCATACCCTACAGTTTAAGAAAACCAACTTACAGTTCAAAAATACTGATTTGGTTAATTAATTACAGATTGCTTGCTCAAAATCAGCCACTGTTAAAAATACCAAATTGCCAAAGATTTTAATGTGTTATTATAGGAGGAGGCTGTCATAAACCAAACAACTCTGCATCAGCTCTTATTCTACTCGATCTCTACTCATTTGTTTAGTTAATTAGATAAAGGTGTGAGTGTTACGATATATTTTAATCAATTAATTAATAGCATTATGCGGTACGTATTTGTTGGTGTTGTCTTTTATTTCCATTATAGCAATTTGGTATTTTGAACAGTGGCTGATTTTGAGTAAGCAAGCTGTAATTAATTAAACCAAATCAGTATTTTTGAACTGTAAGTTGGTTTTCGTAAACTGTAAGGTATGGTCTGGTTTTGATTGAGATTGATTTAGCTGATTTATTGATTGATTGATCTGATTGATTGATTTGTTTGTTTGAGAAAGAGCCGAGAGAAAGAGAGACGTGCATGATCAACTTCTATTGCAGAAAATGTTCATTAGTCTATACATCACTAGATGGCGCCACAAACAAACCCTAATTAGTCCTACCGCTAAGTGACGCTACCTTTATTACAGAAAAATATTCATTAGTCCATACACCACTAGATGGCCCTACAAGCAAATTCAAGTTTCTCAACAAGGGGCTACGACAAGAGGGCGCAGACCTAACACAAGTCCTTACAGCTGCCTTACAAGTTAGCATTAGAGCCCCCTTATTTCAAATTTCCCACCGTAACCATTGCAGAGCCTTTAGCCTCCAATCAGAGCTCAGAAGCTGGATGGGGCTAAGAACCACTCAGAAACTAATCAGGTGAAAGGGCTGTCCTTAGGACCTCCATTCCGAACATTGTATGCGCACGCATTTGCCTACCTTTCAGGGGCTGAACTGGCACAAAGGTTCTTAATACAACCAAAAGGGTTCTAATTAGGGTGAAAATTCCATCGAGGGACTAAAAAGGCCGAAGCCACCAAAAAAGGAGTGAACTGACAAAAAGGTTCTTAATACATCCAAAAGGGCTCTAATTATGGTGAAAATTCTGTTCTACTTGCGTAAATATATTCTAAACTGTTACAAGACGCGATACATAGTATTGCAAGAGCCGCAATCGAAACGCCTGCCTTTAGTGCTCTTGTTAGATTAGACCGGTGTATTTCAAATAAAGTACTGCATTTTTAACATTTATATGGTTAATTTTAATTAACCATATTTGATCTTTGCTGTTATTATTTTCTAGTTTAGTAGTGTTCTCGTAATTGTTGTTTAATAAATTAACTGTTACAATTGTTTGCAAAGTAAGTTTTTATTGACAATCTTTTGTTAATGTGAAAAATATACTATTGCTCTATTTGAAAATTTTGAGAAAAACCATATAAAACGCAGATGTTTAAAAAGTGCCATCTGTCGACACTATTCGCTAGAATAGTTTATAACGCAAGTAATAAAGGAGATAAAGCAATATTAAGCCTTTTATACAAAAACATAATTTTATAATTTGGTGTACCTATTAAGTACCCTAGGGGCCATCCTACGAACTCAAAAATTATTTGCAACTTTTTTCATGTGCATTTTAGTATGACACGATAATCTATTACAAAGTTATCGCCGCTGGCCGACCTTAGTGGGAAACACTAAAAGCGAAACTCGAAAATATAGAAAAGAGTACTAAGAGAAATAATGTAATAATAAAAGGGGCAGCTTTCAAAGAACAAAATACGAAGTTAGAAAGGAGGTTAGGGATTTCTTCCAGAGCCAGATGGGAATATCGATGACAGCAAAAGACGTATTTAAGGTAGGAAAACCCAAGGCAAAAGCTACAGTAATGAAGTGCGAAAATTTTCAACAAAAGCTAGAAATCCTACAGCGAAACAAAACCTACCTAAGTATATATATATATATATATATATATATATATATATATATATATATATATATATATATATATATATATATATATATATCATGTATAGGATGTCCCAATAGTGCGTATTCGGTCGATAGCTCCTTAACCATTAAACTTAGAAGATAAGTTTAAATACGAAAGTTGTCTATTTTTATAAGCTGCATAATCTAAAAATAGCTTGGTTTCTACAGGGTGTAATATAAAATCGGTACAATATAGTACTTTTGATTTTTAAATAGAACAGCCTATATATTATTTTATTTTTCGATTCTCCTTATAATTTTACATCTTTCTTATAAGAATTACTTACAAGCTAAATCTCACAGTTTTTGAAATATTTGCAAAGTTAACTGAAAACTGACATTTTTATGTAGTAAATCAAGTTGGCGTATCTCAGTTATTTTTAAAGATAAAAAAATAATATTTGGTATAGAATTTATTCATACATGAGCTTACTTTAGTCTATTGTCAAAATTGGATTTCAGTATACACGGTGATTACAAAAATTAATTCAGTAACATAAATTTGAAAATGCTATATCTTCATTTTTTTAAATGGCACACCCTATATTTTTTTAATGTCTTGTCTTCGTCTATTAGTCGGCTTTCATTTCTGTTAAATATGTTCTATACCTATATCTAATAGTTTCGGAGATATTTAAGTTTGTTAAATTTTTTTCGTTGATAACACTGAGGAAGAGTAACATTAGTCGGTCAAAGCAAGCTATGAATACATAAGAAACTAAAAAACGTATTAACTGAAATACGAACTCTTAAAATTATAATAAATGTTCAATGTGGCCACCATAAACATTAGCCTGCTATTAATACAACAGTTTGAGAAAGGTATAAAGCCAACTATAGAATTCAATTTTGGTAAAGAATAATTAGGTCATTGAAAATTAAATATTGTCTTAAAGATGACAAATCAGAACACCCTCTAAACGGTCGAAGGCTAACAATGAAAAATGTCAGCCAAAAAACACATTTAACAAAATTTAATCAAATTACCATGTAAGTGTAAAGTTGTGAAGAACTTCAATTTGAAAAATTTCAATTTGTGACCCTGAATTTTTAAAGGATGAATATAAATATTTAACAAAATCCTTACAAGATAATGGATATTCACTTACAGATATTAATAAAGTTATTACACCTTCTAGACGTAACCTTAAACAAAAACCAGTTCTTAATGTTGGTACTACTTTTCTTCCTTTTATGGCTAATGTTACAGATAGAATTGAGGAAATTCTAATTAAATATGGCATTAGGACTATTTTTAAATCTACAAGAAAAATTAAAGAACATTAGAATCACCTAAAGATGTTACAAACCCATTATCATCTTCCGGAGTGTATAAGTCATCCCGTTCATGTGGAAAAGTATACATTGGAACCACAAAACGTAGGTTTGATACAAGACGTAAAGAACATATGATATTTTGTAGATTAGGTCAACCAGAGAAGTCAGCTGTGGTTGACCACGCCTTAAGTAATCTAAACCATGACATTCAATTTCACCATATGGAAATATTCTCAAGACAAACTCATTATTATGTTCGTTTGCAACATGAAGCTATTGAGATATATAAACACCCTAATAGTTTTAATAGAGAAGAAAAAAATCTCCGTTTAAATGGGTTTTTTCATCTTATAATTAAAAAAAGGCATAATAATACGTCTTGATTTTGATTTTAATTTTGACTTTTGGTATGTCCAGGTTTTTTGCTGTGTTTTTCCTAGATCTTGAAGCAAATGCTTTACCAATTATGTTAAATTACCACAGCACTATAGTGCTGTAGTTGAAATTCCAATTAAAATTAAAAATTACAAAAAAACGTTATGCATTATGCTTTTTATTGTTAATAACACTTACATTTATTGACTATGCTATTTTCTTCATTACATTTAACTGTATTATTCTATTTGATGTCATGTTTATATTTGTAAATGCTTCTATAATTTTCAAATTGAAGTTTTTCACAACTTTACACTTACATCATACCTTGATTAAATTTTGTTAAATGTGTTTTTTTGGCTGACATTTTTCATTGTTAGCCTTCGACCGTTTAGAGTGTGTTTTGATTTGTCATCTTTAAGACAGTTTAACAATATTTAATTTTTAAGGACCTAGTTATCTTTTACTACAATTTAATTCTATAGTCGGCTGTATACGTTTCTCAAACTTATATTAATAGCAGGAATGTTTATGTTTTAGTTTTTCAACTTTAAAAAAATTGTTTCAACATCTCTAACAATTTTAATAGATAATATTACTACTGACGAAGATAACTGTAAGTGTTATCGAAACGTTTAAATTGTATAATTTAACATACACCATTTAAAAAACCCAAAGGATAAGTATTTTATTACTAGAAATAAAAATGGGAAGGTTAGAAAACCTAACATCGCAGGATATCGAAGATATATGGTACTATCAAAGAAGTAGCTAAATCTACAACAGGATACAAACGAAAAATAGATCAGCAATGGATAAAAAGAGAAACGAAAGAAAAAATAGAAGAAAGAAGAAAACTAAAAATCAAGATAATAAACGCAACAGACCAATAACAATAACATATAAGTACGAATGAATAAAATAAGGGAAATAAAAAAGTAAAGTGCAAGGAAAGATAAGAAAAAAAAATGTACATGTATATGTACATTTTGAGATTCATACAGTAAGTATACGATCTATTATTTATATCTATCTTTTATGTCGTGACAGTAGACATAACTGTTCGGTAGTAGGACGATACCGTTAGTAGGGAATGCTACATCGTCCGGGGCACGATTTGGCCAGTAACCGATCTGCTCGCTATGATATTACTCAAGAAAACAATACAATTGCCTCGGATCGACCTGGCTACAACGGGCGGTCAAGGTCGAAACAGACAGGCCCCGTTGCTGACGACTGTGAGAGGAATGAATGGCGAGTCGGTACATGGAATGTTAGAGCTATGCATGGTAAAGAATTTGAAATTGCGAATGTAATGTACGAAAGACACCTTGATATTCTGTGTGTATCGGAGACAAAGCGCAAAGGAAAGGATGCTGTGGAGATGGAGGATGGCAGCCTGGCACTATGGTCAGGATTTGAGACGGAAGTGCATGGTGCAAAAGGAGTTGGGGTGATCATAAGTGAAAGAGCGAAAAGATGTGTTAAACAGTACGAATTAATATCTCCCCGGGTAATATGGGTTAGAATGAAAGTGGAGTGTAGAAGAATTTTTCTTATTGCATGCTATGCACCTGTGAATGGAGAAAGAGACCAAGAGCGTGAGAACTTCTGGAATGAAGTAGAGAACGTGTTGAACGTATGTAAGCCAAACGAAAGAGTGATTATATTGGGGGATATAAACGGATGGGTGGGTGTACAGAGAGAACATAGTGAACGCGTTCTAGAAAAGTTCGGAGACCAAAGAACCAATGAGAACGGTGAACACCTGCTAAACATCTGTGTGGAGAAAAGCCTGTTTGTATCCAATACGTGGTTTAAACATAAAAATGTGCATATGTATACATGGAAAAGAGGTGAATCTAAAAGTATGATAGACTTGACAGTGTATGATGAACGGCTTAGAAACCTGGTGAAAGACATAAAAGTAATGCGTGGAGCGGAGTGTGGATCGGACCACTTTTTGGTTGTATCGAGAGTGTGTTTAGGGCAAAAGTGGGTGTGGAGAAGGAAAGCAAACGTAGTGCGAACGTCCAGAATTAGGGTTGACAAACTAGTGGATAATGGCGCGAGAATGAAATACGTAGATACTGTGAATAAAGAGTTGAATGTGAATGAAATAGTGTGTAACGAACAAATAAAAGACACTGACGTTGAAAGTGCATGGATAAGCTTGAAAAACTCTGTTGTCAATTGTGCCGTGCGAATACGTGGAAGAGTGATTGTAGGTACCCAGAAAAAATGTGCTTGGTGGAATGAGTCGGTAAAAAAGGCAGTAAGTAAGAAAAAAGATGCGTACATGGCAATGATTGCTGAAAAAAATGAGACTGAGAAGAAACGATTGTATGAGGTGTACAGATTAAGAAACAAAGAAGCGAAGGAGGCAGTGAGAATAAGTAAAGAGGAAGTGATGGCTGTAGAAGGAGAGAAAATGCAGAATGATTTTGAGGGAAACAAAAAACTTCTGGAAATGGGTCAAAAATACAAAACGTGGCCCAAAACAGAACGCTGCAGGAGTGATGAATGATAGAAATGAAATAGTATGGGACGATTGTGAAGTGAGGAAATGCTGGCAAGAATATTTCGGAAAGCTGTACAGTAGTGGGGAAAGTAAGACTGAAGAGTTAAATAAGGAGAATGTAGAAGAAATGATGAATGAAACTGAGAAGGATATTGGAATAAATGAGGTAGCGAAAACGGTAGGAAGGTTGAAAAACGGCAAGGGAGCAGGCGTAGATGAAATCACTGGTGAAATGCTCAAGTATGGTGGTGCAAAGCTTATACGAAGATTGCGTGAATTATTCAATGTATGCCTTATGTGTGGAAAAGTGCCGAGTGATTGGAAGAGCGCGATCATTGTACCATTGTATAAGGGTAAGGGGAACAAGAGTGATTGTAAGAACTGCAGAGGAATAAGCTTGCTCAGCGTACCTAGTAAAGTTTTTGGAAGAATACTGATTGATAGAGTACGAGAAACTACACAATCTAAGATGTGGGATGTGCAAGGTGGCTTCATGCCAGGGAGAGGATGTATCGATCAGATGGTTGCTCTTCAGCAGGTGATCGAAAAGTGTTTAAAGGTAAAAAGGAAGTTGTACTGTGCGTTTGTAGATCTGGAGAAAGCATATGACAGAGTGAATAGAGAGAAGATGTGGGAAATATTAAATGAATATGGCGTAAATAAAGGTCTAATAAATAGAATAAGGGCAGTATACAACGCTAGTCGGGCATGTGTTAAGGTGAGAGGAGGTGTGAGCGAATACTTTAATATTGAGCAAGGAGTGCGACAAGGCTGTGTGATGTCACCGTGGTTGTTCAATATATACGTGGATAAATGTCTTAGACAAGCATGTAACGATACAAATGGTGTAATGGTTGGTGACGTAAATGTACGACTCCTGGTGTATGCAGATGACACAGTCTTATTAAGTGACAGTGCGGATGAGCTGCAAACCGCTCTGAGGAAGTTTGATACAGTCTGTGAGAGCATGGACCTAAAGGTAAGCGTGAACAAAACTAAGATTGTGGTGTTCAATCGGGAAGGTGGAAAGGAGAGTAGAGTATTTACTCTGCAAGATGAAATTGTGGAGCAAGTGAACGAGCTGGTATATCTCGGTAGAATGTTTACTGCAGATGGTACAATTGAGAGCGAGATTAGACGAAGGGTGAATGCTGGAAGGAAAGTGATTGGAAGTATGTGGACGATAATGAGAAATGAAAGCATGAGTCTAGCTGCGAAACGAGCAATCTATAATGGCGTATTCGTCCCGTCAGTACTGTATGGAAGTGAGAAATGGGTATGTCAAAAAATAAATGCCGTGGGAATGAGATTTCTGAGAAGCGCATGTGGTAAAACGAGACGGGACAAGATAAAAAATGAACGCATAATGAGGGAGTGTGGTGAGGAAAAAACTATGATGGATAGATATAAAAGTTGTACATTACGTTGGTTCGGTCCCATTGAGAGAATGAACAACGCAAGATTAATGAAACTAATATATGTGGGTGAGGTTAGGGGAAAGGCCGGGCCTGGTAGGCCGCGTAAAACTTGGCTGAATGTAGTATAATCTATGATAAAGGAAAGAAAGATAAGGAGTTTTAAAAACAAAAGGGCATGTTAGAGACTATGTATGAATCTTGCGAAAGCTAGGGAGGCATGCGGAGATAGGAAAGCATGGAGAAAGATTGTGAATGAAAAATAAATAAGAGGCAGGGATTGTTTTGCCTACCCCGCAAGGGAATGGCGTGAAGGTTAAGTAAGTAAGTAAGTAAGTAAGAAAGATAAGAGACTGTATACGGAAGAGATAGCGGAGAAAGCCGAAAAAGCAGCAACAAGAAACGATATGAAGGCACTATGTGATCTCACAAGAACTATAAAAGGAAAGAAATACATGGATACCACCAAAATTTATGGAAAACAAGGGCAAACATACACTGCACAGAAAGATATAAGAGAAGGATGAGCAACATATTTTGAAGAAGTATGTAGAATCCCAGCCGAAGAGAACACAAAATGAATATGCTAAACTGGACATAAAGGAAGACACTTTTACTAAAGAAGAAATAAAAACTGCAACAAAACATTTGAAAAACGACAAAGCGGCTGGTGTAGATGGAATACCAGCAGAACTATTAAAAGGTAATATAGAAATAATGTACTGCATATATTGATAAATAAAATATGCATAGAAGAGAAAACACCAAAAGAGTGGGGATAGGGAATATAAATTAAACTTCCGAAAAAAAGGCCACCTAACACGATGCGAACATTGGCGTCCAACAACACTACTGAGCGTGATCAATAAAATCATGACAAGAATCATGTGGGAAAGAATGATAGCACCGATCAATGATAAACTACGAGAAAATGAAGCTGGTTTTAGACCAAACAGGACCTGTATATGCCACATAGGAACTCTTAGAATCATCCTAAAACAAATAGCCGAATCCGAAGAAGAAATATACGTAAATTTTATAGACTCCGAAACAGCCTTCGACACCATCAACAAAAGTGCAAGGTGGAGACTACTAGAACAGGTTGGCATACCAGACAAATACATACAATTTATAAAAGTACTCTACAATAGCTCCGAAATGCAAGTAGAACATCAAGGAACACTCTCCTAGCGTCAAGCAAAAAACAAATGCAAGAGAAAACCACAAGGCTGGAAACACGCCAGGAAAATGAGACTCTAGATCAACCCCAAGGAAACCAAGCTATTAAGCAAAGTAATAAACGCAGGAACGACAGTAAGTCAATGGGAAGGAGCTCGAAGAGGTAAACGCAATTAAATATTTGGGAAGCATAATAAGTACAAACGGGGGCACAGAAAAAGACATTGATGCAAGAATAAAGACAGCACGGAAAGCTTTTACCGTGTTAAACCGAATATGGACAGCGACGAATATTAGATCAAAAACAAAGCTTAGGTTGATTAGAACGAATGTAAAAACTGTGCTACTATATGGATCAGAGACGTGGAAACAATCTAAGCAATGCATAAACAAACTACAAATATTTGTAAATAAATGCCTATGGAAGATACAGAAGGTGTTTTGGTCAAATAGAATTTCGAACGAGGACCAATGGAAAGACTCAAATGAAGAACCAATTGAGATTACTATAGGACGACGTAAATGGAACTGGATAAGACATACACTTAGAAAAACAAATCAGAATATAATAAAACAGGCATTCACTTACAATATTGTTGGAAAGAGAAAAGTAAGTCGTCCGAAACACTCATGGAAACGAATAATACAAAAAGAGCTTGACATACTTGGAGTAACGTGGGAAGAAATAAACAAAATAGCTAGAAACATGAAGCATTGGAAGGAATTTGTAGCAAGAATACTAAAGGGAGAGAGAGCGTAGGGCGAGCCACCCTACCAAAATATTATTTAGTCTTTTGAAACACCGCAAGGTGTCCTTTGCTCCACATAGGAGATATAGGATAATCAATCAATCAATATGAATGCAGGCATACCCAAACTTATCATGCTACTGTTTCACACCCTTCCCCCTTCCCACTATCACTGTTGCATACGGAAGCAAAGTGGGTAGCGACTACATTAGGCCGTGCGTCACATTTTCATAATTAATTAATTTTTGCTTCAAACATCTCAACTATCGTTAATAACAACTTTATACAGTGCGTTAACCCTTTCAGTCACGGCGTCTACATTTGTAGACACGATGTTTACCTGCAGCTATACGTAAATTCAAATACAAAGTTTATTAAGTGATGGTGTGGGAACATAGGTCACACATATTACTATCGTGTGAGATTGGTTGCGGTTGCAGCAAGAGTACTATCTAATAGGGAATTAGTCCAACAAGTACCAGGATGGCGTCAACAAGTGAACGTGAGTTTTACATACCTATTATAATTTAGTTTGTTAAACATATTTTAAATATAAAGAATTTCTTATAACTGTTATAATACTAATGTATTACTTGTTACGTTGATTATAAGATGCTATAATATTTTGCTTTTTTTATATTGAAAACTTTCCGTTAAATATTTGTCTACAGTTGTAGACAAAAGTACTCAACTCATTTTTTTTGCTGGTTAACTTTTGATAATTTTTTTATGTATTATTTTATATTATAGAAAATAGCGTACCAAAATATAGTGAACATCTAACAGATGATCAGTTATTGGAAGAACTTGAAAAGGGGCTTTCCGATATTGAATTTTTAAACGATAGTGAAAGTGAAGATGAGGATATACCTACAGTAAAAAGACGAGCAGGTGATCCACATCCTGACGCTGAGGAGTATATTGAGAATAATGTAGCACATGCTGCAAATGATATGAAAATATAGACATTGACAATATACAAGAAATAGATAAGTACCAATTTACTAATAAAGGTGAAATTCTATGGATAAAAAATTCTGAATATGTAAAACGAGAATTTCCACTTATGAATAATGATGCACAATTAATTGAAAATCACGATAGTTATCCAATGCAATACTTTTCCAAATATGTTCCTCCTAGTTTGCTAGAAACAATTGTAAATTGTACAAACATTTATGCTAATCAAAACGAAAAAGTTAATTTTGTTCCAACAAATATTCAAGAGATAAAAACATTTATTGGCTTACATGTTATAATAGGATGTCTAAAATTTCCTCGTTTGAGATTTATTGGGACAGAGTGTTAAAAGTAGATTTATTTACTGAAGCGATGTCCTAAATCGATTTTATAAATTACCCAAAAACTTTCATTGTGTGAATAATTTAGAACATGAAAACCCAAATGACAAGTTATGGAAGGTACAGCCAATATTTGATAGTGTACTTAACAGATGTAAACAGCTGCAAATTGAAACCAACATATGCGTGAATGAACAAATGGTTCACTTTAAAGGAAAATCTAGCGTAAAACAGTATGTAAAAAGAAAGCTACACCCATGGGGCATCAAGCTCTTCTTATTATGTGGTGCCAATGGACTTGTGTACAATTTCATTGTATACCAGGGCAAGACTACAGAATTAGATGAAGATAATCTTAAAAACTTCGGTCATGGAGCTAGTGTTGTATTGAAGTTAGTAGAATGCTTGCATACACAAGAACCATACAAATTATTTTTTGATAATTTTTTTCGAATTATAACCGTTTGGAAATATTGAACCAGAAGTCAATTTTTGCAGCTTGTACTATTAAAATAAATAGATTTTCTAACCCCCCTATCACAAATGATAAGCAATTCAAGAAAAAATTGAGGGGAACATCTGAAGAAGTAATATCACATGATGGAATAGTTATTGTAAAATGGTTAGATAACCGAAATGTAACCTTGGCATCTAACTTTGTGGTGATTGGAAAAGTGGACAAAGTGAAAAGATGGGATAGAGTAAAAATGGAGCATGTGTGTATTTATAGACCAGAAATTGTTAAAGAATATAACAAATCAATGGGTGGAGTAGACAAAATGGATTTCCTTGTATCCATATACCGAACCAAAATTCGCTCAAGAAAGTGGACATTGAGGATGTGTTTTCATGCCATCGATATGGCCATAGTTAACTCATGGCTAGAGTATCGCCAAGATATGGAAAAGCTTGGAATTCCTAAAAAAATATCCTTGACCTTTTACATTTCCGGATGAGGTTAGGCGAATCACTTATAAGGTCAGGTAGGTGTTATTTCCAAATGTAGAATTAGTTATTGGTAAATGAATTGTCACAGTCCATGCAGTAACTAAAAAAAGGGTAGGACATCACTAGCTCCAGATATCAATGCACCACAGAAGAGGAAAAACAAAACAGAAACTGTACCAATAGATGAAGTGAAAAAGGACAATGTGGTCCATTTTCCAGTACATGTGCCAGGAATTGTGGTAAAGGCCAAAATGCAAAATCTAGATGGAAGCGTGTGAAATGTAATGTTTAAACAACAATAATAACTGTTTTTTGTATGTCCATAATAAATGATCTGTGAAAGTTGCATTAAGGCTCCTCTATACAGCTCGACGAAATACGAATCGATCGCAGCGCGCTCTTGTGAAGATAAGTAAAAGTTGATCCGTTTTACCTGAGAGTATTTAACTCCTCCAGGCAAGGTTACATTTATATAAGGGATTAAGTAAATTGTTGAAACTATTATGCACAAATTTCTTTATTTCTGGCAGTTTACTGAGAATTGTAAATTTATTTTGCATCATATTTGAGGCATAAATGAAAATTACTATGTAATTTCTTTCCACATTCCGATATGGTATTTGACTGTACCTAATTACTGATCGAACCCTATTAATGTTTAATCAATTTTCGTTTATTACCTATAAATGAGTGAAAGTAGGTAATTGTAATTTGAGGGATAAAACGGATTATGGCTAATTTACATAAATATAATTGAAAGTTTCAGGCAGATTTTACATTGTTTAGTTATAACCATAACTTTTATATTTTCTTCGAATTTCCGCAGATTGTAAAGAACTAAATTTTAAGTTATTTCACTATTTTTTACAACTAAAATTAAAATATTATAGCACATTTTGTGCGTCCAAAATTCACAATATAATTATTATAATAATTATTTAAAAATTAGGAATACACTAAACAATTTAACCTATTAATTTAATTGATTTTAAAGTATTGTACTTTAAAGTGTGCTAAAAATCCCATTAAAATGGGTTTGGTTTGCAACGTGAAGATACAGCCATTCAATTATTTGAATCTCAATGCTCAGTAGTGGTTAAAAAATCAGGACTAATAGTTGAAGAATTACCATTTCTTGCTTGTTCTCCAGACGGCTTAGTAGGAAAAACTGCGATTGTTGAAATAAAATGTTCCGAAAAAAGCAACAATTTACATCCTATTGAGGCATATTTTAACGGTAGATTAGAATACTGTAAATGTAGTAATAATAAGCTCACTTTGAAACGAAATCACAATTATTTTTACCAGGTACAGGGTCTATTGCACATAACCAAAAGAAGTATATGTTAACTTTGTGATCTATACTAAAGGTGGAATACATGTTGAAGAAATAAAAAGGTAAACTTTCCTAACATACATTTCCTTGGTATTTATTTATTTTATGTAGTTTAGAGACGAGATTTTTTGGACACAGAAAATGGAAAAAAAATTGACTAGGTTTTATATGCATTCGCTACTGCCAGAACTAATAGATTCAAGACGACATCGTCAACAGAAGATTCGTGATGTTTATATTGATTAAAATGAAACAATTTGACTATACTGTTTTTTTCAACTTACAGCACCTAGAATACAAATTATTATTGTAATTAAGTTCTATTATAATTAAATTGGATTTTACCGCGATTTTTCTTTTCAAGAAGTAGGGAAAATAATACAAATTCTCAATTTGAAATTTTTAAAAACGCGGATGACAGATGATTGTCACGTCATACAATATTTGATACGTAATAAAATGATGAAAAATAATTACTTTGAAGAACAAATTTCGTGCAAAAATACATTACGTACCTTATGCGTAAACAGCATCCGAAATTTGTGTTGTATGTATCTCGTGTAAATAAGTTTTATGGCGTTCATTCGCCAATATATAAAGCGAATTCACGCCATAAAACATAAGTTTACACTAGACACATAAATAACTAATTTAAACCCTAGTTACGCAATATTTATCTGTCAATTTGCATCATTGTAACACGATCATTAACACAGGTACTTTTCTTTTGTCTGTCTAATCTCCTTAGAAGTATAATTACACTACCTGACCTCTGTGGCCCGGGGCGTTTACGGAACTTTCGTTGGTAAGAATTTTGTAAATAAAATGGATATTAAAAAAACTTTTGACCAGGATTACAGTTACAATTGAACACTTGGAAAAGATTGCTAAACGAAACATCGTTCTTAAACACTGTAGAATTTGTCCGTAGAATTTTATTTTCGGAAATTAACTGTCGTTTGGAAAATATCACTTAAAATAGATCAAAGATAAAATTAATTTTTTGTTACCCAAAATTATTTTTTTTTTCAAACAAAATACTACGGCAAAATTTGATCATGGTAAGGAATATATTCCTGAGCTTAAAATTTTTTCAAGTTCAATTTTAGAGCTGTAATCCTGGTCAAAAGATTGCACTTTTTCCAATTGTATGGTGTGTTGCCTAACCTATGTTTAAAGACGCCTTAAGTCACAATGTCTAAGTGTGTAGACAAAAAAATTTTTTGTTATAATAAAATTTAAAAAAAATTTCAAAAAACGTGTTCCTGGACATCGTATTAGTTACATAGACAGACAAAAAAATGTTTATCTATGCTCAAATTAATTAATGACTGAAAGGGTTAAAATACTATTATACATTATCCAAGAGATACGTTTCACAACGTTAAGGTACACAATAGTGTGAAATACGCCTCATGGTCCTAAACACTCTACCACGCTTCAGATAATTATCAACTGACTGCTATACATAAATCATGTGCTCTCAAGGAATTTATACCACGTGAAGAGGGTACAGTACGTAAAACTTCCATTTTAGCAATATGATTTGGATTTTTCTAATCTAACCAACAATATAAGTTGTGCAAAATTGTGCTCTTCTCATTCTGTGATAAATTAAACTTGGTTAAATATAAGTAAATGTTCTAACCTCCATTAGATGTAAGCAATCCTTTCCCCAACCAAATGCTAAAAAATGTGTATTCAGCTCCTTTTTCCAAAAGTGTATTCGAACTGAGGATATACTCTACAAATTTATAGTCAGACACAAACAATTTTGATGGAATGGGTCCAAAATACAGCTTTATAATGTGTCCATATTGCTTAGTATACTTTGCCAAATTTGGTATAAATTCTGAAAGTAAATAAATGATACACAATTATTACTATACTGAGTGGATATTGGAATATATTTTATAGTATACTTATACAAATAATCTTAACAAACATTATAACCTTAAATACCTAAATTACGTTATTTATTTAATGTCATCATATTGTGTTATTTTTCAAGAACGCACATATTGTTAAACACGTAAGAAGCGATATAATGCCCTAGGGCATTATGAAATTACATAATTACGAAACCAAGGTGACTGAACAAACTCAATTATATTTTTTGCTAAGGTAAAAGTCAAACCCACTTTGTTTATTACTAAATATACGCATGACAGTAAATGTCAAAAATAAAATTCAATATCTTTTTTTAATTGCATAACACACTAAAAGGACATTAAATATAGAAGGCCCCTCGGTCAACGTATATGGTTGACCTCGGAGCATTATTATATCCGTAACACCCTTGGTACCTTAATTACTATAAAAATAATTACTTATAAATAATTACTTACGTATTGTGGATAAAAAGTCTAATGTATTTCCAATGAGAGGTACACCAGGGGGACTAGGAAATCTTTCTAACAGTTTTATATATCTTCGAAGCTTGATATACCAACGAGTGAACAACAATATAAAAACCGTTATCAAGAAAATTACAGCTGTATTCATTGCTCACTTCTTAAGCACGACTAGTTACAAATTTTGCTAATCACGTTTATGTAGAAAACAACGTATCAAGGTATCAAAGTAGTAATAATAATAATGTATTATACAATTTGTTCATAAATATAGAACATAATTAACAAAATTAACTTATTGTAACTCAAAATGACCTAATACGGAATATTTCTGGTAACTGTTTCTAACAGAACATGTATTGTACTAAATGAATGTTGTAGATTAATAGTGACACGTTATACGCGTCAATTTGGTATTAAATTTACTTAGAATGATTATCATTATATACTAAATAAAGAGATACCAGCTAAATTTATCTTTTTTAAACACAATCCTGAGATCAAGGTTTAACTAACGTTAAAAAATGTTAGGTAATATTTAAGTGTTTTTACTGTAAGTTTTTGCTACCTATTTTGTACTTGCACTTTAACTAACAAATCCTTCATATGCGAGAACAGTGTATCAAGTATTTGCGCTAACATAGAAAGAACAATTAAAAAATTCAAAAATGATTTGTTTCTCAACATAAACAACTCGTAAATAATAGTTTTTATATTAAGCTCGTGACGCATATAACGTCTCAACAAAAAATCATTATAACCGTTCAAGCAGCTTCACGCACGAAATATAAATAACGTGTTTCACTACCAATCTAGTAAGTAGGACTTACAATAATGTCGTTCTAGGGAAGTATGTTATGTTTACACAACCTTTTCATGTTGGCATGACAACAGGGATATAATATTATTTCCCTAGGAAAGTAACTGTATGACTAACAGTTACTATAGTACCAATGCAAAGGCCACTATTTAATTTTGCTACAATGACATGAGAATCCCCTAATGCATTTTCGTAATAAAATGATAAAATAATTGTTAATATACGATATATAGTGTTGATAGTGAAAAAAATAATGTACTTTACACAGGACGTAAGGATTTACTTCCCCTGTAACGTAATGTACTATTTTTCTACAACCGATTTTAAGTAAGTACTATATTCAAAAAATTATAATACAAATCGGGTGTGGATCACCACACCACTTTCCAACCTACAATATGGACCTTAATGGAAATGAAATAAATTAAAAAATATTTTTTTTAGGATAATTATGCAACCTCTTTTTTATACGTTCACAACGAGAACAGGGAACATTGTACAAACAAAAACAATATTCTATATCAGAATGACGTCTAAAACTTTATGCCAGATACAAACTAATAGATTTAAATACGTGTTAACGTAAAAAAAATTCCAAAGCCGCCACATTCTGTAAAAATATCAATAATACAGCTTCAGCATTTTTATTTAATGTTTAGATTTATTTCGGTTTACATTTAAAAAAGTTTATAAAGAAAGTTTATGTAGACACAAACACACAGACACACAGACACACAGACACACAGACACACAGACACACAGACACACAGACACACAGACACACAGACACACAGACACACAGACACACAGACACACAGACACACAGACACACAGACACACAGACACACAGACACACAGACACACAGACACACAGACACACAGACACACAGACACACAGACACACAGACACACAGACACACAGACACACAGACACACAGACACACAGACACACAGACACACAGACACACAGACACACAGACACACAGGCACACAGACACACAGACACACAGACACACAGACACACAGACACACAGACACACAGACACAGACACGCAGACACGCAGACACGCAGACACTCAGACACGCAGACACACATACACAGACACACAGACACGCAGACACGTAAACACGCAGACACGCAGACAAGCAGACACGCAGACACGCAGACACACAGACACGCAGATACGTAGACACGCAGAGACGCAGACACGCAGACACGCAGACACTCAGACACACAGACACACAGACATGATGGCCGATCTTGGCGAAACTTGGGCAAAAGTTGTAAAATGAGTTAATAAGACGATTAGCGATAGCGAAAAAAGTCGATCCCATAACCTTGTTTACCTACACTATATATATATATATATATATATATATATATATATATATATATACGTAGGTTGGAAGGTAAAAATCTATCAATACTAGAAAACGGTCAAGTCTCCCTGTTGTGTAACTAAGGAGACATTGACATTTTGCCAAACAAAGTACGCTAAATATAATTTCACAAACATTTGTTTTCTACAACTCTTCTATTCAATGCTGGTGGAGGTTTGCTGACCATTAAGACACGGAGGTTGAAAGTCGTAGCGGAAGGATATGTTGGATATTGTCTACATAACAAGATTGAAATTGCAAATCAAATATTATACTCGGTGCCCGCGTTCACCATCGATGACGTTGAAAGCATACCTACCCTCAGCAACGACATAATAGCAACAAATAAGTGCAATAACAAGATCACCTAGTACGAAACTAGTTAATAACTGTTCCGATTGCACTATAAATATCAATATTCATTACAAAATGGATAAATAATTTAGTTATTTTTTGTTCAAATTCCAGTTTTATTATAATTTGTTAATTAAAAGGCTTCAAACGTATTCGTTTATCATAATTTTTAATTTTGAAACATGAATGTCATCATTTTGTAACTGTTGTAGTAAAATACATTTTTTCATATCGATGATGAAGTATCTGAATGCCATTGGAAATTCATTTTCTGATCTGCAATCACCTCGATTGCTGCCGTCATAACTATATTGCCTGAAAATAGCATTTTAGGCTTGTTCCAAAATTTCAAAGCCAGCGGTGTGAATTACAGCCCTTGTGAGCTTTGGTCTTCTCCAGGTAAAACCGAACGCCATGTCTTCACTTTCCTTTTCATTTTACGTTGATAGCATGACGAAACTAGTTTTTTTGTAATATTTATATATAATAGTGTGCTCACGTCGTAAACAATTGAATAAAATTGTCCCTTAGTTAATCCCAAATATCTGGTGTGGAATAACACAAAAAATTTGTCACCGGGTGTGAAAATTTTAAGCAAGTTACTTTAGATAATTTTTTTCGTCTTGTTTTTGGAAAGTTTAGTTTTAAAGGTCAAGAGATTTAAAATGTTTTGTTGTTGCTATTTGAGGATCTAAAAATTTGGTATTTCAATTTTGTAAAAACGCCTAAGATTTATTTTGTTTGTTGGCACTTAATGTTAATTCAAGATTTGATTACGTTTCATTCACAGGTGATACTTGCGTTACAATTAGAGTAATGTTAGAATAGTTTTGTGTAAATAAGTATTTTCGTTATTTTAGGTTTTAGAAATTCTTGTAAGTTGAATGAGTAAATAACGTCCCTTTAAAATTAAATTAACATACTTTTGCTATTGATGTTATAACGCTTTATATTGTATTTCGGATTAGAACATGTCGTATTTAGTTTAAAATGTGTTTCTTTGTTAGAACTAATTTAAATGATGATTGTAAATATCATATAAATTTGCCCAAGGTTTAAATCAAAAACGCAATTTGTTATTGAGAGGTAAAATTCCAAGTTATTTTTCGCATTATGTTTCTGTTAACATCCATTTGAGGAAAGGTGCCAAGATACTTTTTCAGTAAAGCTTACCGATTTATCTTTAATTAAGAATCATCATTATCGGAGAAAGCAATATTTATCTGAACTACAATATGACCTCAGTAAAGTTTTAGTGCATATGCTTCGTAAGTGAGATAAGCCGTTGGTCACCTGAAAAGCTGACCTTGCAGTTTCTATGTGAAAGAAAAAATATGACGTAATTTCTCTCGATTATTTACGGAAAGGGCATATCGTTTCTACCGCGTTTATAATTTGAATAAATGTGTTTTGATGTTGTTGGTATTAAAAAGTGAATATGGCGTAACTTAAGAATGTTTGAATATATGTTCTCAGTCCTGGTCTTGATCTGATGAGGTCCAATTGTGATAGAAGGGAGGGAACATATTTCACCATCGAGGTGTTCCCGGTTCTGCCAAACGTATCAAGGACAGCGAGGATTTTAAATATTATTTATGATGGAGTATTGTGTGTCCGAACCTTATGTTTTTACGTGCTTCTGTAAACAGCCTTTGATAGACCAAGTTTCACTGTACATAAATTTGTAAATAGTTATTTTAAATCATAAATAGACTTGTAAATAAAAAAAGCTATCGTATCAAGTCAAGATTGTGTAAATAATATCGCGCGTAAAAACTTTCCGGGTACATAAACTATACACCGTCCAAGCCAGTCAAAAAAAAACGTAACGTTATTGTAGCTGTTATTTGATAATTGCTGCAGTGGTTTGCCGTTTGGAAGTCATTAAGCAGTTTTCTTGAAACCGTTCACGCTCAGATTGCTACCGCTATAACCTGGAGGGGCTAGCACCTCCTCCCCTAATCAAATTTATTCAGGTAACATATATATCATTGTTGTGTTTTTTATTTATGTGTGACAGTAGATGAATAATTACTTGGATTGAATAGCTTCATTTGTTATCTCCTTCCGAGCGGCGAATGCAATAATTAACGAAAAGTGGTGATTTAAAGAATTAATGCTAAAAGATTTTAGTAGAAGCTAATTGTAGTGAATTAAAATTTTATTGATTTGATTTGAAAGTGACCTGGTGGCAAGTTCTCAGATTTGACGCATTTAGTTTCATATAGTTTTTTTATTAAATAGTTTTTTTTACACATTAGAGGTTTTAATGGCGTTTGTGTAGTTTATGTCTAATTATTTGATTTTGAGTTCAAATGATGACAGAATTTTGTAGATGATTAGTATTTGAATTTGACTTTGTAATAATTCAGCGAAATATTTAGCGTTTTTTATCTTTTGTTTGATTGTATTTTGTTTACAAGCGTTGGAGGTGACGTAACGTAAAACTAGGTTAAAGAAAGCCATTCAACCCCAACAGCTAATTTGCGCGCACGCTTCCTTAGTATTAGTTGTTTTGGAGATCTGTTCTAAAGCTGAAGTTCCGAAGCATCTCTACGTGCTCCTAGAGGTAACCCACGTAAAGGTGAGACCATTTGACTGTTTGAGGGTGATTTATCTACGTGTGTCAAGGTGTATTCTTACGGATTTGTTTTAATAACAGTCTGGCGCCCATTACTCCACTTTATTCCAATTACGACGCACCCTTATTTGCGACTTTCGACAGTACCACTAAGCACCTTTAGTATTTTTAAATTCAAAGACATGCCCACGTCCCTCTGTCGCACCGAGCTAGTCCCGCGCACATTAGTTATCCGTTACCTTTCGACCGTAACACATTACAACCTACAAGGTGAAAATTAAGATAAATGAAATAATTTTTTAGGATAATTATGTAACCCATTTTTTAATACATCCATAACGATAATAGGCAACGTTGAAAGAATAAAAATAATAATCTATGTCAGATGGACGTTTAAAACTTCATGTCAGTTAGACGTACAGGTGCTAACTTCAAAAAAATGTCAAACCTGCCCGTTTCTATAAATATCTGGTGTGTTATAACACACGCGCTTCCAATACAAGGTGAAATTAAAAGAAATGAAATAGTTTTAATCATTTTTTTTTAATAACCTACCTTAATACGTTCATAACTGAAATAGGCAACAGCGTAAATATAAAAACTATTAACAACTGTCATAGGGACGTTTAAAATTTCATGTCATATAGACGTCAATAGACGTATAGACACTAACTTAAATATCTCCTGTGAAACAACACACGTCTGTCCAACCTATAAAGTGGAAATTAATAGAAATGAAATAATTATAATAATAATTTTTAGGATAATTATGCATTCCGTTTTTACCTTCCAACCTACATATACATATGTAGGTATAGAAGGATATACAATCGACGTTTTTTTCACTATCGCTAAATCGACTTATTAACTGATTTAACAACTTTTGGCCAAGTTTTGCTAAGAGCGGTCATAATGTCTGTGTATGCGCGCGTGTATGCGCATGTGTGCGCGTGAGTACGTATTCGCCGAGTAGAACGTTTCATATGTTTCATAATATCTTAACGAAGTGAGTTATAGAATTGGCCGGAGCGTGTCAGAAGTGTATTACCACTAGGACTCAAAATAGGGAGTCAGGATGAGGACGTCATAACGTATTTGTTCTTGGCCACAGAAAGAAAAATATTGAAAGTATCCAGTTATCTCATACGTGGCCGACTTTAGTAAATTCACATCCCAAGTACGTTAATTGAAGCTAATACACGAAGATAACATTGTTTTCCGTACGCGATTAATTCGTTCAGCTGAATTGGGGCTCGGATAATATTTTGGAGTATATAGAATGTTCGCACGATAGCGAAAGCATAGATTTGTGAATTTCTTGCTACGAAATTGTACCCTGTTGTCTGTAATGATGTACTGTGGAGTACCAAACATTAATAATATCTGTTCCTCAACAATCCGAGTTACCATAGTAGCCGTTGCGGTACGTAAAGGTAAGAAGCATAGGAATTGAGTTAAATAGTCAGCCACCACTAGTATGAAACAATGACCTTTTGATGATCGCGCAGAGGTCCCTCGAAATCTGCACAAAGTACTTGCCTCGGACGTGTAGGAACGATAGCAGGAGCGAAGAATATCGGTGGTGTATTTTTTCCACCTTATGACCAGCACAAATTTTACAGCGTCGGATGTAACGAGATACGTCGGTCCGTAAATCTAACCAATAATATTGAAGTGATCTCAATCGCTACCGTTTTAGTTACCCCCACAATGTCCGGCAGTAGGAGAATCATGCAGTTCGCGAATGATTCTGTGCGTTGGTTTTTTTAGAACAACCATCTTCCAGTCAGCCAAGTTATCGGAAATTGAAGTCAATTTAGTACGCTTAAATAATAATTTATCTTTAACAAACCAGGAAAGAAATTTCTTTGGAGAATTTACCCCAGGAATCCGTGGTGGATAATGAGACACGAGAAGTAGTTAGTTCAGTCAAGAGACATGTTCTTTACCCTTTCGGTGAACTATGTCGAAATCATACTGTTGAAGACGAACAGCCCAGCGGGCCAATCTCCTAGAAGAATTTTGAAGTTTGTTTAGCCATACTAAAAAATGATAATCAATAACTACCGAGAAGTGTGCTACCTCCTCTACGTACGGATGAATCTTTTCAATGGTGCATAAGGCTGCTAAACACTGTGATTCTGTGGCCGACTAATGACGTGCCGCTTTCGTCATAGAGCGACTGATGTAACCAATTACTTGTTCACCAGCAGTAGTGGTTAGACTCAAAACAGCACCTAACTCAAAATCTGAGGCATCTATCTGTATAGTGAGCGGGCAGGAGAAATCAGGACACGAAACAATAGTAGCAGATAGGAGACATTTTTTAGAGTGAAAGGAATTTTAACATTGGGTGAAAGGAGTGTTTTCCCAAGTAAGAGCACTTAAAGCAACAGTAAAAGTGGGGAAAGTTAGGACAAAACGCCGATACCAACTACACATACCGAGTAATCTACGAACTTCGGTTACTGGGGTAGGAACAGGTATAGAAGTGATCGCGGCAACCTTATCCAGATCAACAAGTAATCCATCCTTATTCACTACATAGCCGAGGTATTTTAGTTCGGGGCGACAAAATTGACATTTATCGCGCCTTAGAGTTAAACCTGCATTGCCTAATCGTTCAAAAATCCGTGTAAGTACATCCAGGTGTTTCTCGACGTAGCGATAACAATATCGCCTAAGTAGGCGAAACAATGTGGTTCGAGATCAGCACCGAGAACACAATTGATTAACCGTTGAAAAGTACCCGAAGAATTATGTTATCCAAAGGCGTTCAAGTAAATTGAAATAGACCTCGACGAGGCATCGTAAATGCAGTGAGGTGTTCCGTAGTTTTAGGTAGAGGTCTTTGCTAATAAGCAGAACGGATTTCCAAACTAGATAAAAAAAACCATCGTCACGTAAGCCATCCAAAATTGACGTAATATAAGGTAAATGGTAGACATCCTTTTACGTCACAGCGTTGACTTTCCGGAAGTTTATACAAAACCGGTACAATTTGTCTTTTTTCCGTACCAGAACTACAGGACTGGACCAAGGACTATTAGAAGATTCTACAACACCCGTAGATAACATATCATCAAGCTCCTTATCTGCTGTATTTTGCAATGTAGGTGGTAACGAGTAATGCTGTTTGATACGTTCCGCATCAGTAATAACTTTATACTCTATTAGAGAAATGAAGCCGAGAGTGTCTGAAGCGGTATTCCGGAGGTTTTGAAGTGAATTTTGCTCAGAAGAAGATAATTCGGAGAAAGAGTTTAGGTGTTCGGTAGTTATTGCATGACCATGTATGAGGTCTGGGACAAAATCAATCGCCCTCCATAAATCTATACCCAAAATGAGTACCAGTCACTAAACTAAATGAAGGAGACTTGCGCGTCAAGAGTGAGATATAGAACTGTCGTAAAGAACTCCACCTACCAGCACCAAGTATGGTACGAAAAGCGCCACTGTGGTTCTGGATATTTAGGAAAAGCAGGTCCCTGTTTTTGGCATTTCCAGCAACGTTAAAATAAGCTCTGTATAGTTTCTACACAAATTCCCATAGACTTTGAAGCTCCCATAGCACGAGCCTTAATTTCCCCTACCAATCCTTCATCATTTAATCAGAATAAATTCTGATTTTAAGAGTTACTACGTCTTCCAAGAGGTTAAGGATTCCCTGTGAATTCTGTATAGTAATAGTTCCTTGCCGGTAAGAAGTTCAGAACACGCAGCGTATAAGTATGAATGAGTATATCCCCTAGCAGAAGCGAGTTCTTCCACCCGTTTTAAAAATTCAAGAAGTGAGGGAGAAGTTTTTCAGGAAATGTTAAACTTTCGCGATAGCGTAATCTTTTCCAGAAGGCACTGGTGTAGACGTATTAACGCTTGGAACAGGAAAGGCATCCAAGTAGTCAGAGTCAGAATAGATAAAATGAGATTAGCGCTCCGTAGCACTAATTTGTGTAACCTTAGGACCAGATGACGGTACTTGTGAGAAACTAACCGTGCCGGGACGTTTCCACCTCTGATGTATAGCCTTTACTTCAGCGTGATAACTTTGGAGGGAGAAAATAAGTTCATTTTTCGCAGTTACTTCATCTGACTTTAGTCAGAGCACAAGAATGGTGTGTATGCACCCAAAGTGAATCAAGCGTCAAGCGGGCGGTGCAGACATGTCACTCGTAAATGAGGTTGGAGCAGTAGAAACCTCCTCATTAGCCTTACGTATAGCCGACAGATCAACAACACACGCGATATTATACTCTACAGTCGAAAAAGTTTAATCCCCTTCCGATAATGTACTACGAACTGATTGAGTTCAGCTTTTAGTAATCGGTTAACATCTATTTTCCAAATGATAGCCATTATAAAATCTAAATCGTATAAACGCGAGTCTAATTTTATTAAAGTATATACCAATAAACTTACCACTACAAAATAATTAAGTAATTTACGATGTTAAGTTGTATTAAACCCCCGTAGAAAGAATGATTACAGAAGAATGCAAAAAATGTTTAAAGTATATGATAGTCATCGAAAGTACTACCACACGTAAAGAATATTCGCCAAACAAAGCGCCCCCGAAGTTGGCTGTCAAAATTAGCTGTTACGTGCACAAAGATACGGGTGTCGGAAAAGAAAAAGGCTGGCGCAGAAATACGTAAAAGTATAAAAGGGCGCCACTTGGTTCCTATTTGTATCGCCCGCAAACCAAGAAAGGGGCCACGATGCAATAAGAGGTACGCTACAGTTAAAATAAATATGGTAACCGCGGTCCAGGTAGATGACAGGTCCGATCAGGAGTCAAATCCTAATCCGAAATAACTTGTGTAGTTTACCACAACTTGTTTCAATCCTGTTACCAAAAATAAGTCAAACTAGTATATGTCTGTATTAAAATATATCCAATGGTAATTCTAACACAACCCCAAACAAAATATATAAAAGGAATTTTTACCCCAACACAATGTTACAACAAATCGTCACACTAGTATTACACTTACCTCCCTTTTCAATGCTATCCCTACTATTAAAACAAATTTAATTTTTAAATGGCAACACTAAAAATCTTTCTGCGACATCCAGCGTTGACCCTAAATACAAAACAAATAGCAAAAGCAAAATGGAATTATCGAACCGTGGTGGTTCTAGGAACAGCTCTCCTTAAACTTGGATATATCGTTTTAACTGAACCGAAACATAACATAATTCAAACATAATTACCCAAAAATCTGTAACCCCTATAATTGCATAGTGTAACCCTAAAAAATAAGTATAAACATTTAACTCGGTAAGCAAGTATTAAAGTGTGACATCGATCACCTTATAATTCAATTTACAAAAGCACAAGTATTAAAGTATAACATGAATCACCCTATATAAAGCGTTTCAATTTACGAAAGTACAAATAATAAAGTGTGACATGGAGCACTCTGAATAGCAACTGTTGATTTACAAAGTATGAAGTTCAAATCCAAATAAGTAACAACTTCAAGGCGATACGTGCAAAATGCATCAGCTTTGTATGAAGCAGTTAATGCACATTAAACAGTGCAACATCTAAGCTAAATTAACAATTGTAAAAGCGAGCACCTGATACCGTTCCATCTTTTAACCAATAAACATTTTAATCTTTATCTAAATTTTTAACTTACGGCGTTAACATCAATTATTTTGGGCCACGTTGCCAAGTCTCCGACTCACACCAGACATACAGTATATTGCTTACCAACAAGCATAAGCATACGGAAACATGGACACACGCACACGGACACACGTACAGACGGATACACGGACACAAGGACACACGGACACATGCAGACACAGACATTTCGATTTTTTGTATTAAAATTGAGTTATCCACTGCACAGTTTGCATTATTTTCAAACAATTTGCATTATTATCATGTTCACTACACTACACACTTGTCATTCAACTTTGCTATATTACCATAATACAGCCTGCTATATATATATATATATATATATATATATATATATATATATATATATATATATATATATATATATAGGGTGTCCCAATAGTGCGTATTCGGTCGATAGCTCCTTAGCCATTAAACTTAGAAGATAAGTTTAAATACGAAAGTTGTCTATTTTTATAAGCTGCATAATCTAAAAATAGCTTGGTTTCTACAGGGTGTAATGTAAAAGCGGTACAATATAGAACTTTTGATTTTTAAATAGAACACCCTATATATTATTTTATTTTTCGATCCTCCTTATAATTTTACATCTTTTTCATGACAATTACTTACAAGCAAGATCTTACAGTTTATGAGATATTTGCAAAGTTAACTAAAAACTGACATTTTTATGTAGTAATTCAAATAGGCGTATCTCAGTTATTTTTAAAGATAAAAAAATAATCTTTGGTATAGAATTTATTCATACATGAGCTTACTTTAATCTATTGTCAAAATTGGATTTCATTATACAGGGTGATCACAAAAATTAATTCAATAACATAAATTTGAAAATGCTATATCTTCATTTTTTAAATGGCACACCCTATGTTTTTTTTAATGCCTTGTCTTCGTCTATTAATCGGCTTTCATTTCTATTAAATATGTTCTATACCCATCTCTAATAGTTTCGGAGATATTTAAGTTTGTTCAATTTTTTTCGTTGATAACACTGAAGAAGAGTAAAATTAGTCGGTCAAAGCAAGCTATGAATACATAATAAACTAAAAAACATATTAACTGAAATAAAAACACTTAAAATTATAATAAATGTTCAAAGATTTAGCTTGTAAGTAATTCTTATAAAAAAGATGTAAAATTATAGGGAGAATCGAAAAATAAAGTAATATATATTGTGTTCTATTTAAAAATCAAAAGTTCTATAGTGTACCGCTTTTATATTACACCCTGTAAAAACCTAACTATTTTTAGATTATGCAGTTTATAAAAATTGACAACTTTTGTATTTAAACTTATCTTCTAAGTTTAATGACTAAGGAGCTATCAACCGAATACGCACTATTGGGACACCCTGTATATATAATTATAATTATATCCTTTCCTAGAAATGAGGTTAAAATTCCAAGGGTTCTGTAAACTCTTCCGAATAGAATAACATTTCACAACTAACTGTAACATCAGCTCTAAATCGCCGATTGAAAGAGTACATTCTACATTATGGAAAAGATACGAGTACTGAAAAATCAACAAAAATTGTGATGAAGCGAAAAATATTATGACAACAGCAATAACTACATATAATCAATCAGTTCACTCCTCGACAGGTTACACTCCCTTTACCATAAACACAAACCTTGATAATACTATTTAGGAATTATATAATCAAAAATGAAAAGATGAAATCTTACCATTTTACGAACAATTATAAAATAAACAAATAGAGAAAAGCACTCAAAGATTAAAAAAGGCCAATCATAAGTGAATCAGTAGCGCATTTCACCAGACAAAGAATACGAAAAACTGATCCGTATTATGACAAAGTCCAAGTTACTTCTATGGATAAGAATAAAGTTATAGGAATAAGAGAACATTCTAAAAGACAGGCTGATACTAGCATAATATTAACATCAAAGAAAAATCAAACGCATTAAAAGAAAATTTTATTTGCAGGATACCCCTGATTGGCCAGATCCGGGGCCATCGAACAATACCGAGTTATGGCTATTTTAACCAAGATTTAGGTTTAGTAAGAACTTTAAATCATTACCATAGATTTTATTTTTATTTTAATATTAGCGCATTAGGAACGAATTATTACAAAATTTTACAGAATATAATAATCTTAGAAACAAAAAAGGATTTAAACCCAGCAATACAGAATCAAGTTAGTATGTTACAAGAAAATTTTAGATTGATTAAAGATAAATTACAAAAATTCAAACATCTTTTCCAAAAGAGCCTTAATAAATGTTTCAGGTACAGCTATTAAATACATAACAGGTAATCCTGATAATAGTGATTTAATAGAAATTAATAAACACCTTATTTAAAAATCAAGACAAAGTTATTATACAGGCTAGTCAATATACTTCATTTGCTTATCACATAACCAAAAGATATTCAGATGATCAGAAAATACTCCAATATAATATCAACGCTTCAATAACAGCAATAAAAAACTTGAACAACATTTTTGAAATTCAAATGAATGTACAATATAATAATCTTTTATGCACAAATATTTTAAACGTCCTCCAGAGATAGAAAGAACATTAGCATTAGCATTTTCAGAAATAACAAATCTAGAAATAGTCTCTCATAAAGAGCTTCTCAAAATAATTAATCATCTAAATGAATTGATTGAATTAGATACCGTAGACACTTTTAAAATAGAATTTTCAAAGTTATATCTATTGGAATCCCCAACCTTACCAATATCAGAGAATTTATCCTATACCTAATCTACACAACAAAGCTATGTTACCACCGTACCAATATATTCTAAGAAACGAAAAACTATGGATCGATGAAAAATGTCAATCCATAGAAAGCCAAACACTATGTCTTCAAAAACCCGAAGTTAGTGAGTGCATCTTAAAGAACGCAAATCAATGTGTATACGCTATAGTGAATAAAGGTTATAAACTTTTTTCTCGATTAACAAATTGAAATATTTTAACATCATGTAAAAACAATGTTCAAGTTGCAGAAGAGTGCATTGGTAAGATAGACTATTTTTCTGTAATTAACAATGTTTTATTAGCTACAGACAATGGATGTTAATTAATAATCGAAAAACAAATCTATGTTAATATTTAGTAATTTTACTTTTAAAGAACAAATCATATTAAGTACTTATGTTCCTAGTAAGGTCATAGATTTAAAGCAAAACATTTGAATGATAGACAAGGTCTGAGAGAAGAAGCCAGAGCCTTAGAATCCAATATACAGATCAAATCAATAGTACATTTAGCACATTTATCAACAACATTAATTCTAGTTAATGTTATAATTACACTTTGTGTCATGACATTTGTATTTAGAAATAAGGTACTAAAATTTGTAAAGAATAAACAAGTGAAATACCAAATACCCCTTGAACAAGTTAAAAATGACTTTTCAAAAAACGAGGACGTTCTTTCCTTTAGGGAGGAGGAATTATATCCCTACCTAGAAATAAAATTAAAACTTATATCCTTACTCAGAAATTAGATTAAACTTAGCAACTATTGTTCACTATTTCATCATTTCTTACTACCAAGTATCTAATCACTTGATTATTCTATTTTAATGTGTTTTGTTTGTATTAGATGATAAGAAATACTTAAAAAAACGATGTAAACATCATAATCTTTAGATTTCATATTAAGGAATGTTAGTGATCTCTGTAATAAATCATTAACCTCATTTTGTGTGTTAATATAACTATATATATATATATATATATATATATATATATATATATATATATATATATATATATATAATATATATCGTATACAGTTCAAATAAAGTTGAACAAGTTGTACATTTGATCATGAGAAAATACAATATGCAAATATAAAAATATAGTTTTTATACAATAAACAGGGTTCATGTTGTATTCATAAAAGCATTGAGCTATAGCAGCAGCATGTTAAAAAGGTCATCACGATACATATTAGTGTGTAAGTTCAATTTCGTTAAAGATAAATAAGAAATTTCAGATATAAATCATTATAATTAAGCCATTAAACACATAACAGATATTGATTACATGGAGTACAATAATTCTAATATGTAGAACATGTATAGTAATTGGTACAATGCATAAAAACTCTGCGAACTATAAAAAGGGTTATGGTACGAAGATGTTATGTTAATAGATCCTAGACCAAGTGTTTAAAAAGTGCTTAAGAAGTTAAAGTACCTTAGAAACATATCTAAGAACTTGAACATTACATGTGCAATGTGATATTAACCATATAAATACAATTTGTGTACAAAAACTTAAAAAATATGATAACAATATGAAAGTATGAAAATACAAAATTAGAAACTATAAAGTACAGATAAACAGTGATTGTGTTAGAGACATATATAGAAACATATTAGATAAATATTACAAGTGGTATCAACGTTTAAAACGCAAGTTTAAATTAAATTATATAAAGTTAGATTAAGTACGATAATTAAGAAGTTTACAGATTTATAGATTAGTTAGGGCAATATAAGTTCAGAATAAATTATAAAAGCATATAACAATAGGTTTCCCTTATTTGTACAAAGAAATTAACATTAAATATGTAATTTAAATATAAATTTAGAAAGGTTGGGTTAAGTACATAAAATTAAGGTATTAAAATAGAGAGTTTGCTAAAACTATGTAAAATGGGTAGAGATAAATGTATTCTTATACAGTTTTTTGTGTAGAAGCTGAATATGTCATCGGTTTAGTTGTAAAATAAAATATTTATTAGATATTAGTAAATTTAGGTAAAAAAATTTCAAAATGTAAATTCATGAAGCGAATTATAGCATGAGAAGTGTCTATTTATGCATAAATTTATCCTGAGTTCAAAAATGTGTTTAAAAATCAAACCCGAATTGAATTGAAAAAGTTATGGCATAATTTATGTTTTAGTTAAATTAATTTTTTTGTTTAGACCAATCGAATGCCAGGATCTTTTGTATGTAATGTAAAGAAAAAATAGAAAGTTATGGTAGCTATGAGAAAGTATAAAAGGAATTGCTCCTGATTTCTCAGTCTCTTCTCTTCTATTTTTTTTGTGGCTAACAAGTCATAGTGCGAATAGTGCATTTGTAAACATGTAAGTTAAAATTTTCGTTAACATTATCGAAAGTGAACCGCGAACAACGTAGAGACTGAGATTTTAGAAACAATCGATATAACATACAACAAAATTTTAAAAACTAAGGTTACCGGTTATAATTTTCGACACTATTGTTTTATTTCATTTCGAAAATTTTGTTTAACATCGGGTGATGTGCAATTTTTTTATTTGAATAAAATTCGTCTGTTATTTTGGATGTGATGTTTATTTTTTCTCAAAAGTAATTAAGGTTATAAAACAACTTTAACTTGAACTCGGTATCTAAAATAAAAGTGTTAGCAATTATAAAAGTTTAGAAAAGAATAAGTCACAAGATTAATTCGAAAATTTAATAAATATTTAAACAAATATTTAAATATCCAAATAAAATAAAAGTGCAACCATAAAAGAAAATTAGCATATTACCCAAGTGCAACATCATCGTTAGATGGAAAGAAGTTTACATCGAATGTTAACATGGAACAAGCTTAAGCTGACCATGTAAAAGGAAATTTCGAAAATACATGTGATTTTATTTTATTATCATAACCAAATAGATTGCATTGATTATTCTTTTGATGTACCGTACGTATGTATTTTTTTTTTTTGAATTTCTGTATAATTGTTGTGCGACGACGTATATCAATATCTGGAAAGGTAATGATGAACAAGGGTAATCATAAATATAATAATTCTAATTTTGATTAAAGTAAAATTGTACTTACTAAGAATAGATCGTTGTTTGGAATTTTGACAAGCTACATATTTAATTTAGCAAAGACGCAACGCATGCGTACTTGATGCAAAATTCATAGAAGTCTGGCACACATTAAAAAAAATAATTGTAAAGAACTATTAAATTATACACAGGAATATTTCCTTGTGTGAAATGAAATTATAAGATTTCACGATAACATTTCAATTTAAGAATAATGAAAAGGTTTAAAAGTTTTATTTTTATTTGCCTACGAAATTCAAATTGAACCCTATCCCCAAGTAGAGATTCATTAAGTTTAATAATAATTATATTATTCAACATCAAAAATTATTTAGTCAGTGCAATATATATATATATATATATATATATATATATATATATATATATATATATATATATATATATATATATATATATATATATATATATTATAATGATGTAATGATTAAATGTCTCGACTGTTACCGCGTATACTTATTTTGAATGTATACCAAATCATAGAAATTCGAATTTAGGTTTTTTTCTTTTTCGGTAGAAGAAACAAAAAAGTGATAATTATCTAACATTTATTAAACCAACAAAACGCCTAGTTTAACCACAGTATAGATATATTGCTATAAGCTCTATATCTATACTATGGTTCAACAGCGATAGATTGGGTCTGGAAAACTCAGTAGGTTACAAATAGATAACAGCGCAAAATATACATCAATCTAACCAGTTACAGTATACTGTATAATCCGGAAATATAGTCGGTAAAATTAGTAAATGTGAATATCGGATTATCTCTTATATGCACACAGCTCTTGAGGTTAAATAGTCGACTGAAAAACGGGGAAAAAGTCGCTTCCTTCTCGACTTTTTTTTTAAGGTACAACCACATGAGATCTATATAAAATGATGGACTAGGTAGCTGGCTATCTGAAATGGATAATTACATTTTTTAGTAGGGACAACATTTTTTATTACGAAATTTGTCACAAATCTGTCGAAATTATATTTTATTACTTTTCCAGGCAAACCTCGGGATAACTTCGGAACTAAATAAGATAAGTGTTTTTTTTTAATCGGCAGAAGAAACGTAAGAGAAGTTAATTTTATTGGTATACAAAACTTAGTTTTTTTGTAAAACTATAAAAACCTTTAATATTCACTTTTTTTGCTTTACTATTTTCAGGAAGCGAGGAACTTGTTTGTTTTAAGAAATTTTGTTATACTATCTGCGTATGAAACAAGGACCAAGCTTATAAAAAGTGTAAAAAAAAAGAAAAGTCTTATAGTTTTCAAGTAATAGTTACCTAAAGTTGAAAGGTTCTGCAGTCGCGTTTAATCATTGCGCCTCACCTTTCAACGAGCAATCCCTCCGCGTCCAGCATGCTACTACCTGTCTATTCCTGTAAAGTTTTGCGATTACTTGATCTAGTTGCTAATAAACAGTATTTGTGTTAACTTTGCTGCGATTACATAGATATTACTTGGGTGTGTGCGTGTACATGCTGTCCCAAATTCGAGGGCAAGCATGGGGATCTCGCTTATTATAAGAGATAGGATATAGGTTGAAATTCGGCACTTTTGCTAAATTCGATGCCGAGTAATAATCTGAAAATAAATTTGAGCTAACTCGAATGGATTTGGTCTTATGCTCAAAAAACTAAAAATTTCGATTTTTGTTTTTCGCGTTTGGCTACCTTATTATTAGAATTTTCAAAATTCGATTAAACATTATTAAGGCAACTTTTTACGCACAATACTAATACGGTATTAAAAATATTATGCGACGTTTTGTTTATTCTGAACCATCATCAGGTTTACTTTTTCTTATCGGGGTTAAGACATATTTTTATGGCGTTGGATGTAGAATGTTATGCTGATTTTAGCAATATATAACAACATTTAAAAAAGTATTAATTATTTTTCTAAGTCACCCATGCTTATATAACAAAGAATTTACCTACATGTATCTATTATTGTTTCAGGTGTCTGTATTAATTAAGAATTTGGTACAATAGCCACATTCAAAAGATGCCAGTAGAAGATTCAAGTCTATACGGATGGACATTAGAAGAAAATACTTGGAAGGCCAATTTTTCTTCTCAAGAACCAGTGCTCGATGATATAAGAAAAACTTTGTCGATTCGATGTTCTGACAAAACTTGTATGAATAATGGGTGTGTCTGCATTTCACAAGGGTTAAAATGCTGCAGTGACTGCAAATATGCAAATTGCAGTAACAGCCTAAGAAATGAAATTTCGTCAGATTGCGAAGATGTAGACTTTTAAAATATATTTTTTTTTATTTGGTTTAATTAGTTTTATAATTTTTTTGTTAATGTTTTTGTGATTTTTTAGAGAATAATGAGTTTCATGAGTTTTTTTTAACTTTCAAATTTTATGTTCAATTTTGTTGTTTTTTTAGATACTACTATTGAGTTAAGTAAACTAAAGAAATAGTTATAACATATTTTTAAAATGTTTAGGAACTTTTATTTACAACAGGTATAATCAAGTCGACGCCCTCACAATAACGTAACAGTGTTTAAAGCTAGCTTAAACGGAGGCGTGGAAGAAACGTTCAACTTTAACCGACTAGAACTCGAAAACTGAAAGACTTGGAATAGTGATTCTTTTTTCAAAAAGTTTTTGAAGCTTTGACCTTGTTTCGTATGCAAATAGTATAGCAAAATTTCTGAAAACAAAAAAGTTCTCCCTTACTGAAAATAGTGCTGTAAAAATGAATATTAAAGTTTTAAATACCAATGAAATTAACACAGTAGTCTTCGCTTACGTTTCTTCTGCCGATTAAAAAAAAAGTTTTAAATATCTTGTTTAGTTCCGGAGTTATCGCGAGGTATGTGTGAAAAAGTAATAAAACATAATTTTGACTGATTTTTGACAAATTTCGCAATAAAAAAATGTTTTCCCTATTAAAAAATGTTGTAATTGTCGATTTCAGATGGCCTGAGACCTAGTCTATCATTTTGTAAAGACCACATGTCTTTCGTGGTGTGTGTGAAGTGTGTGCTTGGTAGCTATGTCTGGTGGTATATGCGTCATGTTGTCCACTTTTAACTTTCTTCCTCTGTCTTCTCATTTCTTCTTAATTTGGGTTGGGTTTCTTTGTTTGCTTTGGGTTGGATAATGTCTTAGGGTTGCTTCTTCCTGGCAGGGTTTTGGTTTTACTGTTTTATATATATATATATATATATATATATATATATATATATATATATATATATATATATATATATATATTGGGGTTGGTGAATACTGGGGGTTGGGAATTCATGGCTTTTAGGGATTTTGTGTGGATCTTGAGTGTACTAAACTCAAACATATTTCTTCCTTTTATCTTTTACACAGTTCCTCTTCCGAGGTCTCCATCTTGCTGGGGGGATCTGTTACGTGTTTAATTGGAAAACGTTTCTTTTTAATAACTTTCGTCATTTTGTCAAATTTACTTACTAAAAATAGCAATTTATTTTTGGGTTGAATGCTTCCAATTCACTATTTCGCAAATTTTTACGCACTTCTAATTGCATTTAAATTAACGTATGTAACTTTCGTACACATCTCTTATTTAGTTAAAATAAGTCAAAATAATACCTTCAGCGACATCTCTTAGATTTCGGATCATTTAATATAAAGCAGTTAAATAGAAACCTGGGATCTTTTAAGGTCAAATAATACAAATACATATAATAAATAAATATTTTCTACACAATTTTCACTTTGGCAACAATGATTTAAATACAAATTTTCTCAAGTTTGTAAAATTGATTTTTAAGGTGTTGGCCAATTTTTCTTTCTTCCTTTTAAGAACGCCATTGATGGTGGATGTTGAATTTCTAAAGAATTTTTCGTTTCGGGTTCTGGATGCTGAAGCATCATTTTTTTTGGAAAATTCTCACTTAAAGTAATACTTTGTTAAGTAAAAGTATTATTAACGCTTTTAAAAGGCGGATATAATTGAAATTATTCATTCGTCCACATCTTCGGTAAGTGGCACATGCTTCGATAACCTCATGGTAATTAAAATTGTTTTCAGGTTTTCTAATATAAAAGCGTTCAATACTAATTCTTCACATATAAAGACACTTCAATCGAAATTACGTTGAATGTTCACTATCGGCTCGTTTGTCACCTGTAAGAGCATCTCCGTACTACCTTCTTTTAGCATCTCTGTACTACCTATGTAAGAATATCTCTGTACTACCTATGTAAGAATATCTCCGTACTACCTTCTTTTAGCATCTCTGTACTACCTATGTAAGAATATCTCTGTACTACCTATGTAAGAATATCTCCGTACTACCTTCTTTTAGCATATCTGTACTACCTATGTAAGAATATCTCCATGCTACCTTCTTTTAGCATCTCTATACTACCTACGTACGAGCATCTCCGTACTACCTACCTTTCTAACGTCATTCCTTCTTAAATTTTCTGCTCACATTTTACTGTTACGTTACATCCAAAGTACCTGATTATCGCTGGAAGGCATAAGATCCTTGCTGACATCTATGACCATATACGTGAATGCTGCTAGATCATTGGAATAGTACCCGAAATTTTCAAGATCAAATAAGTAGTCGTTTCAACAATAAAGGTCAGATTTTTATCTTTTTTCCTTATCACCTGGTTACACGATTGTGGTTCCAAATTTCAACTACAGCTACCAGGTTCTTAGTGAATTTCTACAACGAAAATAAATAGACTGATATTATTAACTTTGTAATTGTTACCTCTTAATTAGAGGTTGTGGTTGTGGTTGTTCCTTAAAAAAAATTTTTTAAACATTTTTGCCACTTTTTCAGTCCACTACAAGGCATTTATGCTAGAAGGTAAGAGGGCATCTAGTTTTCCTAACCACGGGCGGGAACTAAGAAGCACGCTCTACGTGATAAGAATTGTGCTGCGTGCACCGAAAAGGGATACCAATAGTTAAGTCGAGTGTAACGCGTCACGGAAAGCATCCACCTGTAAGCGTAATGCAATGACCCTTTACATGTTTCACTTATAATATTTTTACGTACATACAAAACTGAATTACGCACAGCATTAAAAGGAAAGCGCTGTTTATAAAACACATTTATAAATATGATTATTACAGAAAGACCTTTAGCTAATGTATTTTCAATCATATGAAGATAGGTAACTATATGCAAATACTTTCATTTGATAATAAAGGGTTTGGCATTATAAACTACTTTCTGTAACTGTCCACAGGTAATTTCATATAATAACTACTCTTATAAGTAATTCATTAAGAAGAAATTTCGATTAATAAATACGTTCATAATGTTAACTTATGGCCCATTTGTTTGTATTTGCAAGATAACTTACCTTTTATTATCAAACGCAATTGTTTGCATATAGGTACCTACGTATAATCGGAAAATGCATTAGGTAAAGGCATATCTCTAATACTGTGCGTAGTCAATCTTTCTATATACATAAAAATATTATAAGTGAAACATTTAGGAAGTCACTGCCTTAACTATTGGTATCTCTTTTTAAAACACTTATAACTTATGCTTTATAGTTCACCGCCCGCGCTTGGGAAAACTCTGCCCTCTTACCTTCTAGCCTGAATGCCTTGTATAAGAACGAGAAGGGTATACAACCGCATGAGTTGTACCTATAAATATAAGCGCTAATCCAATATTCACATTTAATCATTTAACCAACTATACTGTAATTATTGAATTGATATATATATATATATATATATATATATATATATATATATATATATATATATATATATATATATATATATATATATATATATATATATATATATATATATATATATATATATATATATATATATGTATGCAGGTGTATTTTAAAATCACCGACAAACGAAAACTGGAAATTCTATTATTCAAAATAAGACAAAAATGATCATAAACGCTTTTCCAAAAATACTTCCTAACCGAGATACAGGTTGATTAAAAAATACTTTTTCTAAGGTTTTTTTAAAGTTCCTCAAAAACTACAAAAGATATTACACTGAGATTTGGTACACCTAAATGTCTAATTAAATACAATTAATCAGGTGAGTTTTAGTCAACTGACTCCATCCAGTGGCGTAGAATATTTTAAGTTAATCAGTTTAATAAGTAAAAAAAAACGCTCGCCCCTGGTTTTTTTGAAGAAATATTTTTTTGATAGATTCAACATTTAATTTTGCAAACAAAATCATACTTAGTATTTTTTCGATTCGGCACCCCGTTTTTGAAATATTTTGCATTAACATAAACGACCACATTATTCAATAAAAATCAAAATTTGTTTTATTTTACAAAAAAATAACACAGCTAACTATTAGGTACATTATCACAGAGATATTGAAGGAATCAAAAACAAAATAATAATTATTTTTATACATATTGTTCAAAATGTCCTCCTTCCTTATGAATGCAAGCTTGTATTCTTCTTAGCGAATGAAACCTAACACGCTGAAAAATTTGTGGCGTAGCTCTAATCTCATCACATGCCATCTGTATGCGATTCCAAAGTTGCTCTCGATTATCAATTTGAACAGAATAGACACGAGTTTTCAGATAACCTCACACAAAAAAATTCAATGGGTTTAAATCTGGCGATCGTGCCGACCACGGTACTTAACTTCCTCGTCCAATCCAGCGTCCAGGAAACCATGTATTTAAAAATTCTCTGACGTTTCGTGTAGAATGTGGTGGTGCACCATCATGCATGAAATACATGTTCACTCCAACATCTAAGGGTACGTCGTCAAACAATTCTGAAAAATCTTCTCTCAAAAAATTTAAATAGAATTCGCCAGTAAGTCTTTGAGGAAAACGGATAGGTCCGATTAGGTGATCGCCTAGTATACCTATCCAAATATTTTCGCTAAATCTATGTTGGTGAGCTGTAACTACAGTTGGATGCTGATTTTCATCTAACCATTTGTGGGAATTATGCAAGTTTATTATTCCATTTCGGGAAAAAATACACTCATCAATGGTCAATGAGTTTCCAACAAATTGTACATCTTCAGCATTTTTATTTAAAAACCATTTGCAAAAATTCATTCGACGAGGATGGTCAGCAGGTAATAATGCATGCACTTTTTGTAGGTGAAAGGGATGTAAATTTTGTTCTCGTAAAACTTTCCAAGATTTGCTATGCGACAAACCAAATTCTAAACCTAACTCACGCGTACTTATTGATGAATTTTCATCAACTCTTTCTAAAATTTGTTCCTCAATTTCAACTGGTATACAAGTATTTCGTCCGGAATTTTTCTTTCCTTTTAAACTTCCATACTCTAACAAGTTACGATGAACGGTTCTAAACGTAGTATGATGTGGATGTCTTCTATTTGGAAATCTTTGTTCATAAAGTCGACCACCTGCACGAGCATTGCAATTAGTATTACCATAACATAAATGCATATCGACCAGTTGTCGTTTGGAATAATTCATTTTTTCATAGTAATTTGACACAAACAATGAATTACAAAACACGCGTAAATGCAACTATTTTAGCAGACATAAGGTACGTAACTGTCAAATGCAAAGCAATCTCTGATTTATTTAATTTGGTTATTACTGTAGTCATTTAGGTTAATGCAAAATATTTCAAAAACGGGTGCCGAATCGAAAAAATACTAAGTATGATTTTACTTGCAGAATTAGTTGAATTTAACAAAAAAATATTTCTTCAAAAAAAGCAGAGACGTGCGTTTTTTTATTACTTAAAGTGATTAACTTAACATATTCTACGCCACTGGATGGAGCCAGTTGACTCAAACTCACCTGATTAATTGTACTTAATTAGACATTTAGGTGAACCAAATCTCAGTGTAATATCTTTTGTGGTTTTTGAGGAATCTTAAAAAAATCTTAAAAAAATTATCTTTTAATCAACCTGTACCTCGGTTAAGAAGCATTTTCGCAAAAACGATTATGATAATTTTTGTCTTATTTTGAATCATAGAATCTCCAGTTTTCGTTTGTCGGTGATTTTAAAATACACCTTTATATATATATATATATATATATATATATATATATATATATATATATATATATATATATATATATATATATATATATATATATATATATATATATATATATATATATATATATATATATATATATATATATATATATATATATATATATATGGTGACCAAACGAGGAGAGGTGTAAGATTGTACAAAGACGAAATAAGTTAGAGAAATGATTTTTGGACCACGGGTAGATATCAATAGTATTACACTTTAAATATATTTTTGATCATACAGGGTGTTTCATGTTGTTTGAGCAAACTAAACATATATTTTTCTAATGAAACGCCCTGTAGATTATTACATTTTTGGAAAACCCATAAAATACGCTTTCGTTTAAGACCAAATTGTATTGGTCTATCTGCTTTGCTTTTAGAGATATTCAATCGTTTTTCGAAAAAATTATCTCAGTTGCGGTCGCCGGCACTGATTTGTTAGGTGACTTTTGTTTATTTTTAAATGACAAAAAATAGCGCGCTACTCTAGCAAAGTACAGGTCGTAGGTTTAAATCCTACTCGAGGTAAACTTTTTATTTATGGATTTAGTAAAATTAATAATTTTTGATTAAATAATTTTGTATGTTCATTTATATTTGGATTAATAAAGGGTTTACTTTAAAATTATTTTGAGATGTACGGGGTGTCCCAGAAAACTGGGCGATATAAAAGATATGTTTTTTTTATGGAATGCCCTGTATCTTAATGGATTTTGGGATGGTGCTTAAAAAAGATGAATTTTTGTAAGCATTTCCTATACCTAAACATGGTGGTTCCGAGATATTTAGATTTTTGCGGAAATTGGGAGGTCCTAAGAGAAAATTAATAACTGCGAAACCAATGAATTTATCCAAATCAAATTTTAATTGTAAATATTGGATCAACAAAAAAAGGAATGATGTATTTACAGTTATCTACAGGAGGTATTTATTTAATGGCATATTCAAATTCTAATGCCGTAGTTATGTTGAATAGAACACCCTGCACTTTATTCTTTCATCACGTAGTAAATATGATTACCGTATACAGATTATAAAGATTTGCCATACTTAAATTTTGTAGAATTGAAGTTATTTTCAATTCTCGATTATATTTCCACTGTTTACTTTTTGTATTTTATTAGCTGGCGATCGTCATTCCAGTTACCGTTCAAACAATATTAGGATACCTCAAGTATGTCTTCTTGTTTCGACATTATAACCCTATACATTAATGCACTACTTTTCTCTTAAAGTTTTCATGTTCTCTCGAATTTCAAAGTATGCTCTTGTCACTTAATAACAATAATCGTTTTTAAAGGTGTAGAAACCTTCCTTTGCTTCTTGTGTAGATTGGTCCTCGTAACAGAAAGAAATTAAATATTCGGTGCAAGAAAGAATAGCTATGATTTTAACAATCGGAGAATGTTTCGCACATTGTTTATTGGCGGAAAGAATACAAACACAGAAGCACCCCGATTGACGACATGCTCATAAAAGAAGCTTTGCAAAACTGCTTGAAACCTTAAGAGCTACATCCTAAAAGTGAAGCTTTGAAACCAGTTATCGATGATGAAGATTGCCCATTCATCGTAATGGAATCTGTTGTTGAAAATCCAACCGCTAGCAGTCTAGTCCTCGCCCGGAAGACTGGTTTAAGTCAGTCTAGTGCCCGGAATTTGAACTTGAAGAGAAGTAGGAATTTCAACAGGTTTGTTTTTTTTTTTGTGAATATAGAGTGTATTGAATTGTTTCCAACGCTCTTTTGAATTATGTTTGCTCACACTATTAATACACGCTTCTACGTACGTTTTTTTTTCACGCCTTATTGATGCCGTTATATAATTCCGAAATTGTTTATAATAATTCAATTTCGCCAAAGCAGTGTCATGGCTATGTTGCAGATTACTTACGCGAATTTTTGTAAGCATTTAGGGTTTTGTTTCTAAGCCTTATTATAAGATTAATGTTACCCGTGATTCAAGGATTATTCACTTTAGTATGTTTAACAGGTGCAATCTCATCAAATAAATTTAAAATTAGATTATTAAACAATTTTAACTTTTCATTAATATTGTTGCTGCGATATACATAATACCAATCAATCGATGAACCGCGATCTGTAAGCAACCTTCATCTACGTTTTTTAAGTCCCTAAATGTAATGTCTTTATTCAATACTCGCGGGATTTTTATATTAAAATATATATAGATAATGCAATCATCTTATATTTCCGGCAAGACCACAGTTCCCTCTTTTAATAGAATTTTCTTATTTGACACACAAATATGAGTTTGCTATACGTACTAGTTACTCTAGTTAATGAGGACTGTATGTATTGAAATTCCGTGTCATTACCTTCACCGACAAAATCAACATTGAAGTCGCCCATACAAATTACATATTGCAACATAGGCTAGATAAGAGATAATACGTCATCAAGGAAAGAAAACGTTGAATAATTTACATTAGGAGGTTTGTAAACCACACCAATGCAAAAAGTTTGTTTTTTAAGTACTGAACTAATCCATAATTGCTCTAAACCTACATCATTTTCTTTTATAACGATGTATGTTAGTATCCATGATAACCAGAGCGCAAACAAACCTACGTAATTAAAATTTTGTATTTAAGCTTATCATTTGGCTTGGAGCTGATTAAATTTTGGGAGAAATCTAACGGCGGTGAGGGGGGTTTATTAGGGGTAGTTTTTAGTTTTCATCAAATATTTCTAAAACAGCTGCATTTTTCAAAGATATAAAAATACCTAGATAAAGACCTTAAACATATCATCGATTAATTATATTTTATGCAAATTTTATGATATGACGCGTAATTTAGCGGCAAAAAATGCCCAAGGTAGAATTTAAGTGTTAGTTCAAATTGAATAATGATTAATTTTATAAGAAAAAGTGTAGACATATTTTTTAAAGAAAATTTGATTTTTCATTACTTCCCTTCACGAACTTTCTTAATATAACGCAAGGTACGTCTAAAAATTAATGAAATATCAATGAAAATGGTTAAACTGTATTATTGATATCTTATAGAAACGGACGGCTTTGGAATGTTTTTTTAAATTAACATTATACTAATTTAAACGTCATTCTGACATATATTATTTTTTTGTTTGTACAATGTCGCCTGTTTTCATTATGAACGTATAAAAAAGATATTGCATAGTTATCCTAAAAAAATACATTTCTTTTAAGTTTTTAAGTTTGCATCTGGATGTCTGTGAACTTCTGTCAGTCATGAAGTTTTAAACGTCTGTTTGACATAGATTATTTTTTTTGTTTTTACAATGTTGTCTATTTTCGTAATGAACTTGTTATCAAGTTGCATAATTATCCTAAAAAAATTTTATAAATATTATTTCATTTCTTTTTTGTACGATAGGACGATTTTAGTTAATTACCGGGTTTGTTGCGAGATCAGAAGGTTGTTTTTACTGGTGACTAGGATACACACGTCGGGTAAGTAATTCACTTACCGTGCATGTAGCGCGGTAAGTAAAAATCTAAATATACAATTCAGAAAACATTCAAAAACATATTTATTTGGCATTGAAATTAAACGTACAATTACTACAATTACTAATTGTAATCCCGCTGGCTTGTGTAGTACTTGAGTTTACAGAAACTGTTTTATGAATTCAAGAAAAAATTTGAACATTTCTATTTAAAACGTCACTTTTGACTTTTCGTTTATTTAGTAGAAATTAAATAATTTCTAGTGTGGTAAATTTAATACAATCGTGCAAAAAACAGTATGAGCATCACGAACATTAAGGGTTGTACCGGTCTCCGGCCAAATTGGCCATCGACCGGTAAACGTCCCTTACTGTTCTTGATACTCAATATACTATTAATTTCCATTTTGTAGGTTGGAAATTCATATGGTGTTCCACACCAGATACTTTAATACGTTCATAAAATAGGCAACATTGTAAAAACAAAAACATTAATCTGTTAGAACAACGTTTAAAACTTCATGTCGGATAGAGGTTCACAGTAATCTAGATGCTAAGTTAACAACAATTCCTCTTCTACGAAAATGTCCTAATGCAGTTTAAGCACTTTAAATCTTCTTTAATTAATTTTAGAATAATTTGACTGTATGTGAAGAATCTTTATAAGCAAAAGTTATGTAAAACTAATTTTTCTTTAAAAAATATGTCTACCGATTTTCTTACGAAATTAATCGTTATCTAATATTGTAAAAAATTTAACTATAATAATAACAATAATAACATTTATTTCCGTAATGGCAATGTACAATATTGTATGTAAAACGTCAGAATATCTAATCTAAATTACAACTATGATGCATGTATGAATAATAAAAACGTCAATACTAGATTGCGCTACAATTAAAAAAGAACACATACATATCACATTCATCTCACAGATGTTCCTTAAGGTCATAGAAGCACCTGTCAACATGGTATTTTTTTAATTGTGTTTTAAACTTTTTGACAGATTGTATGTTTTTTAGGGTACTGGGTAAGCCGTTATAGGCTCTTTGTGCAGCAGATGACGGAGATTTATATGCGAGTTTACTTTTTGCAAAAGGAATGTAAAACATATGCTTAATTCTAGTATTAATATTATGTACATCTCTGCCTAGAATAAAACTGTTTCTATTGTTAAAAACATAGACGCAAAGTTCAAAAATGTAAATGCCGGGAAGCGTTAATATTTTGTATGTTTTAAACAATTCAGCACAGCTGTGAGTACTACACACATTTTCAATACTCCTCAAGATTCTTTTTTGTGCAATGAATACTGTAGGTGTTTAAGTAGACCAACCCGATAGACAGATTCCATACTTAATTCTGGATTCTACTTGCGCGTAATATATTGTTATTAGTTCTCGCTTTGTTAAAATTGTACGTACATTCCTAAATGTATAATTTATAGATCTTAATTTGGATGCAAGGTGCCGACAGTGATATTTCCAGTCGAGATGATCGTCTACGTATAGACCTAAAAACTTTACACTCTGTTCCTTTAAGATGAAGTTCTGTTTAAGTAAATGCATTTTCTATTAAACCAGGTTATTAAATCTCGCATCGTTTCATTACTGACATCTTCCAAATAGTCTTTGTCTTTACTTCCTATTAGAATTGATGTGTCGTCTGCGTATATTGTAAAGTTGGCTTTAGTGGTTAGAGCATCAAGCAGGTTAACATAAAGAGCAAACAGAACTGGTCCGAGGACAGAACCTTGCGGTACGCCTACACCAATTCCTGGAAGATCTGACTTGCATGTTACCACAGTATTGCTAGTATTGAATTTTGTGCTTACGCACTGACACCGATTTTATCCAATTAAAAGGATATTTGACTATCCCATAATTGGTTAGTATATCTAACAAATGATCTACCCTAACACAGTGAAACACTCGACTGACTCAGGTTACAGAAAATTCCAACAGGTGTTTGACCCTTTTCCATGCAATCTGTACACTTTTCTATAAATGAATAAAGAGCTGTGGAAGTAGATTTACCATGACAAAATCCATGTTGATTTGGAGAAACAATCGCATTATCTCGCAAAAATCCCTTTAGTCTATCCAAGCATGCATACTCAAAAATTTTGGAGAAAACTGAGGGTAACGTTATTGGACTAAAATTAAATTCTACGTTAGGAATTTTTTACCGATAAATTACGCGTTATATCAAAAAATTGCATAAAACATCATTAATCGATGCGTTTAAGATCTACATGATGGTATTTTTGAAATAGTATACAGCAGAAATAATTGATAAAAACCAAAAACTGCTCCTAATAAACGTTCCTCTCCGACGTTGAATTTCTTATAAACCTGCTCCAGCAAAGCAATCTTGAAAATTTCGGGTGTAGATGTTTCGAACAACTTCAAATTTAGCATTTTATCGAAGAAAAAGTCCGTGACTAACTTCACGTAGGTTAGTTGAAAAATATTATTTTTTAATTTTTCATACCAGCTGGGTAAAGAAGTAAAAGTAAAACGAACTACTTTATTTATGTTTATTTACGTTTCGACTAGATTTCGGCTTTATCATTTGTTATTTAAAATACAGGATTTATCACCGTCTTAATTAATTTTGATAGAAATCTAAAATAATATAATAAACGTATTTATTGTAGAAGGGGTAGGAACACATTTCCCCTCCTACCATATAAAAAACATTTTGTCCAACAGTTGCAGTTTTTCACGTGTTTTATACGTTTGTTTTCACTGACTAAAATCAGATTTTATGCACTAGTGACTAAATTTTATATCAACAACGTATTCATGACAACCGGTCGACCGACCAAGACAACCAAGACCGAGCTGCTTGACTCTTTTTTATACTTTTTTTTAAATAATCTCTTCGTTTTTCGTAAAAAAAATGCAACTGTTGGACAAAATGTCGCATATCACACGTGAGTGAAATGCTATTACAAGCACGTGAGAATTTATCGCTTATTTCACTCACTTGTAATATAAACTACTATTATTTTACATTTCCATCAAAATTAATTGACATTGATAAATGCTTTATTTTAAATAAAAAATAGTAGACCCTAGATATGGATGAAACGTAAGTATTTGTTTCATTTTTCTTCAACACTGACCGTTACGCAAAATTAAAAAATAATATTCTTTTACCATACGTATACTTATTAAAATTTTTTATCATTTAAAAGGCATCAAAATAGCAAGATTCTGGAAATTAGACCCAGTCCGACTAATAAAAAAATGATAATCACTCGATGAACATGGTATTAAGAAGAAATCCGTTGTTTTTTGTTTATTGCGGTTGAACTCTAAGTTCTTGTTTTTTGTTGACATAATTTGTCAATCCATAGTTATTAGCAATATTATTAGAGTAAAAGTATCTGTAAAACTTCGTATAAGTCTACTGGTCTGCATAAATATGTGAAAGACTTAAGGTAACGTTACCGTTGAAATGGACTATTGCATCATGGTTAAGGCTCCACGATTTAAATAATGGTGCAAACACAAAACTTCATACAAAAGTGGTAACTAAAGTACATACTATGTGAGAAAATGGAAAAGCAGTGCGTCCATTTGGTTAACGAAGTACACCTTAAAAAAGGTATAGAAGACAATGGAAAACAAAATATAGCAGAAAATTTAGTTCACATTTGAAAACATGGTAAGATTACAACTACCGTTCTGCTATTTATGACTAGAAGTCTATTACATAATCGGAAAATTACCTTTTTATGCATGTTAAGCTTCATCATTCCACAGAAAATTCTTACTATGAGATGGATGATGACAATCGTGTAATTCTGTATTGTAAGTGTTTTGTAATTGTGGTCTCGCATTAGTAAAGTTGATCGGCCTATTTTCATAGTTTTTGCCTTTATAGTGCAACGTTTCGGTAGCAGACATAACTTCGTCATCAGGCTTAGTCCTAACAAGCGGGGCGCGGATGCGGGAACGCGTAGGCGTGCGCGTACACGTGTACGGGCGCATGTGTGCTTATGTCTGCGTGTGCGTGTGTATGTGCGTCTGGGTCCGTGCGTGCGTGCGTGCGTGCGTGTGTGTGTGTGTGGGTGGGTGGGTGCGTGCGTGTGTGTGTGTGTGCGTGCGTGCGTGTGTGCGTGTATATGTGTGTTTGTGTGTGTGTGTGTGTGTGTGTGTGTGTGTGTGTGTGTGTTGTGTGGGTGTGTGTGTGTGTGTGTGTGTGTGTGTGTGTGTGTGTGTGTGTGTGTGTGTGTGTGTGTGTGTGTGTGTGTGTGTGTGTGTGTGTGTGTGTGTGTGTGTGTGTGTGTGTGTGTGTGTGTGTGTGTGTGTGTGTGTGTGTGTGTGTGTGTGTGTGTGTGTGTGTGTGTGTGTGTGTGTGTGTGTGTGTGTGTGTGTGTGTGTGTGTGTGTGTGTGTGTGTGTTGTGTGTGTGTGTGTGTGTGTGTGTGTGTGTGTGTGTGTGTGTGAGAGAGAGAGAGAGAGAGAGAGAGAGAGTGAGCGTGCATACGTGAGAGTGCGTGCGTACGTGTTTGGATGTGCTTGTGGATGTATGTTAGAATCAACGATAACTCCAAGTCGACAATATGTACGTACTTAAAATTACCAATTAAATGACCGTAATAACGACAATTTTTATTAGTACTCAAGGTAAACATCTCCTTTGGTGAGCTTGGTTTGGATTAATTTGTGCCGGTGTTCTGACCAAATGACCAATTACACCTATTTAAGATTCTAGTTTTTGAATAAGTTGATCAAAGCCTACATATGAAAACGATTGTGGAAAATACATAGAGATATCAAAAGTTTCCGTATTGCAGTGGGCACAAATTATTGAAGCTAAATGTTCTTCAGTATACTGAAAATTTAAACCATAATCTTAAGCTTTATAACTGAAGCGAACTGTTCAAACCTTTCATTTGTACCCTGCAATCGATACACAAATTTATCACAATAGAATAATGTCAAGCTGACCTATATATGTTTGAACTAATGCTTTTAGTTTGCGCCCATTTTAAGCTTATTACTACTGACCACCACTGCGCAATGTGATCATCAATTTTAGGTGACAAGATTATCAAAAAACTGGAAATACCTAGGATTCCGAATCTTTTCAACTTTACAAATAAAAATAGTAGCGGATTCCTGATTATTATGATTAGATACTGAGACATTTGGTAATATCGGTTTGTTATCTACTGATCTAATGGCGTTTGAATTACTCTTATTAGTTTCGAAATTGTTATCAAGGGTCATTTTTGCAGGAATCTTGTCGCTTATAGCTAATGAAGTAGTAGGACGAGTGTTATGATCTATAATTTAGCCGGAATCCATAATTAATTCCGTAATTTTAAACAGTGATATATTAACAGGATCGTTATCTTTAGATTCTTTGACAGTTTACGAGTTTAAGGAGGCATGTGCGATTAAATCCTAACACACAAATCAAAATATTCTAACTAACGAATTTAGATATACGCATTTTGATCCACAAATATTTCAAATATGTAATATTATTTGAGTTAACCCATTGCAACGCGGTCTATGTGGGCCTGTTTAAAGCACAACGGGATCAAGCATTTACCCATCGATATAACAATTTTAACGTTACAAGGACAACAAATCGTATGTAAGTTTTATGCATAAAATAAGATAAGGTATCATAAAAACGTCCAAGCTTGAACGACTATCATGCACTCTTAACCTAGGTTGAAGGTTAAATCTAAATTCCAAAATAGGGAGACCCAGCCAGCGGCAGTAATAAGTAGAGACAATAATATTAAAATACTTATCTTCTTTGCGTTTTTTAATGGTGTATTTTAAATTATACAATCTAAACGTTTCGATAACACTTACAGTTATCTTCGTCAGTAGTAATATCTATTAAAATTGTTAAAGATGTTGTAAACAATTTTGTCAAAGCTGAAAAATTGAAACATAAACATTAGCCTGCTATTAATATTGCAGTTTGAGAAACGTATAAAGCCAACTACAGAATTAAATTTTAGTAAAGAGTAACTAGGTCATTAAAAATTAAATATTGTTAAACTGTCTCAAAGATGACAAATCAACACTCTAACGGCGAAAGCTAACATTTTTCATTGCCGGCGGAATGCGAAAATTAATTATTTTGGAACTAAATTAGACAACAGAAAATTTCGATATGAGTAAAGCCTATCAAGCTCACTTCCGGGATATCGGGGCTTTGTGGACTGGATTTAGAGAAAATTATCTCAAAGGGAAAACCACGCAAAGGAAAGCCGAAGTAAGGTTCACTTTTCGTACGTGATTTTGCACTACGAAATTTTTACCGAAGCGGGTTTTGGCACTGGGTCAACTTGTCCCATAAGATCTCGTCAAACATGTTCATTCTATCTTGGCAGTGTGTGGATGTAATAAAGTCACCTAGAGAACGAGGACAGTCTTCCTGTCCGTCTCGAGCACTCAAATAAAAGCTGGTCAGGAGCGAGTTCGGTAACTATACAGAAGGTAAGAAACAGATAATATATAAATGATTAAATCGGAAAACGGTGCCTGAAATAGACTCGGGGATAAAATAAAATCTGCTGTGATCGGAGATAAAATCTGAAGCGGCACCGGAATGAAAAGATCGGTTGTGATCGGAATGACAGAAGCTGAGCCTGAATCGGAATCTGAACGAATCTCGCGTCACCAACGGAGATCGCGGTTTGATACAAGTTCAGTGGTGAGAGTCGTTGGCTACCTCCGTGACGTAAACCCCTTAGATTGATGGCCTCAGAGGCAGTCCGTAACTAACGGGCAGCTCTATTGCAGAAAGCTTTCGACGGTTTCTAACCATAATAGTGGTGGTTAAAAGAAATTAATCATAGATTACCTCTCTGTGTGCTCTGGTCGGCACATTAAACATTAATTATAAATAAATATTCACGTAAAGGATTTCAATTCTTTACAACACCAATCGCGGATTATTACTATTTGTTAGTGTTTGTTTCTATTTTGTATGTTTTGATTTTGTGATTTATTTTTGTTTTAACCCTGTATTTAAATATATAATAAGATTAGGGTAGCACGGAGGATTTTGAATTATTATTGTTAGTAAGTCGTAATACAATTAAAAAAATATTTGGTCAAAATTAAGTTGCAAATTTTCTTTTGAACTAGTACCGGCAGACAGCCACATTTTGGTCCTTTCGATCCGTGGAAAGAGTTTCTGATTTAATTTGTCGACATCATGTCAAGTGAAAAGGTGTTGGGGGTCGTTATTAAACGACACAATACAGGACTACAAGTAAAAGCCCAAACTGAAGGTTACCAGACAGATGTAAGGGACAATGTTACAATCGAAAGAAACGATGTTAAAATTGACAATTATGGAAAAAGGTCAGTGATATTAAAAGATATAGTGAACAAACAAAACTCAACTTCTTTGGATTGCTGTATTTAGTTGGTGTCTACAGAAGTAACAGACTGAATTTAAAAGAGTTGTGGGCATCTGGTGGAGAAGGTATAGAAAAATTTCGACTTACAATATCTTTGAAGAGGTTCAGATTTTTAACGCGATGTGTTCGCTTTGACGATGCATCTACAAGAGATGAGAGAAAAAAATTTACAATTTAGCACCGGTGCGCAACATATTTGAAAAGTTCACCAGCAATTGCTTGGAATGCTACTCCCCAAGTGAATATGTCACGCTCGATGAAAAGTTAGAAGCATTCAGAGGGGGATGCAGGTTTCGGCAATACATACCTTCGAAACCTGCTGAATACGGGCAAGAATATTTGCATTGGTGGATGCCAAACTTTTCCATTGTTACAATTTGAAATATACGCTGAGAAATAGCCGGAAGGTCCTTACCGACAAAGTAATAAATCTGTTGATGTCGTCAAGTGCTTAGTTGCATCTATTCAAAAAACTGGTCGCAATGTTACAGCACATAACTAGTTTTCCGATATAAATCTCATCGGCGAATTGAAAATGTATAAACCAAGTTATGCAGGCACGATAAAAACCTCAAATACCTCCTGAGTGTGTCAATACTAGGAAACGTGCACCAAGATCTAGTCTCTTCGTATATGGGGAAAACTGTACACTACTCTCCTACGTTCCGAAACAATATAAAAATGTATTGCTTGTTTCCAGTCTGCACAAGGACGATGGAATTGACTTGTCGACGGGAAAGAAAAACAAACCTGAATTGTTAACATTCTATAACGAGACTAAGTGCGGCGTCGATATAGTCGACAAGATGTGTGGCACATATAATGTTGCGCGAAACACTAAACCATGGCCAATGGTGATATTTTTTTCAACGCTGAATATGGCCGCCATAAATTCGAGGATTATTCATATGGGCAAATAATAATAATCCACACATTACAAGACGGAAGTTTCTGCGGTAACTTGCCAATGAGCTAACTCTGGAACATGTACAACGATGATCAACGAGAACGAGTGGAATGCCATTGGAACTACATAGAAGCTTGTAGAGAATCAAACCTATTCTACATGAGGAGAACGAAAATATCGACGCGGGTTCTTTACAAAAAAGAAAGCATTGCAGTACCTGTTATGCGAATAAAAAAACGAGATTGAGCACATACACGTGCGGTAATTGCAATTAAGTCTTGTGCCTCCAACATTGTGTAACATTTTGCGAGAAATGTGCTAAACTTATAAAAGATAACTGATCGTTGTTTTCTGTAATATGACATGTTTATTTCGAAAATGTAATCTGTAAGGAATAAAGTTTAAAGACAACTAATTGTTTTTATGAAAACTACTTATCATACATATAAAAAAAAGGATGTATCTCTCAGATACATTGCGACTATTAATGTTCAGAGAACAGTCGTGACAAGAAGATTTGTTGAAAGCTATACATACGACCCAAAAACTACCTTTACTAAATTGGGTTGGGTTATAAATGGGCAAGTGCTAAAAGGTAAAGTAGAGAATTTTAATTTTCATATCTGTGACAAAAATATTGCAGTAGATTTATTATACTCTTTAGTTAAAGAATCGTTTAATCTTAATGAATCATTTTCTGAAAATAGTCAGCATTTTATGTCAAACGAAGACAAATACGCCTTATCGATTGTGGAGAAGAAAACTAATAGAATAGAAAATCATTTTGAGACAGGGTTATTACGGAAAAGCGATAATATAACTATGCCTGAAAGCAAAACTGTCGCTTTGGATAGGAATCCAGTTTGCCGAAGCTTATTGCCAAAAAATGCAAGATTACCAATTAAAACGATACCTACCTTACACCAATATGTAATGAAGAGTTACGAGAAGAATCGGGAAAAACTTGGAATCTTCCACATTTTGCAGTTTTCAACCCCAACAAACCTGGTAAACAGAGATTGGTATTTGACGCCACAGCAAAATTACACGGACTAAGTTTAAATGACATGTTGCTGTCGGGCCCCTGGTACAAGTGCTTTGGACTTTTAGACAAAAGAAGATAGCTTTCTGCGAAGACATAGCAGAAATGTTTCACCAGGTGAAAGCTATAAAGGAAGACCAAAGGGCGCAATGTATTTTGTGGCGTGGGCTCGACAGAACAAAGGAACTCTTTGAACATCAAATGCAGGTTATGACATTCGGAGCAACCTGTTCCCCGTCGTTAGCACAGTATGTTAAAAATAAAAACGCTTTAGAATTTAAAGAAGAGTTTCCGAAAGCCTTGCATGCTATATTCAACAAACATTACGTTGACGGTTATTTAGATAGTTGTGACTCAGAGGATGAAGTATTAAGATTAATTCAAGAAGTTATTTATATTCACAGTCAGGGCGGTTTTCGTATTTGTAACTAGGCGTCAAATTCTAAAAGAATACTTTTAACTTTGCCTGTTGAAATGAGACAAGCCAAATTAAAAGATTTCAATTCAGATACCAAATTGCCTATTGATAGAGACTTGGCAATACAGTGGAACCCCGAAAGCTACGAATTTAGCTTTAAATTAAATTTTGCTCCCACGAAGCGTGAGGTACTACGAATAGTTATGAGCTCTCTGTTATAGGCATTAAATGGAATTTTAACCCGCCAACTGCCTCATATATGAGTGGAGTATGGGAGCGACTAATACGTTCTGTAAAGACTTGCTTAAAAACTATTTTGAATGAACAAGTTCCTCACGAAGAAGTCGTACACACTTTACTTTTAGAAATAGAGAATATCATAAACTACAGGCCTTTAACGGGTATTTCATTAGAAAGGCAAGAAGAAGAAGATCTGACTCCAAATCACTTCTTACTGGGACCCCATTACAACTCAACCGATGCGAATGTTCCTAAAAATTTTATCAGCCATGGAAACTTCTTCAGAAAGCAGTGGCGATACATCTAGGACCTTAGTAACAATTTGGGGTTGGATAATGTTAGTGTTTGTTTCTATTTTGTATGTTTTGATTTTGTGACTAATTTTTGTTTTATCCCTGTATTTAAATATATAGTAAGATCAGGGTAGCTTAATAAGGAGGATTTTGGAATATTATTGTTAGTAACAGTCATAATAAAGTTAAAAAAATATTTTCTCAAAGTTAATTGCAAATTTTCTTTTGAACCAGTACCGGCAAACAGCCACAGTTAGGCAGATAGCCACACGATTATTCCTTTGACCTCACTGATAATAAACTAACTATAAAGAGTGGCCACTTTAGAGCAATTATGTCCCTATTTTGTCAACGTCATACTGATAATGTTGTTATCACATAAAGAGCAATTAGTATGTTCGTCTTCTCAGTGCAAGTACAAAAACGTCATATTCTTGTGTTTGTCTGCCATTGCAACCCTTTCGAAATTATTTTGTTAATGTAATGCAATTAAATACTCACGCTTTGTGTTTATATTTCATATTTGATATCCGAAGCATATTAAGTAGCAACTTATAAATTGCTAATATTTTGTTACACGTCTTGCATACATTCTTGGCATTTTCATCAAGTTGGATGTTTTCAAGAAACGTAAAAATGCTCATTTCCAATAAAACAATTAAGATAATTAAATTCAGAAACGTAAAAAGGTAACACTGCAAAATACACTGTATAAAAAGATTGCACTGAAGCTTGACAACCAAGAAACCGTGAGGCCAAATCAACAGCTATAAGATTAGTAGAGAAAATCGTTCATTACTTCAATACACTAAACTTCACATTTAATAGTAATTGTTGCCATATTTTACTATTACTAATGGAATATGGATGTTTAATTAAATTTTATCATAGGAATCAGAAATTCACCAAATGACAAATTACGAGTAGAATAACGGATATAAATTTTATTAAGTTTGAAATGTATGTGTACATATAAATAACAAATTACAGTTCATGCATTCGTTCTACTATTTGAATTCGTATTCCATTTTTTGACTGTAACGTAACTTCTGTTGCTAGCAAGAGATCATGTTGGGGAACTGAAGGTAAAAATTGGTAACGTCGCAATAATACTGATAATACTGCTTTCATTTCTAACATGGCAAATTTTTGACCTAAAATCAATAATTGTTAAAATTAATAGATATTCATTACCAAAGATAATATTTAAGCTTGATATTTAAACAGAATGAGGTAGTTACCTATGCAACTTCTTGGGCCCACACTAAAAGGTATATACACGTATGGCAATCTTCTTCCTTCGCCTTCTTCCAAAAACCGTTCAGGTATAAATCTATCTGGTTCGGTAAATATCTCTGGATCACGATGTAGTCCAAAAATATCCAAAAGCATTGAAAGACCTTTGGGTAAAGTATGCCCATCTACAAACTGAAATTTAGTATCAACCAAATCAATCCTTTTTTACCATAGATAACATCTTCACGAACTTGTCTCCCAATATATGGGACTGGAGGAAAAAGCCTTAAAGATTCTTTTATGACAGCTTCTAAGTATCTCATTTGGTTAACATCTTGAAGTGTTATAGATCTTAAAATGTCACCACTAAATATTTCAAACAATTCTTCCATAACTTTATCCTAGAATATTTGTTGTTTGAATTGACTAAATTAGTATGTTACATATACCTGAACATGAGGATTTTGTGCTAAACAAAAAATAGTGAAGCTTAAAGCAGATGCTGAAGTATCATGTCCCTGTAAAATAAAAAGCTTACAATAAAGTGCCAATTTCCTTGTTAAAAGTGCAGATTACATGTGAGCGTTCATTATTTAGTTAGTATTTAACTAGTTTGTCATGAGTGCCATATTTTTTTTCTCTCTTCCACATTATCGAATTTTTGGGGTTATAATGGTCATGAAGTAAGAATTGAATTGACGTGTCTTTGGTTATTGTTTTTTATTTCGTTGTAAAGCTTACAATTGTAGTTCGAATCAAATTTCGTTCATACCTAAAATGTTTTTTTTTGTTGGTATTAATTTAGTTGGAATTGAAAATGCGAATATTAAGTTGCTTTTGTATTGCATTTCCGATAACAACAGTTTGAGGTAGTTTGGATATGGGTGCCGCGATTCTTTATTTATAAAGTTCACCAGTTCGTTTCACTAAGATTTACCGTTGTAGAGGGAGAAAAATTCATTTGAGCTACAATATGTCCTGATGGGAAAGTAAGTGCGCGATATCTCTCTGTGGGATAAATGTTTTGGCTGTATGATTGCTGATAATGTAGTTCCTATGTGAAAGATTGATGTTAAAAAAATAAGACGTAAGTGTGTAAGAGATGATGTAAGTGCAGAAGGGAAGGTTTCTTTTTCGCGGTTAATTAGGTAAACTTAAGCTCGGCGGCAAAAAAGCTAAGAACGTGGGCTCGCGCGCGGTGTCGGTGGTTAAGTATCGGTCCTGGGGATTGTGAACGTTTCGTAGGGATTGTTGACCAACCACCTGTTGGTTGATATTATAGTGGTTCAACATCCCAGGTATTGTGTCGAGTTATGGGACCTTTGGGGTGAATTTAAAACTTCTTGAAATGGGTTGTGTTTAACCAAGTGCACTCTGTTAGTGAAGCACTAAGCCCTTTATAGCGGATCAAGTTTCTGAAAGAGCACACCAGTACACAGCGCGTACAATCAGCCGGTTGAGTAGACGAAACTCTCTGTATATAGTAATATATAATATTAAGATTTCGCGTACATAACACCAAGTGAGATAATTAATCCCACCAGGACTCTGGACAATCGGTTATCGCCTTAGTTCTGTGTAAATAGATTTTCTAAATACGTTAACCAGCTAGTTAAAAACTTAAAGTCAGTAAAATTGCCATTTTGTATTTGAATGTTTCAAGGCATTAAATTTTATAAGAAACTGCTTTCATCCGTGCATTGAACCCATTTATTATTGTTCCTTTTGTTGCTGATTTGTGTGTAAATTGCATCCAAAACTTCACGTTGTAGTTTGTTAACTTTTAAATGATTAGAACTGATTCTCGTATTTTAGAGATTTCAAATAAGCAACTCCGTATTGAAAATTTAAAACACCCGTAAGTTTAAAGAAAGCCGATCTTGTACGATTAATTCCATTTAAGCGATTATTACCTAACACTGCCCATTATAAGTTCAAGGCATTATGCATTTCACCGGACGCTGGTGCATATTGTGTGTTACCATTTACTTTAGTTTACTCAATATATTGTTAGTATACTGATTTTATAAATATTATTTGTAATCTCGTATCTGACCGCAGTGAAAAGCTATTAAGATGGAATTTGAAATTTCAAAATTAAAGTATAATACGATTTGAGTTAAAGATAATTTTGTTTGCCGAATGTTATTTGCTTTGAAAATGATCCAATAGCAAATTCCGGATTTGAAATACGTTTATTTTTTTAATATAGTTTAATGCAACAAATTAAGAGAGTTTTTATTAGCGATTATTTAGCTTTGTGTTTGTTTTTTTTTAAGTTAGTTTATGGTAAAGTTCAGTTAGATAACTAGATTGCCCGCTTGTGTTTGATTTGCAGTAATTAGAGAAAAATTTAGTGTTTGTTTTTGCACGATTTTTTTTTGTTTCATGCATTGGGTTTGCAGTAACGTAAGAAGTTAAAGAAGGCCGTTGACCCAACAGCTGATTTGATCACACGCCTTATTACTTTAAATACGTATGACTATTTTGAAGATTTTACAGGCAGAGATCCCGGACCTTAATTATATACACCTAGAGTAGAAGGCGGCATAAGGTAAGTGAGTATTTGTCTGTTCAGCCGATTGTACTTTGCGTGCGCTCAGGTGTGATCTCCTGATTGTGTCCACTACTAAGACGATTTGGTTATTTTTTTTAAGTGTGACTCAACCCTGATGTGAGACTTACGGTGATACGGCAAGCCACCCTAAATATTGAAATTCTGTAACAACCTCACGACCCGTATCCCACCGAGCAGTCGGCACATTTTCATTATCTGTTACGTCCGGAGTTAATTCCGTTTTCACCTGCAACAAGTTGAAAGTGTAAACAAAATGTGATACAGATGGGATAAAGGACGTGTAAACATTTAAATAATAATAAATAGTTTGCTTTCTAGAAGAACGCAAAGAGACAATGCGTATATGGAGTTTTTCAATTTCCATAGACAATTTTTATGGTAAGAACGTGTAACAATCGTTAACGAAAATTCTCGTGTAATTTGCAGGTACTAATGCTCATAAACTTACAGCAAACATAAACGTTTCTACCTCTTCCTTGATGTCAGAATTTGAAAGCGTTTTGTTTATTTCACTTTCTTGAAGTAATAAATCTAAAAACGCCAATCTTCTTTTATCTTCTGGCTTTTCGGCATCACCTCGAACTTGTTTTAAAAAATATTGACGCCGTTTCTCGATAACTGTATTAGTATGATTGCTTAAAATTTCAATAGCTTTAATTTCTTTTTGATAGTATTTTGAGAATCGATATGCAATATAAAATGTAAGAATTGGATGGAAAGATCGTATTAATAACTTTTGACACATTATTTTCACACTTTCAACATAATCAGAATCGGCGTTTTCTTGAGCATCAATCGAGGTTCCCATTGCGGCTTCTGAAATATACAATTAGTTCTAAGCTAGATATTAACACAAAACAAACAATAATCAGAACACAACAGAGACGCTGTAAGGGTTTGGAAGTGTTTAAGAAACTATTATTTAGCACACCCAATACTATTTATTATATGCTTTTGGGTTGACAGTTACAGACGATACTTTCGAACCTTTCTGTTTCTGATTGTGGTATATTCTGTTGTACGATTAGGCTTCAGCCCTCGATTAGTCGCGCGGTCTACGATCGTAGACCTCCTCTTTTCAAACAAATTTAACTTTTAAATTTTTCTATCAAATCACCTACGCGTCCCGGTAGCTATTGCTATTGAATCCCTCTGTCTAATCAGTACATTGGAGATCACTGCGGTTGTAAACCACCTGAATGCAGATGTGGCTGAAGAGAGTGACCAAAACACAAAATCTGAGCTAGAATTATCGGAGGAAGACCACGATGAAGAAATGTTGCCAGATGTACAATCAGATCGTCTTTTACCTTGGAAAAGACAAAACGACAAAATGGAAAATGCAAGGAGGCAGCCTACAGGTTTGTGTCCATTCTCACATCATTAAAATTTTTCCCGGTACGAAAGGTGATGCACGTAATACCGCCACTGGAATAGAGTGCCTAAAATTATTTGTGAAAGAGACTGTAATCAGAATCATAACCGTTTCAACAAATATATACATCGAAAATATTCGAAATAATTTCCAAAGAGATCGAGACTCTAGAAGCACTGACGAGACAGAAATATGCGCTTTGCTTGTTATTTTTTCTTGCTTGGGGCTCTCAAATGTTCAAGTAAAAATGTGCTAAAATTTTGAGACAACTGTAATGGGAGTGGAATAGAATGATGCTGCCTGGTCGTGAGTGAACAAAGATTTCGATTTTTTATAAGGTGTCTGCGATTCAATGACGTCAGAACAAAAAAAAACCGATGAGAAATTGACAAGTTGGCTCCTGTTAGAGAACACTTCATTGTCCATTTTCAAAACAATTTTATCGCCAGTAAGTTCCTCACTGTAGATGAGCAGCCATTAGCTTTCATAGGGCGCTGTACTTTCAAACAGTATATTCAAGTAAGCCAGCCAAATGTGGCGTGAAGACATTCGCACTGGTAGACGCAAAGACCTCCTACACTTTCAATTTGGAGGTTTATGTTGGAACTTAACCTGAAGGTCTATACAAATTTAGCAATACTGGAGAACTCATCACTTTTAGAATGGTAGAACCAGTTGTAGGTACAAGTCGTAATATTACTGCTGGTTCACTAGTTTATCACTTGGAAATAATTTGTTGAAGAAAAAATTCACATATCTGGGTACCGTACGGAATAACATACGGGAGGTTCTTCAAGATTTCCTGCCAAAGAAGGACCGAGCAGAAAATACATCGGTCTTCGGTTTCCATTGCACTCTGGTGTCGTACTGCCCAAAGAAGAGTAGGTCAGTAGTATTGATGTCTATGCACCATGACGATTCAATTGATAAGGATAAGGGCGGTGACAGGAACCCAGTTATGGAAACTGACTACAACCAGACTAAAATCAGAGTTGATGTGGTGACCAGTTGCACCAAACTACGATGGCGCAAGAAATACGCGCCGGTATTTTACAACTTACTGAACATTTCCGGCATAAACACTCTACGTGTATAAAGCAAACCATCCGCAAGAAGAAGTGAAACACAGTAACTTTCTAGAAAAGTGCGCTTAGGAACTGGTTCGACCACAAATTGAAGTTCGATAAAAAATCTTCAATTGTCAAAAGGAATGAGGCAACGAGCTCAATTTCTACTTACGGGACACAGCAAACGTTACACTCCCATCTCCTAATCCACCACTTAATTATGTCGGGCGTTGTCAGATTTACCTACGAAATAGAAACAAGTCTTCTAGAAGGTCTTGCGTGAAATTCCGAAAGTATGCTTGCATTGACCACATGACAGATACCTGCACGGATTCTTTGAGTGAATACAAATATGCGGTCTGCAAATCGTTCACTTCTAGGATTTACGTTTTTAGTTAACGTTGTTCATGTTTTATTGTGCAGAACACATATTTTATTTCCAAAGTAGTATAGAAGTTGTTATATAGCATAAATACCATTGATTGTCACATTAATAATGAAAATAGCACTAGTAATGTTATTACTTATTTACAAAAGCAGACGAATATTTTGATTCCGATACTGGTGAGAATAGTTTTAGAGTATTCCTGTGATCCAGCATCGTCATTCAAAACTTAAAAACTATGACGCTATATTAAAACAAAAAAAAGGTCTACGATTGTAGACTCCGCGACTAACTATGCCGCAATATACCGCATGACTAACCAAGTGTTAACAAAAAGAAAACCTGATCACTCTAAAGTGTTATGGTAAAATTCTTTCCATAAAGATTTTGATTGATCCGATTTATCTAATTCCATTTTCGTACATAATAGAATATTTACCACAAATAATATCCAGGGAACACAGTCGTATGAACGGATAAATGTCAAAAGAAGAATTTCCCAATTCACTGCTTAATTTCTGTATTAAAATCTGAGCATTTGTTTCAAACACTTCTATAAAATCATCATATACTTGTTTATTAAAGGAGGGCGCAATTACTTTTCTGTGATGTTTCCATACATTGTCTGAAATTAGATTATTAAATGTTTGCGTTTTCAAATAAAATATACTTTACCACCGTTGCTAATAAGAAGTCCACTCCCTAACCAATTTGCTAAATATTGATAATCTTGTCCCTTATCCAATATTTTTGAATTGAATAAAACGAATTCAATAAATTTCTTATCAAAAATAATTAACTTACTGAACTTTATTCCAATATATAATTTTACTGCACTCCCGTATAGCTTCTTGTATGTTGCAAATTTAGGAATAAAATCTGAAAAAAAATGTGTATTTAAAAAAGTATTGCATTATCGTTTAAAACATGTTACAGCTTGTCACGTGGCCGTGATTTTATCAAATATTTATCGTTAATTAGGAAATTATAACTTATTTGTTAATACCGTACATCTGAAGCGTAGTATACATTCAAGAAATTCACTTGATAACGCATAATTGCTTTGGGAAGCTTTTCGATTGTAACGTTTTATTTTGTCTTTCACGTATTTGGAAGGTTCTCGAATTCCTACAAACAGTAATCGCATTAAGAATCTTCTCTTCTTGAAAACAAAAATAAAGTTTCGGATTTTTCTCAAATTGAGATATAAGTTTAAATTAAGACTATTAGTGAAACCCTTTTACCAATTTGAGAGGAAGAAGTAATTAGTTAGTGTCCTTATTGTAAGTTTTAGACATTTTCATTTGTTGAAAAGGAAGTTATGTTTTATAAAATTAAATTTAGTATAAATTATTACTTTGTATGGAGCATCGTTTGCAAATTTAATTGGTAGCCGCCAAACGGTCGCCTTTTCTTCTCGATAAGATTTTGGTCTTAAACAAAGCGTTCAGCTTTTAGGTACGAGGCATTAAGATCAGCGTTGCAGACCTAGTATAGACGCAAAGGCGTTAACAAATTACCGTTACGGGGAGTGAATTATCGGGGAACGACGTATCCATAATTTGTGTTGAAAGAACTGCGGTTGGTAGAGGAGTCATCCCCGAACAACCCTTGAAGGGATCTATTAAGTCGTTCAACCATCACGAGATTGATTTATCGTTAATTACAGTTTCTCCAAAGGGACTTTGTCGAAAATCCAATGTCGAAAATCCAAGGTGTTAAGTGTTTCCTTACCTAGTGCTTTCACTGTTCTTTGGAGTAGTTATCGGTTTTATACGGAAGAAACCAAACGTTCGTTCCTAAATTCCAAACAGTTACCTCACAGTTCGGTGGTGACAAATAACTCACTGTAAATAATCAAGCTTGTGTGAATAGTTAAAGAAGAATAATAAGTATCAAGCAGAACTTGTATATAGTAGTGTATAAGGAGGACGCAACTGATTTGTTAAAACCATTTGTTATTTTGGCATAGGAATCAGATTTACAATAAATTTTAGTAAAGGCCAACACTGACACTAGCTAGTGTCGCCGCCTTTTAGATAAACTAGGTGATTTAACTTGTGCAGAAATCAATTAATGTAATAATTGTGGTGGCATCTCGATGGTTTTATTTATTCTTTTATTTAATCATTTTACCTTTTTTTAGATTAATGTACTTGTGTTTTTTTCACAAGTGTAAACCCATTTGTTATACAGCACCATTTATGCACAAAGTGTTTGTGTATGAGCCTGAGTTATAAAAATTAACTTCTATATTTTTGTGTTCATTTGAAGTAAAGTAATTACGTTCGAAAGCTTAACTATTGATTAATTATAACGTAATATTTAAAGACTGATGCGTCAATGTATTACTTTTATGAATTTGAGCGTATATTATGGCGATTTGTGGAATTTAATTTCAAGTAGTTGTAAACACAATTAAAGTGAATTCTTTTTTCTTGAAGTGAAAGATCATTGAAAATCAGAATTATTGAGTAAAGTAACGTAACAACAGAATTATTGATTTTTGATCAGATTATCGATTGATTGTTTTTGCGGCATGCAATTGTTTTAGACAAGCTTGCGATATTATTTGTAGCATTTCAGGTTAACGAAGATCTGCTGGTCCCAGGACCACCTGCGATTACGTTCAGGTAAGCGAGTTATTTGAGTATTTAAGCGAGCTGTGAGCCGATGTAACTAGGCATTTCAACACCTACTGTGTCATTTAAAATACTCTGGCGCCCTTTCCGGTTTTTATGTCAAGTTCAACCCCTGTTTGACTTATCTATGGTAAGCTATCCTATGGAGCGCAAAATTTATACACCGACCCCACCCCGGCCACTGAGCAGTCGAGCCAATCCAATTCTAACTGTTACTCCGTTTTACTTCCAGTTTATATCGTAACAAGCTAATTAGAAAATAATAATGCCGCTTGAATTTTATTGATAAAAAAAGAAATAAATTTAAGCCAAAACTTTTAACAATGTGATTCAAACAGCAGTATTTAATTATACAAGTTTTGCTTTTTACATTTGTGAGATACAAAGATAGGTTAATGGTTTAGAAGACAGTTTTTGCTTAAAGCATAGTTTACGAATTTCAAAAGAATTAAATTTCTTGCAGACCAAACTGCGAAGCATTTTATTGATTAATTAATACCTTTGAGTTTGACAGGTCGAGTCTTTAAGGAAATTCATGCTCTTTTGTCATGAACGGCCTAACTCTTTAAGACAAAAACTCACTTTTCTTAACTGGTGTCGACTTCAAGCAATATCTCCGTTAGCGCAAACAATACCTTGCGCATCTATAGCTGCTAAAAAACTTGACTTGCCTACGAGCTCGGATATATTTCATTCCTACTTGTATTCTATTTAAATCTCAAGAAATCAGACATAATCTACAGTACTATCAGCTTCTCCTACCACACTTAGTTTTTTTGACACTATCTGATTAACGATCATTATAGTCTCACATAGAATCCTCCTTCTCTTAAACAAGTCATCTGGTGTACGACTCCTTATTAAGATTTTTGTTGTGCTCATTGTAAAGCTTAGTATTGTAATTCGAATGAAATTCTGTTCAGATCTAAAATATTTTTTGTTGGTGTTATCTCAGATGGAATTTAAAATGTTATAAAGGTTTTCCAAGGTTTAGCTAGCTACAATAGAGTTTTAAAATTGAACGCGTAATTTCTTAATGAGTAAATTAAAAAGGGTTTGGAGAAATATAAGATGCGAATATTAAGTTGCTTTTGTATTGCGTTTCCGATAACGTCAGTTTGAGGCACAGTTCAGAAATGGGTGCCTCGAGTCTTTATTTATAATGTTCACCTGTTCGTTTCAGTGAGATTTATCGATGTAGAGGGAGGAAAATTCATTTGAGCTACAATATGTGCTGAAGTGAAAATAATTGCGCGACTATCTATTTTGTGGTAAATTTATGAAATCTATATCTTATTTGTAAAACGAAGGGGGGGAAACTATATACAGATATAAGCGGATGAACACACTTCGCTCTGTCAGGATATTTATGTATAAAACTTTAATAAACCTGTACAATAGGTAATGAAATGCTTTCGTCCGTGTACTATACAATTTCTTGTTGTTTTCTGGTATTGATTGGACAGTACATTGTATCCAAAATTGTACGCTATAAAATTTGTTTTAGATCAGAGTCAGATTTAATAATCAATTCAGTATTGAAAATTTAAGATAACACTAGGTTTAGTGGACGTCGATCTTGCAAGATTAATTCCGTTTAAAAGATTATTACCGAAAATAAGTTCACGGCATTTTGCGTTTGAATTGACGCTGGTGTAAATCCTCTATAGTATGATCTAATTTTATTAGTTCAATATATGTGTAGTGTACTGAATTTAAAGCATTATCTGTAATCTCATACCTGGCTACTGTGAAAGCATTACGACGGAATTTTCAAAATATAAGAATAATACGATTTTAGTCAAGGTTAGATTTGTTCACCGAATGTCGTTTGTTTTGAAAGAGATCCCATGGCAAATTCATGAATGTAACAGATACGATTTTTAATAAAAGCATTTTTTAACGTAATAAGCTATAATAGTTTCTCATTAGTGTTTGTTCAGCTTTGTGTTTGTTTTTTTATCAGTTACATTATGATAAAAAGTTCCAATATATAATTAGTTTTTTAGCGTGTGTTTAACTCTTCAATAATTATCGAAATACTTAGTGTTTGTTTATGCGTATTCTTTTTAAATGTGTTTGGGTTTGCATTAACGTAAAGGTAAAGGACGCTGTTGAGCCAACAGCTGTCTTGATAACATACACGATTTGTAGATATTTTTGAAGATTTTACAGGTAGAGATCCTGGACCATAATTATCGTGCACCTGGAGATGGAGGCCGCGTTAGGTAAATTAGTATTTGACTGTACAGCTAGCTGTACTTTGCGTGCGCTCAGGTTTGCCCTCCCAATTTTGATTATAACAGTCTTGCGCCCACTATTAATGACAATTTCGATATATTTTTTAAAGTGTGACTTACCCCCTTTTGCAACTTATGATAATACGGCGAGCTACCCTAATTATCAAAATTTTGTAACAACCCCCGCGACCCGTTTAACCCAATGAGCAATCGGCACATTTTCGTTATCTGTTACGTCCGTATTAATTCCGTTTTCACCTGTAATATTATATCCTGGCTAATATTTGTTTCTTAGCTAAATAGCTTGTTTCCTGACCAAGACGTAGTCAGATTCATTACTCGGTCAAACGGTTGGTTCAGAACACATGTGAGAGGGTGAACTTGACTTACGGGGACTGGTTCAAAACTCAGCAAAGGGCAGGTCCTTATTTCGAAAAGAAATCCATTACCAAGAAACAAAACTCGTGCGCAATCTTTTCAAAGCCCTAGCTGAACCATACCTATGATTCATTCATGTCCATCGTCTTAACCAAAAAACAAACCCCAGGCGCATGACTCATTTATCTCTTCAAGGTCTTAGCCAAGAAATAAACCCAGGTTCAAAAATAAGACCAACTCTTGGAAACAAGAGTATCTGAAGAAACGCATGGTTAATTTGAAAGTTATATAAAAAAAAGGAAAAATATCCTACTCGCAATTGCTTACACACGAAATAATACTGATAACGGAAGAAATGATCTAACGTGAAGGTATCTAAGATAAATGCATTTCTGGTAAAGGAAAAATATCGATAGAACAATTGTTTCGGTCTATAAACGGAACATCTATTTGTACACTCTGGTTACTGTTCTCTGTACACTGTACAAATTATTACCTATTTTTTATACACTCTGTACAAGCTTTCAGCTCTTCTCTGTACACCTGGTACAACGTGTTAGCTGTTCTACAAATACCCACGGCCCATTAATCTCTTGAACGCTTTAAAAATAAAATGAGATTATGAGATTAAATAAATACAAAACTCAGCAATTTCAAATAAACAAAGCTCTGATTTAAAAATATAACCAATTCCCAGAAATCCATGAGTTATCGAATTTTAGGTGTATGTCAATTTATAATTTGTCGGTTAAAAATAAATTCGGGGAATAGATAAAAGAAATGTAATGCCTGGTTTGTTTCTTAGCTAGGTCAATAAACTAATTCGATTTGTTTCTTAGCTAACGTTAGGTCACTAGGATTGGGGAGGAGGGGGGAGGAATGCGAGAAAAAAAAGGTACGAGAATAGTATGAAAATTTTATAATAATACTATTATTCTTCACTTGGTCATTGTACTCCAAATTGTCCATAAGTGCTTCTTTAATTCAAACTATTTCATGAATAATTTACAGTGCATTAAATATGAAATCGTTTCAAAGATGGGTAGTCAATTTGTAGATTGGAAATCCAGTAGATCAATTTCATTAGATTATAATGGTGTATTTATATTTAGGTTGCGCGGTCTTAGTAAAACGATAAACATCAAATTTGAATACCTAACCGATTGCTTTTATTATAAACTAACCAACAATGCACCACAGCGTATGAAATATGTAGAAATTGGACACAGAGCATTTCTTAACCGTGCACCAATCGCACGAATCGCTGTGATCTATCCGGTAATGTAGTTTTGGAAAGTAAACAGTGGGGAAAACTTATGAGAGGGCAGCCTCATATACGGCTGCCACTTTTGTGTTCTCATAAAATTAAAAACTAAATGGATTAGTCCACTGTCGACGAGAATAGAGATGTAGTGTATGAGCAACAATATGAAGCCCTATCGGCTAAATATAGGTGTGTACTATAAATGGGAAGCTTAGATATCTTTGATTTCGAAATCTAGATTTCAGTGATGGTAACAATGATGTTTAGAATGAATATGTATTAAATGCTAAGTATAGCACCAACTGGAATAATACAGTATGGTTAATGGAGATATTACATTATCGACCTGCATATATATATATATATATATATATATATATATATATATATATATATATATATATGTAGTGTATAATTTATGTGAATGACATTATTTAATGTTTCTGTTTGTTTCTGCTTTCTCTCTGCTTATAAACACATCCAAGGCCAAGAAACAAACCCTAAACCCTTTAGCACCTTTAACGCTATCTAGAAAGTTACCCTAAAAATAGGGTTACACAAAAATCTTGAAAAATATATAATTCTTCCTAGTCTTGAAGGTTATACCCAAGACAAAACCGCATGACTCGTCAACCTCTTTCAAGTCACATGAGCTAATCAAAGACACAAACCGGATGTGTGGTTCCAATATAAAGAGCAAGCATATCCTCCACAGACCGAGCTGGTTGGATCTCTGGTAACAAAATGTGCTTAGCATTCGGGAGGTAATGTGTAACAAACTTCGAACGTGTTATTAAATATCTAATACCGACAAAATTATAAGAAAAGCTCTCATCCTAGATGTTTATAGAAAGAAATGTTAATAATTCACCTCTTTGTAGGCAATTATCGTGCATTTCGTGCAGCATGTGCTGCATATCTAGTTGTATAAAAACATGCATCTAATTATTTTAATTAGAACTCGTACGCATATCGTTCGCACATTCCAGTTTCAGACATGTTCATGCGCAAAGACCTTAATATGTAAATGCCATAATATAGGACCATTGTTAATGTTTATAACTGTTTTATTAATAGATATGAAACTATTGTGACCTCGTCCTCTGTGCCTACTATTTTGCCGACGTAAAGTAATAAGTTGAAATATTACATATTTTATTGAAGTTATACAAGTTTTTAAAGTAACCTTTTGAAGTCTCATTAAGCTTTTACGTAATGACTAAATCACTTTAAAACAGGTTTTAAATTATAAAGTAACGTAATAATGAAGTAAATCGATCATTGACCGGTCAGCTGTTTGTTTTCGCATACGATAGTTTTGCGAGTAGTCGAACTTTTGTTTAAGTAGTTTTTATAGGAATCAACTTGCCGATAACGTAGTACCTCGATTCGCCAAAAGGTATGCAGTTTGTTATTTGTTTGGGAATGAGCTGCGTATTTTTTCTCGAGTTTAGGAATTATAACCCCGATTTCGTCGTTTATTAAATACGAGCTCTATGATTATATGATATTATATGTTAATGATGAATGTATCTAGTAACAACTCGTGTATACATCTATTCGAAAAACGTTAATAATTTTTACTTATAATGTTTGTAATGTAAAAAGGAGTTTTAATTCTGCAATGTGGTATGTAATAGTGTAAAGCTTCAAATTATCATAAGTACTTTTACTGATTCTACATAAAATGAGTGGTTAGATAGCATTCTATTAACTTTAACGACATATATGCATGCAGTTACAGATATTTTAATATCTATGGAAGTGTTGTGTAAACATTTTAATTAAATTACATTAATTCTTAATCTTTTAAATCAATTATTTTAATTAAGATGTCCATGAGAATAACCAGAATAACCAGGTGTAATACAATGCGATTGGACAGAGCAATTAATAATTGTTGTGATGACAAACTGGAACTAGTGGAAAAGGAATTGACTCTCTTAGTTGACAGTATAAAAAACCAAAGTAAAGAAATTGATTCTCTACAAAAGTATAGTACATCTAGATTTAAAAAGCAACATTAATGTACCTTAGAGGAATGTATTAGCATGGAACACTCCCTCCTGGACGAAAAAATGCGCGTTTCTGAACAATTACAGAAATGCCAATCTCTACGTCAAGAAATTATGGATCTCAAAACATCTCACTTCACCCGAGACGTAAAAGATGTTTCGACCCAAACATGTTTGTTTTGTGAACAATTTTCCTGACAAACTTCACACAACTTGTTTTATTGTTAATATTCCTTTTGGTAAAGGTAATGACTATAATAGGCATGTTTATGATATTAACTCTCAGCTGTACTTCTCAGCGTTCAATTTTAGTAACGTGAGATGTATAGATGTAAATAGTGTACTTGATACTGGGAAATATAGGGGGGTGCACTTAAGTATGGGTAACAAAATCAAACTAGTACGCTATATTTGTGATTCATACTTTTCCAATAATTATACGAACGAAAGATTACTTAAAGACAAACATGCACTTGATATATATAGCTCCCAAGCTTACTAATTGTTTTTTAACCGAAGCCCAAAGAATAACTGGCAATCAGCTAGGCAAAAATAATAAGCTAACAACCAAAAATGCTTGTAACGTAAACCTGACTAATAATAATTTTATTTCGTTATTACACCAAACTGTTCAATGTCTGTCAAATAAGCTGCTTGATTTAGAGTTAATAACTAATAGGTACCGTTATGATCTCTTGCGTTTAAGTGAACACTGGCAACCCCATGAAAAACTTTTGTCCCTAATGACGGATCAATACTCGATAGTCCCCACTTCTGCCGACCTGGCATAAAACATGGTGAAAGTGTAATTTATAAAATAAATTATCTGAACCTTAAAATCGCGGCTTTGAAACCAAAAACTGTTCCATGTGAAGGTCATTTCGAATTTTATGGAGTTAGGGTATTAGAGCTAAATATAGTTGTAGTAGTTATATATCGGCCACCAAATAGCAATTTCCAAGTTTTTATACATCTTTTAGGTACTATTTTAGATGAAATGTTTCAATTCAATACTGTGATAATACTGTGCGGTGATTTCAATGTTAATTTCCTGGACAAAGAACATACTACCACTACATCGTTAACGGACCTTGTTTCATTTTACGGTCTGGAGATAACTTTAAATGAACCTACCCGAGTTATTAAAAAATCCAAAACTTGCCTTGATAACTTTCTGGTTTCTCGAACACTCAACTTCAATTGTCAGAACCTGAACCTAGCGATTTCAGACCACTATGCCCAAATGTTACATGTACCTCTTAGTAAAAAATTGGCCAATAAATGTGAAACAACTAAAAAAAACAGATATTTTTCTATTGGAAATTGTAATATTTTCCTCTCCCTCCTGAAAGATGAAAACAGTTTTTATATATGTTCTGACCCGAACGAAGATTTTCTTTCTTTTATCAATCGTTTCAAGTATTTCTTTGACTTAAGTTTTCCTATAAGAACAAATCGTGGAAACGTTTCAAATGTATCTGTCAAAAAACATAACAATGCATGGATCTCAAATGATTTGTATAAACTTAAACAAACAATTTTGGAGTATAAAATTTTATCAGATAAATACTCAATCTTCCATACAGCCTACAAACGCTTGCATACAACTTATCAAGAATTCTAAAAAGCGAAATTTTGGCAACATAATCAAATATTCTTCGAACAAATCGCAAACCAGATGGAAGATTATAAATTCCTTAAAAAGACTAATACTTCTAGTGACATTAAAATCTTTGATAACAATGTTTCCGTTACAAATTCTGAAGCCGCAGAATTGTTTAATGTCCACTTTTCGAGATTTAGCAGGAAACATAACACCTTGCCTTCCGATTCGCAAACAAACACTCAACCTCATTTCATCAACACTGCAATTAATGTTTTATAAGCCACTACATAACAATGATGTGTTATCCATAATTAACTCTCTCAAGAAGTCATCATCGCATGGAATTGATGGTATTGATTCCAGGATCTTGAAGTTATCGGGACCCTCCGTTGTCAGTTCTCTTTGTTTTATAATCAACTTGATCTTCCAAACAGGCATATTCCCCAAAAATCTAAAAACGTCAATCATTAAGTCACTTTTTAAATCAGGGAATCCATACGGAATAGGCAATTATAGGATTATAGGAATTTTTATCGATTTCTCCTCTGCTTTTGATAATGTGGACTATAAACTCTTATTGCAGAAGTTAAGTAGGTGTGGAATTCGTGGAACTTCTTTAAAGTTATTGGAATCCTATCTATCCAATAGATCTCAAATTGTGGAAATGCCCAACAGTCATCAAAGTAACAGTTCTTTAGTGTTATCAGATGTTCCTCAAGGATCGATCCTAGGGCCATCTCTATTTTTAATCTTTGCCATTGATTTAGTTCCTTAGCTAACGGACAAAGGTAAGTATGAGAACATATTTGTTACCTGTTATGCGGGGTTTTAATTAGATCTAAGAATGCATGTGACGTAGCTATATTTGACAAACTGCAGATTTGGTGTGATGACAACATTTCAGCTATAATCCCTATAAAAACATCATTAATTTAATTTGGGTATCCACGCAATACGGTGCGTTGTGAGTCTGTTGCTGGTTTTACAATGTCGAAATCAACCAAAATGCTTGGATTAACAATTAGGTCGGATCTTAATTGGTCCTCGCGTATTGACCAGGTTTGCACAAAACTTTGTAGAAGTTGGTACTATCTACATTTTTTAAACGTTCGTAAATCAAAATACTTTGCTTCTAATATACTATGCTTACTTTCATTCACACTTAGCCTACAATATTGTCAACTGGGGAGGAAGCTCTCACGCCGAAAGAATTTTAAAAATACAAAAACGTGCTGTGCCCTTCCATCTAAAACACCTTGTCATCAGTCATTGATGTGTACGGGTTGTCCCATTTTCGTATGTTTTACGGGGTATTTCGCTTATTTTTTAGGTTAGAACCTTGCGGTTTTCGCGGCACCGTGCTACTTTTTAATGAAACCAAAGATGCACTGATCAAATTTGCCATAGCCATCTTAATTTTTGTGCTACAGGGTGATTTTGGAAAAATTGCATTTTCAATCATCCCCTGTAACTATGTTATTGTCAGACACATTAAAAAATTGATATTTGTAGATTTTTTTACGTTGAATCCAGTGGCGTACTCAGATTTTGTTTAGAGGTCACAGTTTTTGAGATATTGACATAACCTACTTTTTTTGTGGGACACCCTATATATTTTTTAAAAATCTATTCCCCTTGTCAAGAGTTTTTCAAAAATATAGCATAGTCAATATTTATTTTTATAAATAACGTGAAAAAATGATTTTTTTCTATAATTTACATTGATAAAAAACAAAATAATTAATTAATCACAAATATTGTTCAAACTGCCGACCATTATGTCTCCTACAAGTTTCACAAAATTTATAAATTCTTTTAATAACATTTTCCAAAATAAATGATAGTCTTCGTAATTCTGCAAAAGCATTTTCCATTGCAATTTTTAATTGTTGCATGTTGGCATATTGCCTTGAATAAATTTTATTCCCCCCCCCACAAAAAAATCCAAAACCGAGAGATCCGGTGATCGTGGTGGCCATCGAACAGGTCCATTTGTTCCAATCCATCTCCTGGGAAAACGTTCATTTAGCCAGTTTTGTATTATTCTAGCATTGTGGGCTGGAACCCCATCCTGCTGAAAGCATATATATCGTTCAGTTGAGCCAGTGGAATATCTTCTAAAATGTTCATAGTTTTTTTCTTGTAGAGTTAGAGTTTAGGTTTTCTTCATAAATCTTGTAAACTATTTTTCGATTAAAAATAAAGCAGGAGACATTAAATCCGAACCTGCCTTGACGCTCTCTAGGAAAAATCACGTGGGTGTTTTCTTGACTCCAAAACCGCGAGTTGTGTCTAATAAGAATTCCCGAACTTGTGAAATGTGCCTCGCCTGACCAAATTATTTTTTGTTCAAAATTATTGTCCTGAGTTTTCATATTTATAAACCAATTGCAGAACTCCAATCTACGTTCAGCATCACCAGGGTGCAGATGATGAACAAGTTTATGCGTGTAGGGTTTGAATTTATGTTTTTTTAAAATCCTTTGCACTGTTGTTTTAGACACACCGGTCTCTTCATCTATTTTCCTGCACGAGGTTTCAGAAGTGGCTTGAACAACTGCTAAAACGTTGATCTCTGATTCCTCGTTCTCTTTGTTGTAAACTCGGGGTCGAGGTTTGTCAAAACATCCATGTTGGCAAAGATTAAATTGTAATTTTGAAACATTCTTCTGTCAGGTTGTCTTCTTTCGGGATATCTATATGACAAAATAGGTATATAAAATAAATACAAATTCTAAGGTAAAGATTAACTGACCTGTTCAGATAGAGTTCTAAGGCCTGGTCTGCGTTTTCATTAGATAATATGAAGCAGGTATTCATATCATATTTCTCAAAGTTTTCAAATGTTTGGTTTCGAGCCATATTAAAAAATAATTAAACAACAACAACAACAAGAACAAGAACGATAACAATAAACAAAAACAACGAATAACAATAAATAACAGCACTAAATTTGGGAAAATGTAACCAGGAATAATTTGAGAGAAGCAGATACTTCAATAATCAAATACCTAAGTAATGGCAGAACGTTAATTATTTTGTTTTTTGCGTTACCATGGTTACCCACGGCTATCCACTATTATCAATGTAAATTCTAGAAAAAAATCATTTTGTCACGTTATTTATAAAAATAAATATAGACTATGCTATATTTTTGAAAATCTCTTGGCAAGTGGAAAAAGATTTTTAAAAAATATATAGGGTGTCCCATAAAATAAAAGTAAGTAAACTGTGACCTCTAAAGAAAATCTGAGTACGCCACTTGATTCTACGTAAAAAAATCTACAAATATCAATTTTTACTTTTTTAATATGTCTGACAATAACAGAGTTACAGGGGATGACTGAAAATGCAATTTTTCCAAAATCACCCTGTAGCACAAAAACTAAGATGGCTATGGCAAATTTGATTAGTGCATCTTTGGTTTCATTAAAAAATAGCACGGTGTCGCGAAAACCGCAAGGTTCTAATCTAAAAAATAAGCGAGATACCCCGTAAAACATACGAAAATGGGACAACCTGTACATCCTTGAAATTTGCAGTTTCGAATACACTCACAAAATCTCACTTACAAAGTCGGATCATGAATACATACCACTCTACTCTTTCTCAAAAGAATATAGCGTTCGCCAACTGCCAGATATTATTATTATTATTATTAATTACCAGCAATTTTTGGTTATTTGAGCCAATCATTTTAGCGCGATTTATCGAAATGTTTAATGAGTTTTAGTTTTATTATCGCAATTTTGTGGCTTTTAGATAACGCTTAGGATTACATTCAAGTTTGGGTGAACTTTGCGTAAATATTCTTGGAATAGAATTTTCAGGTAGGAGAGTATCTTATTTGGAGTGAACATTATGGTTTCCTGTTGGGCCATTATAAAATCTAGTTAATGACGTTTCCTCAATCAGCGTATTTAACAGGTGGCGCCTTTTTGACATTTTCTCCCGATTTTGACATTTTTGGAGTGTGACGAGTGACCTTTTCCAACATTAAGTAAGAACCCCGCCCACACTACTGAGCTATACCTTTACAGGCTGATTCTCTAATCATCGGTAACAATGGATAAAAAAATAGATCAAGATTATTTCAAAGTTATTTAAAAATTCTGGAAAATACATGACTCTTGATCTCTTTAAGGTTCTAAACAAGAAATAAATCAATGACTGATCATAGTACTTTCACCTGGCTATCCAATGTACAAACCGTAAGCTTAATAAAAGACAAAGTTCCACAACATGAATTTACCAGGGTTAAATGCATACATTCTGTAAACCGTGCGATAACGCGGTTGTGCTCACTACCACCCAAAAAATATAAAATTTTAAAATTGAGTACTATTCATACCAAGTACGGAGATCAGGTAATGGAAAAATTTCAAATGTTCCCAACGCTTCTTTATGATTGTACCTGAACAAATAATATCGTGCTAAAGCACTCAGAACACTTAAGGATGGATAGAATAATGAATTGCCAATAGATGCCTATGAACATTTAAATTTTCCATACATAAGTGAGAAAAACAGACTAAGATCATTCCAATTTAAACTAGAAAAATGTGGATTGCTTTACGACAATAGATTTGTACTCATACTGATGATTGAATGAGCAACCGAGTGTTTCCCGCAAAAAGCCAGATGGTATCAAAGAATGTAATTCATCACAATACCTTGTAATAACGATAATACAAAGAAAGAACTGAAACCATCTTCTATGCTCAACTGTATTAAATTCAGGTCATTTTAAGCTAATCGCTCTTTGAATACGATCAACGATATCGAGACATTAAAACCCAAAGATGAGAATTATATTCAGATGACCAATTTGGCTTATACAGCAAAAAGTTGTCGAGTAATACCTTTAGATCTGTACAAAGCCTATTTTACGACAGCTGTTTGGTACTGACAGAAGATGGTCAACCTATAAGTGCTGATCTTAATACACATTGGTGCCTGAAGGTCGTTTGAATTACAAAGAACTTTATTTTCATTTTTCACACTCACAAACCACACACACTCACAACACACACTCACAATCACACTCACACATCACCAACACAACACAACCACCACCACACTCACACAACCACACACCACTCACACACCCAACACCCCACACACATCACACCACCCACACCACACCACATCACACACACATCACACACCACACACTCACACATCACACCTCACAACACCACACCACACAACACACCACACATCACACACACACTCACAAACCCTACACACACTCACACACCACCCACACTCACACACTCCACACATACACACTCACACTCCACACAATCACACAACACACTCACAACACCCCACACTCAACACTCACACCCACACACCCACACTCACACTCACACACCACCACACCTCACCCACACACCACACACTCCACACCCACACCTCCACCACACACTCCACACCACACACACCACACACCACACCTCACACTACACACCCACACACCACACCACACACCCACACACCACACACCCACACACTCCACACACCACCACCACACCCACACACCCACACACACTCACACCTCACACACCACCACACTCACACACCCACACCACTCACACACCACACACCACACACACACTCACACACACTCACCACACTCACACACTCACACCCACACCACACCACACACACACACCACACCTCACACCCACACACTCACACACTCCACACACTCACACACTCACACCACACACCTCACACACCTCACACACCCACACCACACACACCTCACACCCACACCCACACACCCACACACCCACACACCACACTCCACACTCACACCCACACACCCACACACTCCACACACTCACCACACCCCACCACACCTCCACCACCAACACCACACACCCACACACCCCACACACACCACACACACCACACACCCACACCACACCACACCACCACACCCACCCCCCACTCACACACCCCACACACACACCACACCCACACACCACACCACCCCACCACACCCCACCCACACCACCCCACCCACACCCCACACCCCACACCACACACCCCACACACCACACACCCACACACCACACACCACACACCCACACCACCACCACACACCACCCCCACACACCCACACCCACACCACACACCCACACACCCACCCCACACCCCCACACACCCACCCCACACCCACACACCCCACACACCACACCCCACACCCCCACACACACACACCCACACCCACACCCCACACACACACCTCCACACCCCCACACCCCACACCCACACCCCACACCCCACACCCCCACACACCACACCCACACACACACACACCACACACCCACCCCCACACACCACACCCACAAACCCACACACCCCACACCCACACACCCACACCCACACTCACACCCACCCACACACACACACCACACCACACACACACCCACACACCACCCACACCACACCACACACCCCACACACCCACCACCACCCCACACCCACACCTCCCACACACCACACCCACACCACACACCACACACTCACACACCCCCCACACCCACACACTCACACCACACACTCACACACCACACACCACACACACACACACTCACACACCACACACCACACACCACACACTCACACACCACACACTCACACACCACCACACCACACACCCACACACCCCACACACCACACACTCACACACCCACCACCCACACACCCACACCCACACCACACTCACACCCACACCCACACACACACCACACACCCCACACACACCACACCCTCACACCACCCCACACCCACACACCACACACACCACCACACACACCCACACACCCACACACCCACACCACACACCACACACCCACACACACTCCACACCACACACCACACACCACACACACTACACACTCACACACCACACACCACACTCACACACTCACACTCACACACTCACACACCACACTCCACACCACACACACTCACACTCACACACACTCACACACCTCACACCTCACACACTCACACACCACACTCACACACCACACACACCACACACCACACCCCACACACCACACACTCCACACACCTCCACACACCCCACACTCCACACCCACACACCCACACACTCCACACACCACACACTCACACACCCACACTCCACACACCCACACACTCACACACCACACCACACACTCACACTCACACACCACACACCCACACACCCACACACCACACCACACCACACCACACCCCACACCACACACACACCACACACACTCCACACCACCACACCACACACTCACACTCACACACCCACCACACCTCCACACACACCACACCCACACCTCACACACTCACACACCACACACTCCACACACCTCACACACCACACACACTCACACCACACACCACACACACACAACACACACACCCACACACACACCCACACACCACCACACACCTCACACACCCACACCCCCAAACCCACACACCCACACACCCACACACCACACACCCACACACACCACACTCACACACCCACACACCCACACACACCACCACACCACACCACACACCCCACACTCACACCCACCCTCACACACTCACACACCACACACCCACACACCCACACACCCCACACACACACACACACACACACCACACCACACACTCACACCCACACCCCACACTCACACACCCACACACTCACACCCACACACCACACCACACACTCACACACCACACACCACACACTCACACCCACACACCACACACCCACACTCACACCACCACACCACACACTCACACCACACCCCACACCCCACACACTCACACACCCCCACACACTCACACCCACACTCACACCCCACACCCCACACCCCACACACCACACACCACACCACACACCCACACACCCACACACCCCACACCCCCAAACCACACCCTCACACACTCACACCTCACACACCACACACCACACACCACACCTCACACCCCCACACCACCACACCCCAACACACACCCACACACCCCACACCACACACCCACCACCACACCACACACCACACACCACACACCACACACCCACACACTCACACACCACACACACACACTCACACACCACACCACACCCACACACACTCACACACTCACACACTCACACTCACACACACTCACACACCCACACACCCACCACCACACTCACACACCACACACCACCACTCACACCACACACACACACACCTCACACACTCACACCCACACACCACACACTCCACCACACTCACACACCTCACACACTCACACACACACCACACACACCACACACTCCACACTCACACACACACCACACACCACACACTCACACACCACACACTCACACACTCACACACCACACTCACACCACCACCACTCACACCCACACACCCACACACCACACACCCACACACCCACACCACACCTCACACTCACACTCACACACCACACACCACCACCACACACTCACACACCACCACACACTCCACACTCCACACACCACACACCACACTCACACACACACACCACACACTCACACACTCACACCCTCACACACCCCACACACCACACACTCACACACACACACACCACACACACACACACTCACACACCCCACACACCTCACACACCACACACCACACACCACACACCCACACACCCACACACACATCACACACCACACACTCACACACTCACACACTCACACACCTCACACACCACACACACACCACACCCACACACCACCCACACTCACACACCACACACCACACACTCACACACCATCACACACCACACACTCACACACCACACACCACACACCCACACTCACACACTCACACACCCACCACCACACCCACACTCACACACTCACACACCACACACCCACACTCACACACCCACACCACACTCACACACCCACACTCACACACTCACACACTCACACACACCTCACACACCACACACTCACACACAACACACCCACACACCACACACCCACACACACCACACACCACACCACACACCACACACTCACACCTCCACACCCACACACCACACACCACACACTCACACTCACACCACACCACCCACACACACCACACACCACACACCACACACACACTCACACACTCACACACCACACACCACACACCACCACCACACACTCACACACCACACACCTCACACACCACACTCACCACACCACACACCACACACCCCACACACTCACACACTCACACTCACCACCCACACCACACTCCCACACACTCACACCTCACACCCCCACACCCACACACCCCACACCACCACTCACACACCACACCCACCACACACCACACTCACACCACACACACCACACTCACACCCCAACACACCACACACCACACTCACACCCCACCACACTCACACACCCACACCCACCCTCACACACCACACACCCACACACCCCACACACCCACCACACCACACCCACACACCACACACTCACACACCCACACCACACCTCACCCACACACCACACACCACACACACACCCACACACCACACACTCACACACCCACACCACACCACCACCACTCACACACCACACACCACACCCCACACACCCCACACACTCACACACCACACCCACACACTCACACCCACACACTCACACACCACACACCACACCCACACTCACACCCACACACACCCACACCCACCACCACACACACCCACACTCACACACTCACACACCACCCACACCCCACACCCCACCACACACCACACACCCCCAACACCCACACCCACACACTCACACCACACCTCCAACACCCACACCACCACCACACCACCACACCACACACCCACACACACCACACACCACACACCACCCCACACACCACACACCCCACACACTCACACCCCACTCACACCACCACCCACACCACACCACACACCACACACCACACACACACACTCACACCCCACACACACACACACACTCACACACCACACACCCTCACACACCACACCCACACACCCCACACACCACACCCACACACCCCACACACTCACACCCACCACCACACACCCACCACACACCACACACTCACACACCACACACTCACACACACTCACACACTCACACCACACACTCACACACACACACTCCACACACTCACACACCACACACCTCACACACCCACACACTCACACACTCACACACTCCACACTCACACTCACACACTCACACACTCACACACACACACACACACACACCACACACCACCACCACACTCACACACTCACACACTCACACACCCACACACTCACACACCACACACACTCACACACTCACACCACACACTCCACACACACACACTCACACACTCACACACTCACACACTCACACACTCACACACCTCACACACCCACACACTCACACACACTCCACACACTCACACACACACACACACCCACACACCACACACCACACACCACACCCACACACCACACACACCACACACCACACACCCACACACCCACACACCACACACCACACACCACACACCACACCTCACCACACACCACACCACACACCACACACCACCACACCACACACCACACACCACACACCACACACACCACACACTCACACATCACACACCTCACACCACACACCCACACCACCACACACCCACACACCACACACCACACACCACACACCCACACACCCACACACCCACACACACCACACACACACACCCACACACACACACACCACACACACACACACACACACACACACACCACACACCACACACCACTCACACTCACACACTCACACACTCACACACCACACACCACTCACACCCACACACTCACACACCCACACATCACACACCACACACCACACACCACACACCCACACACTCACACCACACACCACCACCACCACCACACACACACCACCACCACACACCCACACACCACACACCCACACACACACACACCACACACCACACACTCACACACCACACACTCACACCACACACCACACACTCACACACCACACACCCACACACACCACACCCACACACCACACACACACCACACCCACACACCACACACCTCACACACACACACCCACACACTCACACACTCACACCCACACCCACACACCCCACACACCACACCACACACACACTCACACACTCACACACTCACACACTCACACACTCACACACACACACACACCACACACTCACACACCCACACACCACACACACACACACTCACACACACACACTCACACACTCACACACCACACCCACACACTCACACACCACACACCACACACACACACACTCACACACCACACACTCACACACTACACTCCACACCTCACACATCACACACACACACCACACACTCACACACCACACACACACACACACACTCACACACCTCACACCACCACACACTCACACACTCACACACTCACACACTCACACACCACACACCACACACTCACACACTCACACACACACACTCACACACTCACACCTCACACCACCACACACTCACACACCACACCCACACACCCACACCCCTCACACACACCCCAACCCACCCACACCACCACCACACACACACACACACTCACACACTCACACTCACACACCACACACCACACACACACACTCACACTCACACCACACCCACACACTCCACACTCACACACTCACACCACCACACACTCACACTCACACACTCACACACTCACACACTCACACACTCACACACCACACACTCACACACTCACACACTCACACACTCACACACACACTCACACCTCACACACTCACACCCACACACTCACACACCACACACTCACACCACACACTCACACACTCACACACCCACACACCTCACACACTCACACACTCACACACTCACACACTCACACACTCACACACCACTACACACCCACACTCACACACCACACACCCACACACACCACCACACACCACACACCACACTCACACACCACACACCACACACACTCACACACTCACACACCTCACACACCACACACACACACACTCACACCTCACACACCACACACCACACACCACACACACACACACCTCACACCTCACACACTCACACACCACACACACTCACACACTCACACCCACACACACCACACACTCACACTCACACACCACCACACTCACACACCACACTCACACACTCACACACCACACACCACACACTCACACACCACACACACCACACTCACACACCACACACTCACACACACACACACACACTCACACACTCACACACACACACTCACACACTCGCACACTGACACGCTCACATATCTCACAAACTCACACTCACACACGCTCACAAACACACACACTCACACACTGACACACTCACACTCACACACCCACACACCACACACACACACCCACACACACACCTCACACACCTCACACACACACACTCACACACTCACACACCACACACTCACACACTCACACACACACACACCACCACTCACACACTCACACACTCACACACCACTCACGCACACACTCACACACTCACACACTCACGCACCACACACTCACACACTCACACACCTCACACACACATCACACACTCACACACACACACTCACACACTCACACACCACACCACACACTCACACACTCACACACTCACACCACTCACACTCACACACTCACACACTCACACACACACACCACACACTCACACACACTCACACACCACACACACACACACACACTCACACACCACACACTCACACACCACACACTCACACACCACCACACCCACACACCACCACACACACCTCACACACCCCACACACACACACACCACACACTCACACACCCACACACTCACACACACCACACCACACTCACACACTCACACACACACTCACACACACACACACTCACACACTCACACACCACACACCACACACTCACACACCCACACACCCACACTCACACACCCACCACACTCACACTCACACTCACACTCACACCTCACACCACCACACACCTCACACCTCACACACCACACACTCACACCCCACCACACCCACACACCACACACTCACACACTCACACACCACCACACACTCACACACTCACACACCCACACACCACACTCACACCTCACACACACACACTCACACACCACACACACACACTCACACACTCACACACACACACTCACACACTTACACACTCACACACTCAGACACTCACACACTCACACACTCACACCTCCCACACACACACTCACACACTCACACACTCACACACACACACACACACACACTCACACACACACACACACACCACACACTACACACTCACACACCACACACCTCACACACTCACACACTCACACACTCACACACTCACACACTCACACACTCACACACTCACACACTCACACACTCACACACTCACACACTCACACAACCACACAACCACACACTCAGATAATATCAAAACAATATTTAGTAAAACAAACAGATAAAATTGAGACATTAAAAATTCCTGGTGTAATAAAATTCCCTGCTTAAATTGTAATAAAGAATACATAGGACAAACCTGTAGAGTTCTTAAAGGTCGATTAACACAACATACCAGTGGCATCAGGCTAACCAAAACTTCGTGTGCAGTAAGTGAACATTCCATTGATAAAGTTCATTATCCAAATTTTGAGGAAATTAAAATTTTACAATTAGAAAATAATAATGATCAATGTTTAATTTCAGAAATGCTTGAAATAATTAAAAATAAAAATTCTATTAATAAGAAACGTGATTTCAATTTATTAATAGTAACACCTATTTACTTAGTTTCGAGAACAAAATATAATTTTTAACATAACTACTTTATATTTTACTACTCAGGTTTTTTGATATTTCATTTTTATAACCTGTTTTATTAAATTATATGTACTCCATAAAACTTATTTTTAAATTACTCTTGACATAAATATTTAACAAACGAATTAAGTGTATAAGAGTGACATTTTTTCTGCCTTTTTACTTTCGTTATATAATTTAATTTATTATAATATAGTTTCAATGAAATTGGTATTGTATCTTCGTGTTTAAACTTAATTTGTATGTAAGTTTAGTTATCTTATTTTTCTTGTTAAATCTTGATCTTTTCTAGATAAAGAAAATAATAATTTTCTTTTTGACGCCAAACATGTTTTGCGGTCTGCAATTACATTATTTCTTAATTTTTTATGGTTAGACAAAACAATATTACGCGCATTGCAAACAAATCGCACCAGTATGTTTCATGGATATTCTATCGATTCATTAACTAACAGAAACTGTAGTAAATGGCTGGTAATCCTTTTCCTATTATTAATCAACCATATTTCTTAAAATTAGTAAAATATCCATATATATGTTTTGAATAAACACATATGCAACTGCAATTTCAGTAAATCCAACCATTAATTAGGCTTTTCTAGCAATGCTTTAAAATTTCGCCATTCGACACACCCTCGTCCACCTATCCAACGATTTGGAAAGACTTCATTTAAATATCTCCGCACATTTAAAGAGTAGTGCGGTGGTGCCCCATCTTGTTGAAACCACAAATCAACATTTGGAAATTGTTCTTGATAAGATAGAATAATTTGCTCTTGCAATAATTGTAAATACCGGTTGCCAGTTAAATTGTCGTTTATAAGAAAAATGACCATACTACATTATTTTTTTGTTGTCTTTGGGTATGCTGATGGATCATCCGATGGGGATTTTCAGCCAACCAGTAACGACAACTTCCATTTAAATAAAATGTGGCCTCGTCCGAAAAGAGTATGTTGTCGAGGAAGTTTTTAATGATTATTGGTGCGCTCCATCATCAATCAGCTCACAATATACCACACGTCAGTCATAGTCATATTCTGACAATTCCTGCAGTAAAATAAGTTTATAGGGGTGCAGTTTTTCCCCTTTCAGTACACCATGTATGGAACCTTTACTTAAGTCGTGGTTTAGAGCTTGCTGATGCGTTGAAGTGTATGAATTTTCTGTGATCTCTAACAATACCTCTAATTTTATATTTTCATTTGTTGCCACATTTGGTGAACCAGATTTTGCAAGATCCTTGACGTGACCTGTTTCCCTAAATTTCTGTATTATATTGGTGACTACCGATTGAGCAATTGGAGCTCGATTTGGATAAACGTCATTAAAAATTTCAGACTTCTTGCTGTGTCCTCTTAAGGTCTCCATAACCGACCATTATTAAAATCTGGATTCTGTGCGTTTCTGATAAATGCACCATAGTATTGCACTAGCACCACTTTCACAAATACTCGGAAACGTAATAGTGGCGATATTTAAATTACCATTCTATAATCATCCTTTAAATATGAAATATAATATTATTGCAAACATTATTTTTAAATGTTTGACAATTTGCGATTCCAAATATAGGCCTTCAACATTAACATTGTTTCACCTTTCATATAAAATAATTATCCTGTCATTAATTTTAAATATAATTAAGCAAGTAAACTCTTTCTATAATAATTTTAACGAAATTAATTATGTACCAATTCCATTTTCAAACAAAAAATCTTTAATGTTTAAACGCCTTGTAGAATGTAATACAAAACCAGCAAATTTTCCCAAAACAAAGGTAGAAATGTATATTCAAGATCAAAATGTAAACTAGAAAAAGAATTATTAACTAATAGGATGTACCAAATTGTAACATTAACTACATTGGCACTTCCTTACAGTCCTTAAAAATAAAATCATACAATATAAATCGGATGTACGAGTTAAACCTAATAGCACTGCGTTGGCAAGACATGTTATAAATTTTATTATAATGAAACAAAAACTTTGGACATAGAAAATAATTACAAGGAAAGGCTTTTGTTAGAAACGCTCTGTATCAAAATTAATATAAGTAGTGTTTGCAGTAGTAAAAATATTTAGAAAATCTACCAATATGTTATGATCATTCAAGTCACCTAATTTCATATTTTTGATATAACATTGTATGATTATATATATATATATATATATATATATATATATATATATACAGGGTGAGTTAAGTTCAACGGGGCGGAATCTTCTGGACAAACGGTGAGAAATAATAAAAAGTCATTTTAAAGCCATATGTAGATTAGTAACGGCTACAATTAATCTCACATATACAGGGTGTTTCAAATTCGAGTAACATCAAGGTTATGTTTTTTAAATGGAACGCTCAGTATTTTATTAAATTTTTCAATTGCGTTTTAAAAAATAATGTTAGTTTATTAAAGGTACCTTATAGCTAAGTTTGATAGTTTTCGATTTATTTGACATTTTGTGAAAATACAGTCTTGAAAATAATGAATTGCAGCTTATCAAGTCAATTTCAAGCCGTATTTTTTTTTGCTTATTTATTCTATACTTTTCAGGTTTTCTATCGGTATAATTACAATAAAAAATTGTTACACAGGGTGTTCCTGACAATTGGTTCAATTTTCATCATCTTTTTTGTGCAATTTCTTTGTTATTTTAAATGGAACACCCTATATTTTAATACATTTTTCCGAGTAATTTGCATTAGATTACTAAAATTAGTGTATTTTATTATTTTAATACAAAATTTATAATAAAGGTTTAATATGATATCCATTTTCACGAATGCACATTATTATACTTTTTTCAAATGATCTCACATTCGTTAGCATGTCAGGAGTTATCGTAGCGAATGGATTTTGAATACGTATTTTCATGTCTTCTATGGTTGCTAAGGGTTTCGTATGTCTACGTCTACGTTACGAGTAATTTGTATTAGTTTACTAAAGACACATAAAATTTGTATTTTATTCACAACGGAGGCTGTGACTTTAATTTAGTGTCTGTCAAATGTGCTTAATGTTAATAAAGCATTGCTAATTCACATCTAATTTTTTGTCATTGACTATAAAATGAAGATTGTGTCAACATAATTTTAATTCTTGGGCAATGTTTGGAAAATTGTTTACTGGCAGCACGAGTGTATGCAGAAAGATTTCCTTTACAAAATCATTCTCTCAAGGAAGTATTTGAAAGACTATTGGTAAGATTTCGTAAAACAGGTAGCGTGGCATATAAAAAACGAGAATTGGAGAAACCTAAAACGGGACACGAAAATACGGAATTATTGGTGCTGCAATCAGTAATCGAAAATCCTAACATTAGTACAAGATGTGTATCTAAAGAAGCAGATGTAAGTCACTCAAGTATTAAAAGAATTCTTAAAAAACATCGTTATCATCCATATCACATTGAAATGCACCAAAATTTATACGAACACGATTTTGAAAAGAGTCTTGAATTTTGTTTACGATTTCTTGAAAAAGGAGGTAAAGAAGAACACGTTTTAAACACTTTCGATAACAATGGACTAGTTAACCGGCATAATTTTCACTATTACAGTACTGAAAATAACTACCGGTACAGAACAACAAATCATCATAATTGATGGTCTCTGAACGTTTATAGGGTGAAAACTTAGTAGTAGTAGTATACCTTAACCTTTCAGCTAACCAGTAGATTTAATTTTGTGCAGCTCGTTCTATGTTACAGGGTGTAAGCAATTTTTAAATTACAATATGTATTTTTATATTTCTCAAAATTTCTCAGAAACGATCAGTTTTAGGTATAGGAAGTGTAACAGAAACTTACCTTTATTTGGTCTATAGTATCTAAAAATATAAAAAATTATAGGGTGTTCCATAAGAAAAAATATAACTTTGATATGTACTTTACTTTTGTGCCACCCTGTATATTCAAAAATAATTTTGGAATATGCTCCTCAAGAACCCACATATGACTGCGCGAAAAATTATTTCAACCCTTTTCATTTCTCGTAGAAAAACCGAGGTGAATGTCCCGGTATATATATATATATATATATATATATATATATATATATATATATATATATATATATATATATATATAATATATATATATATATATATATATATATATATATATATACCTTTCAAGTATCCCGTATCCCTCTCCTTGATCTTCCTACAGTTTGTATTATATTTACTTTCCTTCGCCTTCATCCATCTTCCTGCTTTTGGACATCCCTGTCTCTTCTAATTATGTCCTCTCTCACGCTCACACCTTCCCTTCTTAATCTCTCCACTTCTTCTTTAGCATACCCATTTCTTTCATAATATTTTTTCCTGGTTTCTTGACCATATTTTATTCTTCCTTCTTTTATTTCCTTCCAGCATTCTTGTAATATATTATACTCTGATCTTCTACTTATTTCCTCTTCGTACTTCATTGCTCCCATTCCCGCCTCCACCCTTATTTTTTCTGCTTGCACCTCCTCTCTGATGATGTATCCCGGTGTTTCTCTTTCCACTCCCAGTACCCATTTCTATTTTTCTTGCGGTCCCTCTATCTTTTTATACTCCTTCCGCCCTCTCACTTACACCCCATACAACACCACAATTTTTATTAGTTTTTCAGATAATAATCTCGTTTTCATTAAGTCCATTTCGAACAGTCTTTCTCCTACACTCCACACTTGCCCTATTATTTATTCCCTTTTCTCACTCGTTATTTTACATGCTCTCCATCTTTATTGTCTTATCTCATCGTATATCCCAAGTAGGTGAATTCCTTTACCTGCTTTAACTCGTCTTCCCTCCTTTTTCCTCCCCCTTTTCTCAATACCATTACCTTGTTTTGTTCCCATTTACTTCCAAATCTTTTCTTTTTAAATATCTGTCCATAGTTTTTACCATCTCCTTCACTGCTTTTTCTTCCTTCGCTATTAACACTGTCATCTGCGTATGCCAGCGACCACACTTTTCTGTTCTCCACCACCACTCCTCCTTGTTGTCCCTTTAATGTCTCCTCTAGATCTCCTGGCCCTATTCCTCGTTTCTTCATATATTCCTTCCATCCTTTCTATTAATCTTTCGTTCATCTTCTTTTTCCTCAAGTATTCCCACAGCTTTTGCCTGTTCATCCTGTCAAATGTGGCTACCATGTCCACAAGTACCGCTACCATTTTCCCCCCTTTCATTTCTAGTTCCTAATTTGCCATGTGTTTCAGAATGTATATGTTGCCTATCGTACTTCTTCCTTGATTGAGTAGTTATGCTTTTTTTACTCAATGTTAATTTCGGAGAGAATTTTTTTAAACATTTATTTACTCCTAAATGAGTGGAGTTAAGTAAGTGGAAGGTACTTATAGGGTGTTCCCGTGCAGGGCTCAAAATATTTTTAGGTTGTAAACAAGGAAAATCTGAATAAAAATGTTTCGTGACTTTTTCTGCTAAAATTAAAATTAAACGTACTATCAAAGAATGTATAATATATATATATATATATATATATATATATATATATATATATATATATATATATATATATATATATATATATATATATATATATATATATATATATATATACTATTTTATTTGTTACTAAGAGCTTACAATATGGCCGCTCATCCCGATAACTTAGATACCTACTGCCGGTAAATTTTATATAGCCGCATAGTACCGGTTATATACCTTACTAGAAATAAGCTCGTAGAAGCGATGAAACAAATTCTTATATAAGATCATAGTTGCGTTTAGGCAGCAGTGTATAAATAAACTAACCTCTCAATTTCAAAATACATGTTTTATTAATAGAGACAGAAGTTTGCAAATATACCATAATTTGTTCAATTCTAAGTATGTACCTACTTTAGATATCTATAAAATAGCATATTTAATAATTTTTTACTCATAACAGTTTTATATTTATAACGGTAACTAATTTAAGAATTACTATAATTCGTATGTAGGTATAGGTATAGAATACGAAATATTGCTGGGACAATCCATTTTCAGAGGTCTAGACAAACTTCATTGGTTGCTTGATTATAATATTTGATTTTTTATTTTAAAGAGGCTAACTGTACCTTCAGCTATTGTATACAAAATGTTGTTAGAAACAGGTGGTTTTCTGTCAGATGTTTATTAAGCCTTTTCAGCTTAACTTAACTTGTAATAAACGCTCTTAGGGCCGGTATTTCCATCTCCGTATAAAGTAGCCTATAGTTATATGTCCCAGTTAAAGTCCGCAATAACAAAATATTTGGTATTTCCACCTTCGTATAACTATTATGTCCCCAATAAATGCCCAACAACTTTATACGGTACTTTTTCTGCGTGCAACTTACGTTATCCGACAAATAATAAAAAGGCATGCGCAATATACTGACGAGTTATGAACGTTTATAAAATTATAACCTTACTTATTTGTTGACAAATACGTGTATGTGAATTTTTTAAATTAGAATTATGGAAGACTTTTTGGATTTGTTTGAATCTGACGACGAAGAAATTATAGGAAATCTATTTCGTCTTCCAAATAACGTAAGAGCACGTGAAGACAATTATAACAAATGGAATGAACAAGAATTTATTCAAAGATACCGTTTAAGTAAACAATCTGTGAGGTGCTTGCTTAACAAAATAGAAGGCGATTTACTGCACAAAACTGATAGGTGATTTTAAATTTAAATAAAACCTGTAAAGGAAAAACTTACAAGTTTAATGGTTTTAGGAATCAAGTGATACCTCCGATGCAGCAATTACTAATTGCATTACGTTTATTTGCAACTGGCTCTTTCTACATAACTGTTGGTGATTGTGCAGGAATACACAAATCAACGGTGGGTAAAATTATGGAGAAAGTTTGCAATGCTATTATTTCACTTGTGATGAATATGTATTCTTTCCACGAAATCAGTTAGAAATGCAACTAACTAAAGCAAAATTTCATGAAATTGCTCGTTTTCCAATGGTTATTTCAGCATTAGATGGCACTCATGTGAAAATTCAATCACCTGGTGGTAATGAAGCTGAAAATTTTAGATGCCGTAAAGGTTACTTTTGTTAAATGTACAAGCTATGTAATGCTTCAATGGCTTTTCAAAATGTTGTTGTTCGATGGCCTGGTGCAACCCATGATAGCACAATATTCAATAACTCTAGAGCTTGTGCTAAATTGAAGCTGGTGAATTTGACAATGGGTTAATTCTTGGTGATTCAGGATATCCATTGAGACTTTACTTGATTACACCAATTCCAGAACCACAAAATTAAGTTGAGGAATTGTTTAATGAATCTCAAATTAGATCAAGAAATGTTATTGAAAGGGCATTTGGGGTATGGAAAAGGCGATTTCAATTTTATCAATAGGCATAAGAACAAAGATTGCATTGGCACAAAAAATTATTGTTGCTTGTGCAATACTACATAATATAGCACTTGCTAATAATGATAATTTGCCAGAAGAGGTTCACGAACTTTATTATGTAGAGAATGAAAATAATAACATAGCAATAATCGATGAAGAAGATACTGTAGGAAATTATTAAATTATTTTCAAACATTACTATAACTATATAATAATTGTATAACTAGAAAATATTTACTTTATTAACATTAATGTGTCTATATCTTATAGATCTTATGTACATTGTTTCAATAAAATTGTATTTTTAGGTGTTGTTCTTCAATTTGTTTTAAAAGTAATTCATTTTGGTTTTTTTAATTTTAATTCTTCTTGTAAAATTTCCATTTTTAATGTATGTTTACTCTGTTTAAATTGTAGCTGTGCTTGTTGCGTTTGAAATTGAAGTTTCACAAGTTCAGTTTTGTCTTCTGGCAGTTTTGTAAATTTATCATGAACATTCGGATTATGTTTTTTACATGTAGTGTGCCAGTTTTTTGCTTCTTAAGCCTGTGGTGACCATTTTCTTTTAAGGTAGTTTGTTGCTGTAAAATAATTATGTTTACACTACTTATATTAAATGTGTTACTATGGACCTGTTCTGCATTAAGATTGTTACTAGAACTTGGCACTGCTTCTGTGATCGGTTCCATGTGATGCAATTCAATTAACTGAAAGGATATCTTTCAATAATGTTTTATGTTTGTTATTATCTTACCGGTGACATATCTGATAATTGGTTATTCGCATCTTCAGAACCTGTGTGATGAACTAAACTTTCTACAGGAGCCTCAGGATTTGTAGTAACTGATGCATTGAACACAATTTTAGAATAGTGAATAATGAATTGTAATTCTATAAGCAAATATATTTACCATCACATTTTTCTAATTCATCGCTATCCCCAGCTGAAGGCAGTCCCTGAATAGACAATGTCAATATTTCTAAAAGCTTCTTTTCGTAGTCTATATAGTCTGGAATGTGGACATTAAACCACCACCTGTTAAAAACATTGACTTCTTCATAGTCGCAGATTTTTTCTCAATCCTTCTTTAAACACTCATACTTAAGCCTTAAGTCTGCAATTTAGGTATATAGGATTAGAAGCATATTACCTTAAAAATTTTATTGCAAATATTACTTTCTGTAGTTCGAAATTGAACTCCACAAGTTGCGTTAAATTGATTAGCGATTTCTGTCCAGATAGTTTTCTTTTCTTGCCAAGTAACCGCATCACTTGTTTTATGTTCTATAACATGTTTATATTGTAATACTAAATCAACTAATGTGCGAATTCCTGTTATTTGAAAATTAATAGAGCGTTTGCGGGTGTATTTTAGCTACATCCATATTGTTACTGAAACATCAACCCTTACAGCACAGTACAATGTGAAATTCTAATTTGAATTCTGAACACCAATAAAATCTTAAATTATTCATCTCTTTCTAACTCACCTGAAACACTAATGTTTCGCTCTTATTCAACTTTTACAAAACTGGCAACCATGCCTAACAAACAAGTTTCTGTAGGGTTACTACCTGAGTGTTAGTTAATTGACAAATTTCATGGAAATACCCAATTTTGCTATCAGGCAAATAAATGTGAAGGATAACTGTACGTCGGTTTATACGTAAAATGGAAATACCGGGCCTTAAACTATTTTACCGTTTCTTGAACACCTACGTACATTGTTTTTTGTCCAGTTTAACGTTGCTGTTAACTTCATCATGGGTTAAATTTTGTCTTTTTATTCTGTATGCGATCTGAGATATAGTGCGTTTTCTTAAATGTTTAAATGCTTTTTCAAGAAAGGGGAGCACCGCTGAGCTGAAACTGTACGTGAGCACAATTACTTCGTAACTATTTCTAAAATAAAACGGTATAATAGGTACATCTTATTTCGCTTTAAAAGGCGTACCCTCAACAACTGAAACATTTCAGAGAAAATTTGCAATTTATTTTGGGTAAAATTACCATAATTATCTTCCACGCATTTATTTTCGAAACAAATGGGTACCTATTTACCCAACCTGATACAAAACAATATCTTTAAGTTGAAGTATACCTTTGAATTTGCAAAAATGGCTGTGCTCCCTGACAAACATGAATTCCACATAAAAACCAACAATAAAATTTAAGAAATAGTCAATTTAAAATTCCAACGTATAATAAGGGTGCTTCCTAATAAAAATCAATTTTTTTTATTGTGATTAGTTACAAAGCTTTCCCTAATGACACTTTTGAACAAAGCTAAAAATGGTTATACGACCATTACGTTAGTAGTCACTATGACACAAAATATATTAGTAAGAACAAGAAGCTGGAAAGTTATATTCGCAAAATAATTCATCACGTTTAAGGAATTTTTCATTCAAAGTGCAAATAATGTCCGTCTGGTCATATATTTTAAAAGAGTTTATTTATTGCAGATTAAACATTTCCTCGACGCTTTTTAGGTACCTAAATAACCTTTGTACTTTTAAATATGCCGACCAAGGGGTTGTGAATCATTCTCATTATTTGCATTGCAAAATACCTACTCTTATTACCGTTACTCAATTTTATGTTTATCATAGTTTGAGTTTTCACTAAGCCAGAAGAAGCTGACTTGACTTTCGCTTTTTTTGTGGTGACACGCGGCGTTAGTATATTTTTTGTTGCATCCGTTGCGTCGCCGTCGCGTCGAGTTAAAAATGGGAAAATACGCTTCTTGCCCAATTTATTAAAGTTGTATAAGTACACGTGCACTTGAAATGAAAGGAACAAAGAAATAAATAAACACATCTGCGCTGACTGCAAAATTTTATAACCTTCTGTATGCAAAATGGTTACTTTGTCAGAAATTAAAATAAAATTTAAAGTAGGCACATATTTTGTCAACAATAATAGCAACGCGTTTTAGAGAAAAATCTGGTATGACAAAATCTGATTATTTGTGTTTATATATTCTATCCGTGTATCAGTCCCTTTTGATAGTTTTACTTCTAATCTAATATTGTAACCTTCATTCCTGCATCGCCCACGCCCTGTATAAGTACACGCATTTGTTCCGACCTTGTTCCGACTGATACGTAAGCAATACATACACTAAAATATGTACATGGGGAATGTTACAAATGGAATCAAATAAACACCATAACGGTATAAGCACAGTGCTCATTTGACAATTAAGAGGAGTCCGTACAAGCGGTAACCTTCAGATCTAACCGTTTTGCGATATGCTATCTCCGCTACAATTCTATTAGTAATGACCCCAGACTGGACCACGAAACGACTGTAGTAATCTAAACATAAAATTCCGGGTGTAGAATTACCACACGCATAAAGATTCCTTGTACATTTTTAATGTTGATTTGTTAGCTACCGTAAATGTAACCCAAGTAAACGTAAATAAATTGTAATTCTATATACAGCGTGTCCCAGGATTGATGTTACAAGAAGTGTGCGGAATTAAAAATCCTTGAATCTCAATTAGATCTTTTGTAACTAAGGCCTTTGAATTGTAGAAAATTAGCAATTTAACTTTATTTACCTATATTCACCCTTTCATTATGGACATTTACCTGCTTTGGGCCGCCAAATGCCATAGAAAACGTCGTGGAAAATATATGTAGGATTAAAGCATTCTTATAACTTACGGATTTTCGTTGGGTAATTAGGAACACAATTATTTTTACTGTTGATTTTATGAACGCCGCGAAAAGTAGCCACGTCTAGGAAATTACCATAGTGTAAAGAATGATTTTCAATTCTGTCACAAATAAAATTTATAACGTTAAAAATCTGAACTACAGTGTCTAAAACATTTTAAAAAGAAACAATGAAATAAAACCAATAACTATCATTATGCCAGAAATCTTTTAAACGTTTACGTAAAAATTTTTATTCAACATTTATTCACTTAAAAATAATTTCCTTCGTGTAGTTTTTATTTTTCAGAAGATGCGCCCGTTTGTCTTTTACGTTTGAGGTTTTCTTGAGTTTCTGAGTTATCAGTATCTGTTGGTTCCCGTATTGGTAAATTACGAGAATGCCTTGAATCAACTAATTCAGACAAAAGACAATTTAAATAAAAGTTACATAATTTTTCTTGCATTTTTGAATTCCAAAATCGTTTCTCTTCAAGACATACTCTACTTTCATATCAAATTCGTGTCCTGTCCATACTGCAAATATACACTTTCTACCAGTTATATTGAGCTGGCCTTGAATCTGGTAGTACCACTTATCGTTCATATTGATTTGGAGTTGCCCGTTTATAATATTCCAAAATTTTTTTTTCCTTATTAGCTTCGTCACCGCTTTTTGTACGCTGAGTAGGGCACTTAATCTCTACAATCATATCGTCGCCCACAAGTCCGTCGGGGGTAGCTCCTAAAGTATAAGAGAACATATAGTAAATAAATTGAAGCATTTTTATAACCTTACCAAGGTAATAAAAAACTTTATCGACAAATAAACCACATTCTTTGATTGAAATATTTTCTTGTTTTTCCAGTTGGGAAAGTACTATCTTTCGAACTTCTTTCCATGATTTATAGAGGAACATTTAAAAATGTCGAAGAGTAAAGAAGCCTTTTTACTGATGGTCCACACGATGTTGTGTTTCTTCTTGTACAAACCTAATGGAAAGATGACGCCGTTAGCTTGTAAAACTGTAAGCCGTTCTAAATCAGCTCGTTCTTCATCTGTTCTTTCTAAATTTTTTAAAACTTAGCCTTTTCCATGCCCAAAGAGTTGGGTCTAAATCCGTTTTGGAACAATTTTCACCATAATGTTCGTCGGTGGATTATATTTTCCTCTAGGTTTCGACTTTTCACGCTTGTTCATCAATCCTTTTTAAGAATTCGGATTTTGTGCAGTCTTGACCTTCTCTCGGCTCGTCTTTTTCTAGTTTTTACTATTGTTCCAGGACTTACTCCATGCATGGTTTTATATAATTCATAATGTGGACGTTTAGAATTAAATGAGACTACTGCTGCTTTACATCTTCCACTATATGAACGTCTTTGAGAAAAGTTAACTCTTTTCCCACCTACAAATTTCGCGATAATCGAATTAAACTGTTCAACAATGTTACTGTCGACATCCTCCAGTAAACTTCTGCTATGATTCGAAATATATGATACTATTTCGTTCAGACGAGAAAATAATTGGGGTGAGATTTAAGAACTGGAATATAATTTTATCCTCTGAACCTCTTTTACAAAATATTCTTCACAGTTCGTATAAGATCCTAATACGTGACACAAATATCTTTTTTAATAGTTTCGGAGAATCAACGCTTTTATTCTTTTTCTATAACGAATAGCAGAGACTACCGACAGTTCGACAATCGCATAATATTTTGACCTGAATAATTTAAATTAAACTATCACAGTTATAAGTAGTTACGTACCTAAGATTTTCCGCTCTTTAATGGGATAGTGTTTATCTGTCGTAACAGATTTTAATTTGTTACAGTAGTTTCGTACAAATGATTTCGACATTCAATTTTATCTACTATCAAAGTTTGATATAGCCGAGACTCTAAAATTTTATTATATCTGCTACTATCCCCAATCAGCAATGATTTTCCAATAGCGAATACCGTACATACTTTCGCTCAATTTAAAGCCCTCTGCAATACTTTTAGCCTCCATATCTGTTGAGCTGCCATCATAATTTTTGTAACATACGTGATTTGGTACTATTGTATCGACTGTATTTATTACAAATAGAACAAAATTTGTTCTTTACACATATGAAAAATACTTTGCCAGTATGCTGCCCAACTATTGCAGCAGCCCTGACAATGCGTTGTAATTTGTGCGATATGATCTTTTGACCAACAGACATCAGCTACAACGGTTACTAAAGGAGTGCCATCAATTTGCCCAATAGATAATGCATATTTTGATTCCTCTAATGCTGCTTCTTTCATCAAGTTTATTGCAGTAGCTTCCCATCCATCACACACTTTACTATAGCATTTGGAATACAATTTGTCAGACATATATTGTAATAACCCAGGTGTACCCTATCTTGAAACGTGTAATTTGTACTTGTTCGCACTAATACAAATTCAAGAGACAAGACAGTAGCTAAAGGATGCATCTTAATTTGACTGATAAGATGCTTTTATTAATTTTAAATTGATGTCACTGAGAATGATGCTACTTCGGTTAATGTTAGGCTTACTCCAATTAATAGCTTAAATCTCCTTGCTGGCCGTGATTAAATAATCAGAGTTGATTTACCAATCTGATCTTGAACTCGCAAAATTCTAACCTGATATATAAAAAAAAATGATCGTCTAGGGCAATAACCTACGTTGTGTAATGCGCAGGAGATAGGGTCGGATAAGGTTAATTTGTTGCATAAGGTGGCAGGTAATTAAATGAAACAAAACTGTAATTGAGATAAACGAGTTGCGCTACCTGGTGATTCGCTCGTCATCCTATTTACATCGGGAGAAAAAGAATCACCAAGAAAACTCCTTTATTCCGATAATAATCACACAAAAAACCAAGATCAGATAACACAAGTAATCAAAGCAATCAAAGGATTAAATAGGTATCACTACTCTATCGGTATTAAAGGCGTACAAATCTATAACATTGCATAAAACGAAGTTTAGTCACAAATAAACATAATATCAGGTCTACAAATGGCATTCAATTAAAGCAAAAATAAACAAATAAATAACAAACAGGGATCCTTTTGAACCAATTCCTGTCTGCTTTTAGTTAAATAATTACATATAAAGCATTTATAACAGAACACAAATAAAACAACAAGGACATCATTAACTCAAGTTAAAAGGCGTACCTTACAATATTTAAATATCACAAAATAAATGCAAAGCGATTTAAAATAACTACCCTAAATGCAATAAACATAGACAGTGTGATCGAATCCACAATTTCATAAATTCAACCTACATAAAATAAAACAACAACAGAAAATTAAACAAGTTACAGATTATTTAAGTAGATACAAAGAAAAGGCAAGTACGTTACGCATACAAATTTGTGGATACGAGCACAACAAATGATACACATGGACAGTAACATAAAGGATATGATTGATTACACAGAAAACCTTCGTGGCCAAACACATTAAATATGCAGTTAAGGCAAATTATAACATCTGAAACAAAGTCCTGCAACACCGTTGCACACATGATTAGTAGGTATTATTACAAATGCAAGATAATAAAGCTCTCAATTCTTTGGCATAAACAAACACAAAAATAGACATAGGCATATAACGGTAACAAAGGACGTTTGTATAGATATAGATCATTTGGATCATTTTCTGATTTTATACCTATGATCGTTTGTGGTTTATCATTATAAATACAGGTTGGAATTATCAATACACAAACAGAACACATAAAGAAAGAAAAGAGAGCTGTGCCTGCGTAATTTCAATGAACACAACAGTTTTGCAAGTCAGGGTGTCAGTTGATTTTAACAATTTAAATGCGTAGGTAGAATGACCTTTTCTGTGTAATTTCAAACGTAAAATCTGTTCTTTACTTACATTATCAATATATGTTATCCTTTTAAGCTTTCCCACAAATGGTTAACTACTCATTTCGATTAACACAAAACAACGAAAAGAAAATCTAATTAAAACAAACACCGAATCAAACTCAAATCTACTCCGCTCGCTTTGAAATTCTAATCAGACTTTCTAAACACAACAAACCGTTTTTATTCCTCGCTATCTCCTCATATTTTCCATGTCAAATAACAAAAGCAATAAAATATTTCGTGTGAACGCTTTTGACTTTAATTATACAAGGAAACATTATTTCTAATTAACATGTGCAATCAACCGTAGAAAGAAATGTATTTCAAATATCAATTTCAATCCCTGAACCACTTATGCTTTGACCGCGGTGTAATTTTTGTATAATAGTGACATTTTATTTCAAACCGCTTTCATAAACATATTTAGTGATTTGTCTTGCTTTGATAAAGGCAGTTTTCTCTGCCTGAACTTAAAATATGTGGCTGCACACCTCCGTTAAACCCTATCACACAGTGCCTTACATAAAAACAAAGAAATACAAATCATTCTCAAATAACAATCTTATATAATAAATTTTAGTAATTATTTTTCTTTTGCTATCGCGACAACAATTTTTTTAATCGGAATATTTTCAATGTATTCATCAATTTAGTGCTACCTACAATATGGAATATTCATTACAGAAAATAGTTCCGCTGCATTGAAAAATCCTGCCCCAATGCTCATTACACCTTCCACAAAATCTGTATTCAAGTTTTATCCTTACAAGTGCAGTTAAAAACTTCATTACATATTACATTGTAGGTAGAAAGTTGATAGCAATCCTTCATTAACTTATTTTACTATATTTAAATTACTTATGGAACAACCAAATTGTGGAGCATAGGCATTGAAAAGTTGATCGAAGAAAATTGAAAATCTATTATTCTTCGACCATCAATTGAAATTTTATGTATAATGTCCTATACCTAAGTCTAACCGTTTTTGACAAATTTCAAATTCTTTGTCAAAAATGACGTTTGCAGGCCAAAACATAGGTGGAAATATTTTCTAAACGAAACCCTTTATCAATTAGCTATGGTTGGTTTCCTTGAAATGGGGACCTACTCTAATGGGCTGTATTGATATTTTGTAATACATTCATACAGGGTGATCAAAATGGACAATAAAAGTAGATTAAAAAAAAACTATAAAGTCATTTTTTGAAATGGAAACCCCCTATTTTTTTAATTCTATTTTATTCAGCATTAAAAATAAGAGTGACTTTGCATAAGAGTATATTCTAAAAAATTGTAGTTTTTGAAATAATGACAATTTAACATTTTTTTATTGTAAAAAGGCTATACGGCTTTCAAGTTTTGTTGTTAGTTGGCCGTGACGGCGGGGCGCGGCGAAACAAAAAAAATCGAGCACTTCAGATCGAAATATTACAATTTATTGAACCCCATATAAATAATTATTTTATTAAACGAACTTAAAGTAAAGACAATATTTTTTTGATTCAGCAAATTATGTCCTAATCCTAATCATAAACTTAACACCTCTAATGTAACTAAACCTGTAACTAATTATATAGATAAAAGTACTAGAAACACGTCAAATACGTACTAGCTAATAAGTTGTTCGAAATGTCCGCCTCTTTCTTGAATACACAATGCAATACGTCTCTCAAACTCGCTGCATACATTTCAATACTAATGTTTTGAAAACAGTTTCTAATCCTAATCTTCATGTCTTCCTTTGTTGTAGGCGGTATTTTATAAACCTGCTCTTTGACGTACCCCATATGCTAAAGTCCATTTTAGTAAGATCTGGGATATATCAGGCCAAGCAACAGGCCTTCCTCCCAATCTAACATTCTGGATATCTAGCATTTAAAAAGTTATTATCGGACCTGTATGATGTACTGGGGCCCCATCATGAAGAAACCACATTTCTTGTTGCGTATCCTGTGGAACTTGACGCAACAAATTATAGATGGTTTTGCAGAAAGTCTAAGTACACTTCCCCTGTTACTCGTTGATCAAAAAATATGGTCCAAATTACATGATTACCGACAACACCTTCCCAAACATTTAAAGACCATTTAGTTTGAGAAGTATATCTTACAAAATGTGGATTTTCGGTAGAATAGTAGTGAAAATTGTCTCTGTTTACACTTCCGTTTCTGTGAAATGTGGCCTCATCTGTAAATAAAATCAAATGAACAAAATTTCTTTGTTGGTTTATTTTGTTTTGAGCCTATTAACAAATTCCTCGTCTTTGATAATCTTCAGGAACCAACTCTTGAAATAGTTGAATGTGATAGGGCTGCATTTTTTGAGACTTCAATATCCGCTGTACCGTACGTCGTTCAACACCAACCTGCTGAGAAATGGGTCGTTGTCCAATATATGGATTTTCGGTAACTGTTAATAGTACATTTAATTGATTTTCCTCAGTCTGTGCACGTTTTTTCCTAGTATTTTTTTCATACAACTGATTGGCAGTTCTTTCAAAACGCTCCAAAAGCTTTTCAAATTACCTTCTTTCAGGTTGCCGTCTCTTGGAAACCGTTGTTGATACAGTCTTCTTGCTAAGGCGTATTCTTATCACTAGCTCCCAAAACAAAAATCGTATCAACCATTTCTCTTGCGAAAAATTCATTATTTACAATTTTAATTCAAGTTTTAAATCAATTTGCTATAAAATACACTAATGCATCACCCAAATTATCAACTGACAATAAATAATGACGTTTCTGATGATCTCTATTATTTTTATATGCCATGCCTCGCCGTCACGGCCAACTAACAACAAAACTTGAAAGCCGAATAGCCTTTTTACAATAAAAAAATGTTAAATTGTCATTATTTCAAAAACTACAATTTTTGGAATATACACTCTTATACAAAGTCCCCTTATTTTTAATGCTAAATAAGATAGAATTAAACACATAGGGGTTTTCCATTAAAAAATGACTTTATAGGTTTTTGAATCTAGTTTTTTTGTCCATTTTGATCACCCTGTATGAATGTATTCCAAAAATATCAATACAGCCCATTAGAGTAGGTCCCCATTTCCAAGGAAACCAACCATAACTAATTGATAAAGGCTTCGTTTAGAAAACATTTCCACCTATGTTTTGGTTTAAACGTCATTTTGACAAAAATTTGAAATTTGTCAAAAACGGTTAGACTTAGGTATAGGGCATTATACATAAAATGTGTCTAAAATTGTATGTAGAATCTAAATGTGTAATAATATATAGGGTTTTCTATTTAAAAAATTTAAAATTACTTCTAAGCTTTTATGATCTACCCTGTATAATTAAAAATATTTTTGGAATATGCACCAGAACATATCTTACAACTTTTGTATTTAATTTTTTTGTATCTCTATAAATAAAGGAGATATGGGATTTTGTCACACTAATGCGCCACCCTGTATATATACCTATACATATATAACAAGGCTATTACAGAATCGAATTTGATTATGAAAACAGCTTAGTTGCAATAAAAAACCAGGTACACTATCAAAGTGCTGAAGTGACAGGTTACAAATGAATGATTAAAATGTTTTATGTGTATACGATGACGCATAGAAAAACGTGCCTTTCTTCCACAAGCGATAAGTTGGTAGGTAGAAGGATAACTTCTCCTTATATCTTTATTTCAAAATCTTTTAACTAGCTTTTACAGACACCTACGAAATTTAATGCTGCAATTATAAAGTTTGTGTTACAATAACCAAATTTTACTACAATTTTATTAAAGAGTCACACTACAGTATCATCAACTTATATTTTAAATAAATTTACTCAATCTTGAGTTATTAACGCTTGAAAATGTCCGTTTTTTGTTACATTTTTATAGTTTTAAAAATAGATCAATAATTTTTCAAATTACGGTTGATGAAACTAGAAGACGTTAAGTACTTTCGAATAAAATTAATTTTTTTCGGAAATGTTGAATAATAAACGCTGTGCATTGAATTGAAAACACATGTAAAATCATATACTGTTTAAGTGTACGGGACTCCTCTATAAATTAAAGTAGGCAATATTTTGTCAACAATAATAGCAACGCGTTTTAGAGAAAAATCTGATTATTTGTGTTTATATATTCTATCCCTGTATCCGTCCTTTTTGATAGTTTTACTTCTAATCTAATATTGTAACCTTCATTCCTGCATCGCCCACGCCCTGTATAAGTACGTAATATTTTTAGTTATTAAGCTGATTAAGTAAATGTATTGTACCCTGTTTCTTCGTATTCTAAAGTAGAACGCTAACGCTTATAGTATCAAGGTCAACTGCCTTTGAAATAAAATCCGAGTTCAAAATTTCCTTATCTCTTTTTATTTTCGTTTATCCTTGAATGTTACAAGCCGTTGAGTATAGTAGTACCTTATAGGTACTATAATTAATTATATACTTTTGTAACAATGGTAAAATTAGTAAGAAATTATACCAAATGTGTATCTATTCAAAGTACTTTGTGGTCAATGATAATGATTGCAAAGCGATCACTTAAAATGAACGCAAAGATCAACAATATTTATTTTACTGCGATTACTGTGAATTAGTTGGCTTTGAGGCATTCATTCATTGATTTGATATTGTAATACGATAACCACAAAAGAGATTAACACGTGCAATGTAATGCAAAAGGCCGAAAGGGTAACAATAGATAACATTTTGTTTTGAAAGTTAGAAGGGTTTAGGAGCCATAATAATTAACAAAATTAAAAATTGTAATGCAAAATGAAGCACGATTTAATTCCTTGTTGGAAAAAATTTTATTGCACTAAAACAACAAACAAACTGCTGATTTGTATAGCTTATAAGGTTGTCTCACGCTACGATTGCTTTCTTCGTATTTTAAAGAAAAACGTACGCTTACAGAATAAAGGTCAAAGACCTTGAAATAACATTCAACTTTAGGACGGTGTTAGAAAAGCCCTAAATTAAATTTTGTCTCGGTGCAATTTGCAGTATATGCATCTACCTAATATTTTTATTTCAGCAAATATAGTAAACGTTAACAAAACGTTACAATTTATCTGCCAAATTATTCTTATCCCTTATTGTTGTCGTTTATTTTAATGTTACAACAACCCATTGAGTTCAAAATGTACACACCTATATTATGGCTCATAAAAGCTTTTGTAATAACGGCAAAATCAGTGAGAAATTAGACCAAATGTGTTATTGCTTCCATATATCTCCCAGGAGATTCTGTCAATTTGCCTCCCAGTCATTAGATGGCAGAGCTGATAAAACACTGTTAGAGCAACAAAAGCACCTCATTATAGGATGCGACTCAAATGCACACCATACTACATGGGGGAGCACTGACGTCAACCCTAGAGGAAAATCACTACTTGAATATCTATCAAGTACAAACCTAGAGTTACTCAATCGGGACAGTGAACCTACGTTCGTAACTCCTCGAAGCTAGACTGTGATTGATCTGAGTCTGGCCGCAATGAGCATCTCTGATCAAATAATGAACTGACCAGAAGTGACCATGTCAGATCATAGAATGGTTTCTTTCGAAATCAATTGCAAAGGAGCCGTCCAAAAGGGTTATCGAAACCCCAAGGTAACGGATATCCCCCTTTATAAACACCTCCTAGGAGAAAAGCTTAGGGACGCCTCTCGAGCCCTGTTGAAGTACAAGACAAAGTGAACCTTCTGTCCAACTCCATTATGGAGGCGTTTGAACAGGAATGTCTCCTGAGAACTGCTAAGGCACCCTGCAACCACCCTTGGTTGTGCAAGGCGTTCCAAAAGCAGAAAACTCGGCTGGGCAAACTGTTCAACAAGGCAAGGAGGAGCAAAGCCACAGCTGACAAGAAGGATAAGAGGAGGCGTCAAGAGAGGCATGAAAGAGTTTTGCGGCTCTATAGAATCCACCTCCTCCGCATCCCGCCTAAACAAAATCCTAACAAAAGATCCTTATTGCAACACAGCTAGCCTTACGGACAATCTCTCTGAGACAGCTAAAATACTAAGAGACGCTCACTTTCCCGGAGCAGTCATCGTGCCTCACGCTGTTTGGTCAGAGGCGGTCCCTCCATCCCTTCCGGGGACGATTGAGCGACCGCTGATCAGATAGTGGATGAGGCAAGGGTCATCTGGGCGGTGAAGACGTTCTTAGACAAATCACCAGGACTGGACGGCATAATACCAGCTCTCCTGCAATGGGGACTGGATGTTATTGGCGCCCGCCTGGTGAGACTCTATACGGACTGTATCACCTTCAGATACATCCCAAAACAATGGAGGAGATAAAAATTGTCTTTATCCCCAACCTAGCAAAGGTGATTACTCCACACCTAAATCATATCGTCCAATCAGTCTAATGTCCTTTCTTCTGAAGGCACTGGAAAGATTGTGCGAAAGACATAAAAGGGATACGCCGCTGGTACGACACCCACTGCACCTAATCAACATGCATACTCTCCAGAAGATCTACTGAATCAGCCCTACACTCTGTTGTGGCGCGGACTGAAAGATCCTTGGATTGTAAACAGTCCACACTGGGAGCGTTCATAGACATAGGCGGGCGTTTGACAAAACAACCTTCAAAACAACAGAAGATTCCCTACTCCATCATGGTGTAACCGATGTCGTACGATGCTGGATTGTACAGCTGCTGAAACTCAGAGCTGTGCAATCAGCATATGCGACATAACTTTGAGGTGCACAGTAGTCACAGGATGCCCCAAGGCTTGATACAAGCTGCCCTGAAGCAACCGAAAAATGCTGTAGGAACACTCCCTGTCGATAAACCCGGCAAAGACGCAGGTAGTTCTCTTCACAATGAAAAGAAAAGTTGAGGGGCTACGAACTCATCTAGTCTTCCAAAAACAACTCCAGTTCTCAGAGTCGACGAAGTATCTAGGCATTACCTTGACAATAAACTAATCTGGAGCAAGCACATCCAGGTAAAAGCGGAAAAAACAAACCGGGCCTTCTGGCAATGTGGCTGTACACTGCTGTTATCAGACCTATTTTTGCTATGGTGCAATTGTCTGGTGGCCTAGAACCAGACTCTCACAACCACAGAACTTCTTAACCACGTGCAAAGATTAGCGTGCCTCGCATGCACAGCCGTCATGGAGGCCCTTATGGGCCTGCCTCCACTGGATCTCCACGTGAGAGAGCAGGTTACGATGGTAGCCCTGCGGCTGAGCAACAAAGGGCTGTTGAATAATAGAGGCAATGAGGTGGGCCACTTCCGCATTCTGGGCTAGGCGCTCAAACGACTGCCTATCCTAGGGAGATCAGATTCACTTATCCCTCAATTCATACTAGGAAAAGCTACCGCACCTTCTTTGATGTGGAGATAGCATCCCAACCAAACACATCCATCTTCACGGATGGATCTCAAACAACGGAAGGAACAGGCACGGAATTTACTCCAAAGAACTGAACCTCCAGCCAACCACTGGACAAAATCCCTACTGTCTTTCAGGCAGAACTGATGGGATAACGCTCAGTGCAAGAAAAATTCTTATGCACGGCATAAAGGATGAAATCATCACAATCTCCAGTGACAGCAGAGCTGCTCTGCAGGCACTAGGACAAAGCGAAATCACCTCTAGGCTGATATTAGAATGTCAGCGAGCACTAGACCAAGTAACAAACAGCAATACCCTTGAACTTGTATGGGTTAAAGGCATGCTGGAACAAAAAGCAATGAGAAAGCCGACAACCTAGTCCGACGAGCCACAAAACAACCGTTTTACAGAACCGGCTCTACCACTTACAGTAGCAACTGTAAACAGCTTAATAACTCAAGACACCCTAGCCCAACGCAGGGCAAGGTGGAACTTGATGTTAGACTGTCGCCAGGCAAGAGAGGTCTTTACGGGACCATCTCGCAATCTTGCGCGCTTTTGCACAGGTCTATCAAGGAAGAACCTACAGCTATTCGTAGGTATCCTGTCTGGACACTGTAAACTAAACAGGCACATGCACCGTATGGGCTTAGTTAAATGACTCTCTAATCATAGAGGCAGCACAAAGGGCCCAAATAAGTGTCCTAGGTGCGCGTGGACTTTGCTCACCCTCCCATCGTAATCCAGATCCCAGTAATCCAGATATACCAAATGTGTTTTTTAAAGTACGTAGGTATACAATAAGTTTACATAATTTCCATACTTTCAGTATAAAAATATAAAGGTGCACAGTTTCAACTTTCAAGTAAAAATTTGTAAGCAAGGAAGTAAAAAAAAATTTGATTGTTATCTATATTTTCATACTTGCTATCTGCTATCTTCTGAAGTAGTGATTGGACTTTTTTGGTTTTGGGCTCGTTAGAAAGGTATTCCGACGGCCTTTCAGAATTAGTCAACAAAGTTGTCGCTAGTCCTTAACTCGCTGAGTTACAGACTGCCAAAAAAAATTTAGAAAAATAGCGATAAAAGTGCACATAACCTAGATTTGGTACTCCGGACAGCAGGTCAGTGATGTTTTTTTTCAACTTTCAGATAGGCCCGATTCTTACCTTTCCAAAATACCACGAACGATTTGATTTTTACCATTTCGTTTTTTGTAAAAATTAAGAGTGGACAAATCTGTAGTTTTCAAACAGAAATAGTAACAAAACGCGATTTGTGGTGTTCATTTGCAATTGTGACGTTTAGCCCGATACGTGTCACAGCTGCTTGCAGTGGAATCTGTTTTACACACATTAGCTGGCATTTCTTGAACATTAACAACTGTCAAATTTAACCAGACATAATTTATAAAGTTGCTATGCCAAATAACCTAATATTATATATTTATTTATACGATCTTAGATAAGTACTAATTTATCCAAATGTTATGCAAGAGTATACCGAAAGGTTCGTATGTAACCAGTGTTTTGAAGTTTGACCAACACTGGAGAGAATATTTTAAAAATCTCTTCTGATTTCGTAGTTGTATATTCCTTCCTATATTTTCCTAATTAGGTATTCTCCTTTTTCAATGAAACGAAATAAAACAAATATTCAGTACGTTTTGATGTGTAGGTGTACATAAAATACGTATTTATTCCACATATTTTATACCCAACAGCACTAGTGATACTTGATAATTGAGCGGGTGTTGACAGATTTTGGTCCTTACATGCTAATTACTTACACACAATGATTGAATGAAAACTGTATTTTCAATGGTGTTTACTATGCCAGACTTAGAATACTTGTACATACATTTTCTCCGTTGGTTTAAATAGCAAACTTTTTACATGCCGCATATTTTTTTTATGCAAAATATGATTTTTCATTGCAATCATAAGGGTTCATTTGCGAACGGGTGTGGGGCAGACATTTAAATTATAGCCTTTTTGAATATATTGCATTTTTAACTCATACTTAACTATTAAGGGTGGTAGGCATGTATACTCCATGCCAGCCGGGGAGGTACCACCACCCTTACTATGGGCTCCTTAATATTGGGTCTCCGATTTTCTGAGCTCGGTAAGGGCTGCCGGTTACCTTTTCCATCATCCTTAATCTATTCTCATCCTTATTCTTCCTTCTCGCCCTCACTGTCTTTCTATCGGATTAAAAGTCCCAAATTAAAGAATAAGATGGCTGTGGTTTCTAGGGTTATAAATTCCGGACGTAAAATCCTGCCCCATTCGGATGTCCGGGAGGGCAGGGCCCAAGCGACCTCGGTCATCAAAAGTATCAACTTTCTGATTCACTACTGCAACATCCGCGGTATCAGGTCTAATCTTAATGCTATTCACCAACATCTTGAACAATTACAACCTGATATATTGTTTCTATCTGAAACACAAGTCTCCTCTGAAAGCTCCGAGTCACCCGACTTGCAATTTCCTCAATACCATCTTCACTCTAACTTTCGATATAAAGGAGGCGTATGTGCGTACATCAAGGACAGAATTGCTTGCAAGAGGGTTTCTTCCTTAGAAAATAAAAATTTTGACGTGATTTGGTTTAAACATTCTGGTCCTAATTTTGTGAAATTCTACTGCTGCATTTATAGGTCTCCTAATGACAGCAACTTTCAAGACTTCTTCGATTACCTTAGTATGAAAGTTGACTATCTCCTGTCTCAGTTTCCATCTTGCGATATCTCATTTGTAGGCGATTTCAATGTTCATAACTCTAGTTGGCTTCAATTTTCATCTACTACAAATCCCGTTGGTCATAGTGCAGAAACATTTGCTATTTCATGTGATCTCACACAAATGATTTCTGAACCCACAAGAATCCCTGATAACTCTAACCATACTCCACATCTTCTAGATCTCTTTCTTACATCAAACCCTCTTGTTTATAAAACTTCCGTTCTTTCACCTTTAGGTCTTTCCGACCATTGTCTAATAAAAATCATTTCTACTGTACCTAATTCCACTGTTGTTAGCAAAACCGATAGAACCTTGTGGTGTTTTAAGTCAGCTCGATGGAGTGGTTTACGGGATTTCTTTGCAACCTTTCCATGGCGTGAATATTGTTTTAAGTCGTCCTCTTCTTCGGACATCGCTCTTTCAGTATCTGAAGTCATCCTCATGGGAATGGAGTTGTACATTCCGAAAAACAGTACCGTGTAGGTCATTCACGTTCCCAACCCTGGTCCAATAAGGCTTGTTCTCATGCAATATCTTTAAAAAATAAATGTTACATTAAATGGAAATCTAATAAATCGGTTGACAGTCATGTAGAATACGTTGGTGCTAGAAATATCTGCAAAGGTGTCATCACTAAAACTAAAAGGTTGTTCGAACAACGAAAATGCAATGAACTAGCTACATCTCCTTTAGCAGTCGTAAATTTTGGTCTTTAGCAAAAACCATTAGTAAAACTGTCGAACATCTTCATTTCCCCCCCTGACATCTATTGACGGATCGGTAGTTGCTGATTCTGTAGACAAAGTCAACGTTTTTGTGGATTTGTTTGCATCAAACTCGTGTCTCAATGATTCTGGAAAGATGTGCCCCTAGTCAACTCTTCTTCATACGTTATGAAACCAATTCATTTTCGGTACAAGCTCTTGGAATCGATCATCAGTAGGCTTGATCTCAATAAGGCGACTGGCCCAGACGGTATCCCAGCTATTGTCTTAAAGAAATGTTCCCCCGAACTAGTACCAGTCCTATCTAAGCTCTATACGATCTCTATATCTTCTGGGGAATTCCCTTCATCATGGAAGTTAGCAAATGTTCAACCTATTCCCAAAAAAGGTGATAAGACCAATCCCTCAAATTACAGACCAATTGCCATCACTTCCATTTTGTCTAAAATCATGGAAAAAGCCATCAATCAGCAACTGCTCACGTTCCTTGAAACTAACAAACTCCTTAGTGACCACCAATATGGGTTTAGGCAAAGTCGTTCAACAGGCGATCTTCTTTCATATGTGACCCAAGTTTGAAACAATACAGTAGAGCAGTCCGGTGAAACAGTTGTAGTCGCTTTAGATATCTCAAAGGCATTTGACCAAGTTTGGCATAAGTGTTTACTTGCCAAATTCACCTCGTTTGGGTGAAATGATACGCTCATCAACTGGGTTTCTAGTTTCCTTGATAAAAGACGAATACGTGTCGTAGTTGATGGCTTTTTTTCAAAAGAAGTTAGCATTAACGCGGGCGTACCACAGGGATCCGTTATAGCGCCTACACTTTTCTGCTGTACATAAACGACCTTATTTCTTCAACAACTAACCCCATCCATTGCTTTGCTGACGATAGCACTCTTCACTGTAGTTCATCTCAGTCTACTCATAGTGATAATCCACCTTCTATGTCAAATCAAGAAATTAAAGCTGAAATGGCAAATTCAATCAACAAAGACATTCAACGTATTCTCGAATGGGGAAGCAATAATCTAGTTAAATTTAATGCTAACAAAACTCAGTGTTGCCTTATGTCCGCCAAAAAGATCGATCATTTCCTGTTGTAAGTATGAATGGCTCAGTTCTTAAGTTTTCAGACTCTATTACTCTGTTGGGTATGACTGTATCTTCAAATCTCTCATGGGTTGACCATCTTCTGTCAGCTACCAAAACAGCAGCTCGTAAAATAGGCTTTTGTACAGATCTAAGCAGTACTTTACCTCTCGACAACTCCTGCTGTATAAGGCCCAAATTCGGCCTCATCTGGAATATAATTCTCACCTTTGGGTTAGTGCTCCCCAATACGCTCTCGATATCGTTGATCGTATTCAAAAGAGAGGATTAGGCTTATAAATGACCCTCCTTAACTTCTCACATACAGTCCCTTGAGCATAGAAGGATGGTATGCAGTACAAATCTCCACTTGTCGCACCAAACCGGCGCAATCCACATTTTCTACACGGCTTCTAAAAGTTCTAAACTCTGGAATGATCTCCCTAGTTACTGTTTTCCTCTCACTTATGATATGAGAAAATTTAAGGTAGCTGTTCATAGGCATCTATTGGCAGTTCATTATCCCTCTATCCATCCTCCTAAGTGTTCCTGAGTGCTTTAGCACGATAGGCCTTATTTAGCCTGTTCAGGTCCACAATCATAAAAAAAAACGAAGTCCATAGGACATTTTGTTCCAAAGTTATTACCATTTGACTGAAATGCAAAAACCTTTTGTTTTATTTTTTTCGAAGTGTAAGTAGGCAGGTTTTTTTTGATAATTTTTAATTTTGTTTTGAATAATAAAAATTTCTAGATAAAAAATTGTTTTTTGTGATATGTAGGGGCCCGAATAATATTTTGCGGTGTGGCGAAAAACCTGAAGTTCCGCCACTGAAAGAACCATTAGCATTTAAACAATCAGTTATTTAATTTGCCGCTGTGCGTAAATAACCGATAATTTACTAATTTTTTTTATTAAAAAATTAATAACAAAAATAAAAATTTTGACAACATTGTGGACAGATATTTATGTACAAGCGATAATAGAGATGTTTATAACAGACTTATTTCGCAAAAATACAGAATCGAAGTCGTAAATGTATAAAATAACAGATTGCAATATGTAAAATATTATAACGTGTGTGGAACAAAGAAAGAAACTAGTACTAGGTACATGTTTTATCTCATTCATACATTGACCTGTAACATAATTAAATATCAAGGTCGGTGTAAGCATTATATGGAATGTTGAAAGTGGAAGACAAATCAGCCTAAGTTGTAAAACGATTAAACGAATCTTCAGGTATTTTCTTTTACGAGATAATCTTGATAAATATGTAATACCTTTCGTTGATGAGAAAGTACATTTATAAAATATTTTGATGTTTCGCTCATTAATTTGAGCTTATTCAATATCAAAAGTAATTAACAGTTAAATGAATAGTTAACTATTGCCTAAAGTTGTATGCAGTTCGTTTACCTATTAAATTAACAAATTTCATATTTAAGGATAAGCTAAAACCAAATAATATGCTAAATCTACGACTGAAGGTGTTCATTCCCACCCTAACAATAAAAATTTTGGTTTATTTCATTTAAGTCTGTTATAGGTATTTGATATTTTATGAACAAGCTCAAATAAATTAATGAGGAAACGTCAAAATATTTTATAAATGTAACTGATAAGCACATTTGTTACACTACACCTGTTTTTGAACGATGATTTCATTATCATAGGTAGCTCGTTGTTTTGAAAACTAATCAATATAGATTCGGGAGTGTTCGTTTCTTACTTCGGAACCGATATACTTAAGTGCTAATTTGGTATTTATTTTTTGGTATTCATTTCTATTTAACAGTAACCAAATACCTGAAGATTTATTTTATAACTTTTTTATTGCATAACCTCTATTATATGAGAATAATCCCCTTTTGTGTATATGGAATAATCTAAAGGAGTAACTCCAAAAAAAAATATGTGTCCGGATATTGAATTATATTATGAAGAATAGGGTTTTACAGTTGATGTTTTCTTTAACTATAAGTTCGATTGTCTTAGGTACGCAACAAATGTGCTGTTTAAATAAAAATGCAATTTAAAAGGATACCTATGTAAATCGGCAACACTAATGAAATTAAGCAAATACTGATCGAGTTGTATTTCCTGGTTGTCGTTAAAAAACATTAGAATTATGTATTTACGCGCTAAAAAGATTTCCTAATTATGTAGAACTGAACCCATTAAATCGTTGAGGTTAAGTCTGTTATTCCACAATTTCCGTTATATTAAATTAATCGTATACATTCAACGACATCTGCCACACTATATGGGATTACGCACCTACCGCCAGATGTATCTGCATCATAAGCTCGTACTCATAAGGAAATACCAGCACACTATGGGGATATCCTCGTAGTCTGAACCATATCTTCATAGTTATACGCAATACAAATACCGGTAAGCGCTTAGTCCTGTGTTAACAAAATATATATATATATATATATATATATATATATATATATATATATATATATTTTTATTATGGCGTACATTGGAGGACGCGTCCCCACCACTTTTTGAGGGGAAATTGGCGGGAAACCTTTTTTATTTGCTTATTGTCTGGCTAGCATTAGGTACTACTTAGTGCGCTAACACCTGTTTTAATATGATCAGTATAATTTAAATGACACTACATTGAAGATTTAACATAACGATAACAGAGACACCCATAAACTATAGTTATTGCTTCAAGATTTTGCATTCATGTATAAATATTAAGTGCATTTATATATTTTTATGCATTTTGCATTCTTAAAGACTAATTGTTTATCGAGAAACAGCTTAGAAGTCTCTTGAAATTTTTTTTTACTTACGTAATGCAATAATCTTTGCATTGCTGTAAACTGTTGTTAAAATTACAACTTCTGTATAATATATTTTCAAGTGGTTTCTTTTCGTTATCATTATATGGCACATGTAGTCTATCAATAATGCAGTTTCTTTTCATTCGCCGTTAAACGTTGTCAAACGTATAGCTCCGATGTGGAATACTTCCGATAATGTTTTGATTGGGCGGTATTACATGTGGGATACTGCCACATATACTTTGCTGACATACTTCAATAAAATTAAACACCCGAATTACTATGCACTGAAAGGTACCTTTGAGGATTATAATGCCAACTAAGGTCCTCAAAGGTACCTATAAAGATATTGAAGCAACAATTCCACGAAAAAACCGATGCACGTCATAAGTTTATTTAGCTGGTTCCAACAAATTATTTGTACTACTATTTCGTATGTCAACATGACTCAAAAGGGGATAGAAACGATCTAGAACGTTTGTACTACTTACATAAGTTAATGACGCGCAACTGAACTTGGATGAAATTACCTATAGTACGTACTGTAGGAGGATACCTTTGAGGACATCTACCGTAATATTGAAGAATATTTAGTAAGTCATAACAATATGTAAACTGTCGAGGTCAAAATTTAAAAACTTTCTCTTTTTGAGAATATTTTCCCGAAATGATTTTTTCGTATGTTTCCGACACAGCAAAGAAGTTTCTTATTGTTGCACTTTTCGACTACACCTGCCCGCATTACGTGAATAGAGGGGAAAGAATCACTTTATTTTTTTTTTCGGACACTTAACGGTGATGGTAGTGTTGACGGTGACGGTGACGGTGACCGTGAAGGTGAAGATGACGGTGACGTTGACGTTTACGATGATGAAGATGAAGACGTAGATAAAGATGATGGTTATTTTGATCCTGGTATTGTATGGTAAGGAAACATCTCGAAGGAAGTTCGAAGGTACTGTGATCGCAGTTAATGTGGGATATCTGAGGAGTGTGTAGCATAACATAACATAGCATTCACGCCATTGCCTAGCGGGATTGGGAACACAATCCCTGCCTCGTTATTTAGAAACCGTTTTTCATGCACCCGCAAGATTCATACATTGTTTCTGACATACCCTTTTATGTTTAAAACTCCTGACCTTTATTTTATCATACATTCTACTGCATTCAATCACGTTTTACGTGGCCTACCAGCCCCGGCCTTACCTCCTAACTTCACCCACATAAATCTGCTTTGTCAACCTGGCGTTGTTCATTATTTCGATGTGGCCAAACCAATGTAGTGTACCACTTTCATACCTATCTATCATCTTCTTTTCTTCGCCACACTCCATTATACATCCATTTTTCACCTTATCCTTTCTCGTTTTACCGCATGCGCTTCTCAGGAATCTCATGCCCACGGAATTTATTTTACTTTCGAACTTTTTTTGACATATCCATGTCTCGCTTCCATACAGTACTGGCGGGACAAACGCACCATTATGGATTTCTCGTGTCACAGCTACGCTCAAGTTTTCGTTTTTCACTATCGTCCATATACTTCCAATCATTTTCCTTCCAGCATCGATCCGTCGTCCAATCTCTCCATCCATTGTACCGTCCGCAGTGCAAATGCTACCCAGATATACCAACTCGTCCACTTGTTCCACAATTTCATCATGCAGGGTAAACACTCTACCCTCCTTTTATCTTCCAGATTGAACACCACAACCTTTGTTCTGTTTACGTTTAGCATTAGGTCTTCACTTGCTCACAGACAATATAACACTTCCTAAGAGCAGTTTGTAGCTCATCCGCATTCTCGTTTAATAAGACTGTGTCATCTGCATACACCAGTACTCGTTTGCGTCACCAACTATTACACCATTTGTATTACATGCTTGCCTAACGCCTTTATCCATCTATACATTAAACAACCACGGTGCCATCACACAGCCTTGTCACACTTCTTACTCAATACTAAAGTATTCAATCACACCTCCTCTAGTCCTAACACCTGCCCAGCTACCGTTATATACTGCCCTTATTCCGTTTATTAGATATGTACTTACGCCAGATTCATTTAATATTTGCCACTTGATCAGGTACACTGAGCAAACTTATTCCTCTACAATTAACACATGTATCCATGTATACATTGAACACCCACGGTGACATCACACAACCTTGTCGCACTCCTTGCTCAATATTAAAGTATTCAGTCGCAAGTCCTCTTACCCTAACACATGCCCGGCTACCGTTATATACTGCCGTTATTTCGTTTATTAGACCTATACTTACGCCATATTCATTTAATTCTCGTGTTTCTTACCGGACTTGCTGTTATTTATTTGAAAAAAAATGATTTAATTATTTTTAGTTTAGCTTTTCGATTATGAATTAGAGTAGGTTATTTGTTTATCTAATTTAGATTTATTTGTTTTTTTTTTAATTTATGCCTTAGATTACGGATTCGATCTAGTTATTTATTTTGATCATTTAATCTAATAAAATGAATTCTTATGACAGTGATTATGTTTGGGCTTGTTATAGAAAGGGGTTTATTACAGAGATATACAGGAATGTGAGGGTGGTAAATATGTCACAGGCCGTTAGTTATCCAGTAGATACAAATATTAGTAATGTTATTAGGTACACCTGCTACAACCATAACGAAAAACCAGTGGTTAATGTTGGTACTGCTTTTTTTTTATTTTATAACTAATGTTACAACTACAAATGAAAAAAATCAAGGCATTAGGAGTGTTTTTAAACCTACAACAAAAATTAAAGAACATTTAGGGACACCTAAAGAATTTTCAAACACATTATCATCTTCCGAAGTGTAAAAGTTATCTTGTTCGTGTGAAAAAGTTAATGGAGTTTGTGGATTAGGTCAACCCGAGAAATCTGCAGTAGCTAAGCGTGCTTTAAATAATTTAGATCTTGGTCAATTTGATAATATGGAAATATCGTCAAGATAGAGTTATGTTTGTTTACAATGTAAAAGCTGTTGAGATATATAAACATCCTAATAACTCCAAAAGGCAAGAAAAAAATCTTCGTTTAAATAGGTTTTGACATCTTATAATTAAAACAAGATACAACGGCACGCCTGAATTTTAATTTTAGCTTTTGGTATGTCTACCTTTTTCGCTGTGCTTTTTTCCTAGACCTTGAAATAAACGCTTTACCAATCATATGTTAAGCTACCACAGCACTATGATAATTTAACTTATGTAGTAGAAATTAAAATTAAAGTCAGAAATCATATTAAACGTACTACACTGTGTTTTCACTGTAAAATAACATTTACAATTATTAACAAAACTATTTTATTGTTAGATTTGACTAGATTTTTAATTGATGCCAAGTTTCTATTTGTGAATGCCTTTATCAATTTCAAACTAAGTTTTTCACAAATTTACACTTACATTATAATTTGATTTGGTTAAATTTATTCTTTGGTTACATTTTTCACTGTTAGCCTTCGACCGTTAGAGGGTGTTCTGATTTGTCATTTTCAAGTTAGTTAACAATATTTAATTTATTAAGAATCTAGTTTTTTAACTGAAATTGTATTCCATAGTCGCCTTTAAACGTATATCAAACTGTTATATACCGGGTCCGCCATCGCTCTGGCATTCCTTTTTATCATCTTTATTATTTGTTGTAAACAAAAAGTATAAAAACGAACTTATTTTTCAAGCTCTATAATCCAAAAATATTTTCATGTATACAGGGTGTTCCACGTTTACTGCACATCACTCTACTCTTTTATTTTAAATGAAACACCCTGTATATTATTACATTTTTGAATTTCCTGTTGAAATTGAGGGGCACTATGTTAAGCATCTACAGTCAGTCCACAGTTTCGGTATTATCTTACATTTTTGAAAAAAAATGACGTTTGCGGCTTACTGAAAAATGACTAATATCTCGCAAATAAAATAGGTAGGGAATGCGGTTTTCACCATTCGATAAACCATGAAAAAGTCAATAAAAACTTATCGAAAGAATAATTTTTGAGATACAGATTTTTTGCGGGCAAATTATTGATTTTGGAAAAATTGAATCTGGATAACTTGATTTTTTACATAGACAGGCGCGGATTTTTTTCTCTTTCGATTTTCTTAGTACACATATGGGTCTATCTTTAGCCGTTTTTACAGAATTGGCGATTTCCTAATTTTTATTTTCTGTTTTGCTATATCGCAGTAGCCATGTAACAGAAAAACAAGGAAAAGGATGCAAAATAATAATTTATTTCAATTTTATGTTAGTCATCTTCCATTTAACAAACTAAAGCTATTAGCAAAAAATAAAAATAAACATTTTAATTCAAGAGGTGCTCCAAATTCTGTCCGTTTAATTCTAAACACTTTTCAAGCCTTTGCGGCAGAGATTGACGCACGTTTAATAGCATTTTATGTTAATCCTGTTCCATTTAACAAACTAATTCTAAAAGAAAAAAATCAAAAGGAAGCAATTAAAAGTATTTGAATTCAATAATTAATAATTAATTATTGATTAATCATTGTTTATTTTTATTTTTTGCTAATAGCTTTAGCTTGTTAAATGGAATATGATTAACATAAAATTGAAATAAATTATTATTTTGCGTCCTTCTCTTTGTTTTTCTGTTACATGGCTACTGCGATATAGTAAAACAGAAAAAAATAGGAAATCGCCAATTATGTAAAAACGGCTAAAGATAGACCCATATGTGTACTAACAAAATCGAAAGAAACAAAAAATTCGCGTCTGACTATGTAAAAAAATATATACCTTTCTATTTAAAAAAATTAAATTATCCATGATTTTAATTTTTCGAAAATCAAAAATTTACCCGCAAAAATCTGAATCTCAAAAATAATCCTTTTCATAAGTTTTTATTGACTTTTTCATGCTCTATCGAATGGTGAAAACCGCATGTCCCTACCTATTTTCCTTTGCGAGATATTAGTCATTTTTGAGTATGCCGCAAATGTCTTTTTCTTTCAAAAAACGTGAGATAACGCCGAAACCGTGAACTGTAGGTGACATGTATGCTTAACAAAGTGCCCCTCAATTTCAACAGGAAATTAAAAAATGTAATGATATACAGCGTTCCATTTAAAATAAAAGAGTAGAGTGCTTTGCCGAAAAAATAGAACACCCTGTATACATGAAAATATTTTTAAGTTATAGAGCTTGAAAAATAAGGTAAAGTTCGTTTTTATACTTTTTCTTCACACAAAATAATAAAGATGCTAAAAAGGAATGCCAGAGCGATCGCGGACCCGGTATATAGCAGGTTCTGAAAGATTTTATTACTACTGAGGGCGATAACTGTAAGTGTTACCGAAACGTTTAAATTTGTGTAAAACGTTAATAAAAAACACACCATTGAAAACCCAAAAATGCTAAGTATTCTAAATCTGTGTAATAATGGTGAAAGTTTACATTTTGATATCCTGGAATTATTGCTAAAATTAAGGAAATCATCCTTTCTGGTCGCAGTCTAACATTGAAGCAGATCGCCCGTAACTCTAGAACCACCGAAACAAGTAGACAAATGATTCTCGTTAATATTCTGTGGATGAAAAATCTTCCTCGCATTGGGTGTCACAGATGTTCAATGCAAAACGCAAGCAAAACGGACGGTTTTGACTCGATTTCAGCTATATGCAGATTAAGTGATTAAGTGATTAAGTGATTGATGAAACAGTTTTGCAATTAAATGGAAGTATCGAAGTCAGGTTAAACAGACCAGAGGTGCGTTGTTTCTGGACGAGCAGCGTTTTGGATCACATAATGAAAATTAGGTTCACTGAGGCTAACGATCGTGAAGTTGAATTCTGTCCCACGACTCGGATTAGGCAACTAGTAACTGTTGTTTATTCCCAAATTTAAATTCACATTATTAAATCCGCCAAGTTATATTAGAAATGATCTAAAACCACTTTCTAGCAAAAGATCTTAGATATATAAACAAGATTTAAGATTCAGGTCTAAGATGTTGATGTGAATCTAGCCTCTGTCAAAAGCACCTTAGATTTATAAACAGGTTTTATCAAAAATTCATTTCATCCTGATCACCTTAGTTGACTTATCAGCTTCTGACGACAAACATGTTTTCTGAATTCGTTTCAACCCGATCACCTTATTCGACTTATCAGTATGCTGATCTGAAACCAGTTTCAGTCAGAGGGTCCTAGACACAAAAATATGATTTGAAGTAAAAAGTCTCGCTAAGTAAACAAGAAGTTGAAAGCTAAAAAGGTACACGGCAATAATATTTCGAAAACAAGTTGGCGGAAAGCCAGAAAGGCACTCGGAAACAAAATGTCGCAAGCAAGCAAGAAAGCGAAAGACGGAAAGCCAAAAACAACACGGGATTGTCAGCAATGCGTTCATCATAGGTTTATTTTCAAGGTGTCAGCCCCACGGCAAAAGGACACGTCTGACCAAAATGTCATCACAAGCTATCTGTTATACCCAGAATCAGCCAAAGTGGACCCTTGATACTGCTGCAGCCTTCAATAGAAGATGCTGATCGAAATCGGGTAAAGTTAGTTTTAAACTGCACAGGATTCTGATCACCGATTCTAGCATCAAATTAGACAGTTTGAGATTGCCCTGAACCCAATTTACGAATGAGTCGGTTCTTAACTCGTACAGCTTGTTCAAGATGCAGGATGCAATGGACTTTCATCTCCAATTTTGATAATACACCTAATTTTTATTTTAACTAATATCAGACCAGCGAAGTAGTTATTAAAACGTTTACAAGCAAATCCACAAACAGATTTTAATTACTCCCAATTAATAAAGCGTTAAGTAATATTCGAATAGTATTTAATATGGTCATCTGAAACAAGTTTCTATGAAAACATCTTTTACATAGAAACAACCTCTTCCAAAAGGGTCTTAGATTTATAAACAAGCTTGAATACACAAAACCGTTATTGAAAATGGGCAAATGCCTGAGAGCAAATAAACAAGTTGACTTTCATTACCAATTTTGATAATACACTTCATCTTTTATTTTAACAAATATCAGGTCAGCGAAGTAGTTATTAATACGTTTACAAGCAAATCCATAAACAGATTTTAATTACTTCCTAATTACTAAAGCGTTAAGTAATATCGGAAGCGGGTTTAAGATGGTGATCTGAAACCAGTTTCTATCAAATCATCTTTGATATCAAAACAAAATTTAAAATTCAAGTGTAAGATTTGAAACTAACCTCCGTCAAAAGGGTCTTAGAGTTATAAACAAATTTGAACACACGAAGTCCTTATTGAAAATGGATAAATGCCTAGGGAAAAATGAAATCAACATCCTAGACTTGCAACCTGTGTCTTGCTTCAATATAAATGCAGCAACCTCATCACATAAACTCCTTATTGAAAATGGTGAAACGTCTGCGGACAATTTGATCTCAGCACCTTTGTATGACACACCAAATCAATACTTGAAATCAACATCTTAGACATGTAACTTGAAGCCTGTTTCGCCAAAATACAGCAATTGTCTTAGCAGTAATTGTTATTTTGAACTGAAAATATATAATGGGTTTTCTTTGCTGACAGGTTACATGAAGAGTTTAATAGACAGTTAATCGAATAACATCTTACGCAATATATTTCTCGCTTACATTGCATCTCTAATTTAGTTTGTATTTCAGATTTAATCCGTTAGTTACATGAATCTTCCATTAGATGAGATTCCGTTGTTTTCTTGCTTGTTTGGTGTATTTGCAACAGATTGTTTGTTTATTTTTTTTCGGGATTGCGTGACTATTGTTATTTATTTATAGGTTTTACAGTGCTTGTACTTTTACATATTTTATTGGTTACGTCAATCGCTTGAGTCATCTGGTGTTGCGTTTATTGAGATCCATCTTTTGCAACCTTCTTTGAACACTATAAATTTCCAGATCCCATTTTAAACTTTTTATCTTTAACAGTAATTTGGCTATTTATGCAGCAGTAGTTGCTTTAGAAATTGCTTCTAGCATCTTTAGTGAAAGTCTTTTAAACCACTGAGAATTTGTACCAGCGTGATGTGAAAGTCGACCTCGAGATTTTAAATTACTGATTACGAAAACCCTTAAGTACTTTACATTTATAAATAAGGCGTAGAAAGCTGAATGCAACATAGGTATAAATAAGGAAGAAGAAGTAACAGTTATACTCTCTCCTGTCGAATTTCCTATGGGTTCCGCCATCATCAACAACACGGGTAATTAATCGTTCTTGGTTTTAGCCCTTATTTTATTTTACTATATTTATTTACTTGTTCAGATGTGATATAATTACTGTGTTATAATTACAGATATAGATTTAACTGCTTTGAATGCATCAACATGTTTTAAACCTGTTAAACACATTAAGGATTTAGAGACAAGGGTAGAATACAAGATATTCTACAAGGACATCATATCAATAAATCACGCGTGGGGGTCGTGGTGGAGCTGGAGGAATTGAAATGTGTGCTACCTGAGCGCTACCATAAGTTTTTCAAGGCAAATACCGTCGTATATAGTAATTTAATAAGAACTTGAAGAGTAAAGGTGTTTCAATGCATTCTGTAGGCAAAACAACCAATTTAAATTTCTTTAGAAAAACAGTTTTATTATTATAATTACTATGTTGTGTAATTATGAAATTGAGTCAAAAAAATAAAAATATTTTTGTTTTGTGGTAGTTAAGTTTCAAGCAACAATAATACATATGTCAGGTTCTGCTGACATGGCGACTAACTTAATATTTGCTTAAATGCTTAGTAAGGTTCAAACTGATAACTTATTCACTCATTTGTAGATCTAAATCTTATGTTGTTTTACATCTTCACACCTTCCATTACTTTTAAAATATACCGCTAGATGGAACCACGATCAGACCCTATTACAAAAATATACAATTAGCTTTTTACAAAATACACAACTAGATGGCTCCACAAACAAACAAACAACGGGGCCACTGTAGTGGGATTAATCACCAAGTGGAACCACGATCAGCCTCTATTACAGAAGACATTAATTAATTTTAAAGATACACCACTAGATGGCGCCACAAGTAAGCAACCAAAACCAACCAATCAGAATACAGTGCCTTAGGCCTCCAACCAGAGCACAGAGCCTGGTTGCTAGACGTGGTCTGTAGAGTAATAAGAACACAGGGGACGTGGCCTACCCTGAGGCCCTCTAATCACAACCACCAGCCTGAGGCTGTATGCGCGCGCACGACCAATCAGCTGGATGTGCGCGTGGCTACGTCATTCGATTAAAAGTAGTGGGCGGAATCTCCCCTCATTCTACGCTTACCATATGTACGTGTAGCCTTTACACATTAAAATGATTTATCAATGTCTGACTTTCACTACGTGATTAATTTGAATGCCGAAATAATTAGGTTAATGTATACTGCGTGTTTTTACAATTTTACAGCGATAAAATTAAAAAACATCGTTTTTTATTAATATCGTATATTGTTCTAATTAGTGTTCTTTGCAACGAGTGAAAGTTAAACCGATGACTGACGCTACATTGAATATTGTAGTTAATGTTTAAAGATTTTGTTGTAGTTTGCTTTTAAATTATACCAAGTGGTAGAATTGCAAACTGTGTGCTAACTAGCAATTACCGCGACTGTCGGGGACTGGCGGAATCCCTGCTCTTATAAATAGAGTCCAGTATTAGTGACGATGCGTATAGTAGAACTTAGTTGTCAGAAACGGGACGCCTACTGTTAAAAACAGGATTCCACGAGGCCCACAAGTCTTGAGCTGTTTGAAAATAGGGGTCATGGCGAAGCCTCAGTGTTGCAAGATGCCATAGTGTTAGTGGAACAAAAAAGCCGTCTTAAAAAATATTTTCTAGAGCATTAGAAGCATTTACCCATTAAGAAGAAAAATTTTATTAAAATTCGATTAAGGGTTATGAAAAATCAATTAAAATTTGAATAAAATGTAAAAAATAGTACCTACTATCAATTTAATAACATTTCTGTTCGATTTTTTCACAATATTTTTTTACCGCAGAATCATCCGTTCGCCTGTAAAATCGTCTTCCAAAGGATCCCTATGTACTGCCTCGTATGGGGAGGCGGGATTGCCATGTACTGTACAAATGGAAAAAGCGCCATGTACTAGTTACGTTTGCGTAGACCGCCATATACTGATTAGAGGCCTTTTAAGAATTAATTCGGGCACAGCACACTCAAACAGAGATGTATTTTAAAACGGATGAATGTGCATCTGTCTCGCATTTGATTTTTTTTACATGATGGGTTGGTATGAACAGGGAGTGGTTATCGCAGGGTTTATGTTTAACTTCCAACCTGCGTATACATGTGTCAGTATAGAAAGTTATGCAATTGACTTTTTGTCTCACTAACGTTAAATCGGCGTAATATCCCATTTTACAAAGTTGACAAAGCTTCGCCAAGATCGGCGATGATATCTGTATATGAATATGTGTGTTAATTTACGTTAGCCCCAGAACGACAACACGTATTATTTAAAATTTCGCATTTAAGCTTGAGTTGATTAGATTTTGAGATAAATTCACTGGTGGAGACAAGGGGTTTATTAGGGGCAGTTGTTGGTTTTTATCAAATATTTCAGCAACGGCTGATATAAAAATACCTGCATATAGATCTTAAACATATCGACTAATTATGTTCAATGCAATACGTTTGAGAAACGTATAAAGCCAACTACAGAATTAAATTTTAGTTAAGAATAACTTGATCATTAAAAATTAAATATTGTTAAACTGTCTTAAAGATGACACAGAACACTCTCTAATGGCGAAAGCTAACAATGAAAAGTGTCAGCCAAAAAACACATTTATCAAAATTTAATCAAGTTATGATGTAAGTGTACAGTTGTGAAAAACTTCAATTTCAAAATGAAGGAAGCATTCACAAATATAAACATGACATCAAATAAAAGATTCCAGTTAAATCTAACAAAGAGATATCTTTATCAATAAGTGCAACTGTTATTAACAGTAATTTATAATTTATAATTATAATATCAAAAACAACAATACCCCTTCCGGCCGACGCAAGATCTTACGTACATTAGCCTTAGATGTTGCTTATAAGAAAGAAAAATTAAATCATTCAGCTTGCCTTTCTTTTAACAAAACTGAATACAAACCCCGTTTTGATTAAATTACCTCAATACAATTGGAAAAGCTTTTTCAGTCCACTCAATTTATCTCGAGTAAAAGAAAATATTAGTAATTAAGCAATTTAAATTAGAAAAACAAAACGATAGTGTATATTATATATTTGACCTACCGAGTAGCTTTTAAACTAACACGAAATCTCACGCCAATAGCTGACATGATTCAATATCACGATACACAAAAAGTTACATCTGGTATAAACATAAAAGTTGCAGCAAAGCTACTGCGCACGACCACATAAACAGTAGTACAAAATTAATTATCCCCAAAATGGAGGTTGTACACGAACTCCATACTGGGTCTGGCACATAAAACCAATTTTAACAAAAATTATTCAAATGATTGTGCGTAAAATATTAAAGAAGGGTTTAACTAACATATAGCAGTTCTACATGAGAGAAATTGTGTTGAAGTTAGCTGAAGTCGGGTATCAAGCTGACGCCGAACTTACACTACAGGTAGCATGCTTAGAAAATACTCGCCGACAGAATTAATATAAATGTATTTAATTTTGGTGTAGGCGATCGTAACCTGCTGAAGGCAATTTAGGTACGAGTTGTATTCGGAGGTAAAATTTTTGTCAAATATTGCTACTAGAATTAAGGTAAATGTACTTAATTTCGTTATAGGCAATCGTAATCTGCTAAAGGCAATTTATACATGCGGAAAAAGGACCTGTGTTTGCGAATGCTTATGCGTTATTCAAGGTAGTCAGGATTCCACCAGCTCCAGTATAAGTGTAACCTCAACGATCACGCGATCCCAAGTACGTGAAACATAGCTGACCGCAGTTTATCAGCAGCACAATCCAAACAATAAGCCAAACAAATACAGAACGGGTAATCTTGTTACATCAATACAGACAAAACCAGAATTAACATGAACTTTGAAGTAATCGTAACGGTATAGTTATATGGAAACTTAAATGCTCTAAGGTCGAATGCGAGCGTTAATGTAAATGTCTTAACCAATTGGTTACATATATTTCTTTGAAGAACTAATATAAAATTCTTTTGTGTTCGGAACCCGAAAGAAAAGTTCTAATTACAACGAAGTTAACGAGATCTGATACGGCTACCGAAAATGTGGTGGATGGAATGAATTATTTCTATTACATCCGCCTTTAATAGCGATTATATCACTTCTATACAACAAAGCGATACTATATTGTGAAAATTTTCCAAAAAAAATGATGCTTAATGATGCTTAACATCTACCAACTAGAAAAAGGAAAATTTTCTAGAAATTCCAAACATTCCACAGCAATGGCGATTTTGAAAAGAAAGCCAACGCCTCAAGAAACAATTTTACAACTTGAAAAATATTCCTATCAAATCATTGTTACCACAATAGAATTTTATGTATTCTTAACAGAATAAACTGTTATTTATACAGCGTATTTATTAAGAAACGGCAAAATAACAGATACCTTTTCAGAGTTAAGTATACCAATCACCAGAACTACGTACACCTCAAAGATGGCGCTATAGGTATTAATTAAAATTAATTTTTTGTAAATGGTAAATAGCTACAGAAAACTTTAATACGTTAAACTATCGGAACTAAAAACGAGTAAACTTTTGAAATACAACTGTCGCTACTGGACTAATACAAATCCGATAATCCTGAAAAGTTAATCCTTTGGGCCAGTATTTATGAAAGCCACAACGTTGGGCCATTTTTCTCCCTCAAACGTTAAATGGTGAACTGTAGCTAGATTTGTTGGAAAACGCATTTGACCCTGCTTTGACTCAAATTTTAAGAAATGATCAAGGATATTTAGGAAACTTGCTACATTTTCGTCAAGATGGTGCGCTTCCTCACCACGCTGCACCAGTGCCATGCTATTTAGACAATGGATTGGTAGAAGGGTACCAATAGAATGACCGATAAGATCACCAGACTTGCCTCATTAGATTTGATTCTAGGGGGAGACCTAAAAAATGTAATTTATAAGATGGAGGCTGAAAATTTGCCTATACTACGCCAAAGGATAGTCGCAGTATGTTAACGTGTAACTGCAGAAACACTAAAAAATGTGGAAAGAAGTTTTAAGCAAAGGCTGTACTATTGTGCGGAAATGGAAGGAAGTCAATTTCAACATTTGATCAATTAAAAAGCATTTTAGTATAATTTAAAGTAAACAAAAATGTGAGTATTTAATTAAATAAATGTTTTAATGCACCTTCCCTTCAATTGTTTTAGTTTTTCGTCCGTAAATTTTTAATGTGATTTGACCGGTCACACTCAAACTTCTTGTTTTTAAGAAAGCCTTCGGCTGACGTGCAGTAATGAGGCAAACGTCTTCATTTTATGATGTTTCAAAAATAAATAAAACAACTCCCGAAAATGATGTATATATTAGTTGTCTCTCAAACAAGGTAGATATTCATTAACGCACAGAGGTTAATTCTCCAGCATTTCGTACGCAGAACATTTATCGACTTGTTATGTCATGTTCAATCAAAAACCATTTTTCTTCCAACTAAGCTATCGATGAGGCAAGTCACAAGCGATTCAAACTTAAACTGTATGTACCTCCCTAGTTATGATGTATTATAATTTTTATGTACAATGAAAGATCACTTTCAACTTAAGTGTATGTCACGTCAGCCCGCAATTCGCTAAGGTTTCGCACATGACAACACTATGACTCTTAATTTTTATTTGTTATAAGCAATAATAATAGATCACTATAGAAATCATTTTTAGGGATAATAATTATTAACTGTATTAATATTAAAATTAACTTTTAAAGTACACACAGTAAAAGATTAAGTCGAGTTAAATTAAAGAGAAACTATAATCTAAACGCATCTGAGTGCTAATAATGACAAAGTCATAACCGTATGTAAATTGTGAATTATTAAAACTACCAACGTACAAGCAGTAAAAGACTGCCTCGAGTGGGACTCGAACCCGCGACCACTACTAATCTAGAGTACGGCTCTTAAGACCCTACTCTAGTAGTGGTCGTGGGTTCAGTCCTCAATCTTTACTGTATGTACGTGTAGTTTAATAATTCAATATATTGTGTGTATATATATATATATATATATATATATATATATATATATATATATATATATATATATATATATATAATATACACATAAAACAATAAGAAAAATTTAGTGGCTGCTACCACTAATTTTTTCTTATTGTTTTAACTTAATCAGCCACGATTAACAACCTTGATTATATATATATATATATATATATATATATATATATATATATATATATATATATATATATATATATATATATATATATATATATATATATATATATATATATATATTGAATTTCGAGTCCTGCACGTGTTAAATTGATGTTTTGGGTGCTGGTCGGCGTTGGTGTTGATGAAGTTATAATCTCAAGAAGGCTGTTAGCGCGATGTTTCGGCAAGATCCCACTTGCCATCTTCGGGGTACGTTTAACTTTCGGCTACTGCTTCTCGTTACTCGTATAGAACTGATTTGTTCTGGTATAGGTTCCGTTTTATATCACTGGTTGCGTGTTTGACTTCGTGTGATTGGTCCTTTTGTTGCACTTTCTCCACTGTCCTTTCTGTTTTCTTTCTTTCGTGCTTTGTATGTTGTCGCATTTGGATGAGTTATTTTTATGTATTTATTGATTAGAGTTGGTTTCCACGCTGCTGGTAATCGTTATCCATCATCTCTGGTGTTCAGCGTGTCAATGTGTTTATCCATTTCAATAACCTCTCTAACCATCCTAGATTTGTAGTGTGCGATGTTAGCTAGCATTGTAGTACTTTCAAAATCCATTTTGTGGCCGGATGTTTTTTCATGTTGTGCTAGCGATGAAGTAGTTTGGCATTTTTTGACAGCATTTATTTGTTCATCTCTCCTTGAATGAATCTCAAATTCTCTCTGCCATGGTTACATATGACAAAAGTGTTATCGACATATTTCAACCCGAGTTTTAGTTGGTCCGTGGCCGTACTTAATACTTCTTCTTCAAATTCCTGCATGTATAGGTTCGCAATTGCTAGTGATAGTGGTGTCCCATGGGTGCTCTGTTTTTGTTTGTATTTCTGTCTTGTATATAAAATATGTAATGTTGAGGCAGTGCATGCTCAAATTTATTATATATTCTGCTAGATTGTACTTCCGTATTATGGTGTTAAGTGCATCTTCTACTGGTATGTGTGAACAATGGCACTACATCAAAGCTCACCAGTATATCTCCTGGTGTGATGGTTCGCTGTTGCAATATTTGTATGAGATGTTCTGCATTCTTCACGTAGGACTTGGTTAGCGTACGGTTGTAGTTGTTTTGCTAAATATTTGGCCAGCAAAATTGGACGTACAGGAGTTCCCACTTTTTGGTAGCCCATACATTTTCGGCCTTCGCGAAGACTACTCTCTTGGAAGCAGCGTTTTTTGTATTTCTTCGTCAATAGGCGATTAAGCTATTTTCTTCCGTGATATGTTCTCCACGTATGTGGTTGTATCTGGCGTACTCGGTTGATAAGTTTCGTCCTCTAAGAGATTTTCCATTTTTTGGTGGAAGTCGGCATTGTCCATTACTACTGTTATATTCCCTTTATTGGCTGGAAGTATTACAATGTATTTGTTCGTTTGTAATTCTTTTAGAGCTGCGACTTCGTGGCACTTACTGCCAGCCGAAGTAATACCACAGGAGACATGCCATGTTTCGAGGAAAGCACCCCTACCGAAGAATCTGTTTTTCGGTGTATATAGGACAAACCAATAGCAAGAGTCATACAAGGAGAAAAGAAAACATAAATGCTGTCAAAAAAGGCCAAGCTACTTCATCGCTAGAACGACATGAAAAACATCAGTCTACAAAATGGATTTTAAAAATACTACAATGCTAGCCAACATCGAACACTATCAATCTCGGATCATTAGAGAGGCTATTGACATAGAAAAACACATTTGACCCGCTGAGCACCAGAGATGATGGATTACGATAACCAGCAACGTGAAAACCAACTCTGATCAATAAACACTTACAAATAACAGCCAAATACAACGATATACAACGCAGAAAAGAAAGAAAGCAATAGAAGGAAACTGGAGAAAGTGAAAGTGCAACAAAAAGACCAATCACACGAAGTCAAGCGATATAAAACGGAACATCTACCGGAACAAATCACTTCTATACGAGTAACGAAAGGCAGTAGCCTAAAGTTAAATGTATCCTGAAGATGGCAAGTGGGATCTTGCCGAAACATAGAGCTAACAGTCTTGTTGAGGCTACTACATCATCAACACAAACGCGGACCAGTATCCGGAACATCGATTTACCAATATACATATACCGGGTGTAACTTTTGAACGGGTTGTTAGATTTTGTTCAAGTTTCGATTGGTTATATTAGAGCCAGGACTTTTTTACATAAAAACCAATATAACCGACTTCCGGTTTCACAGAAAATTACACAAAAGCTGAAAATTTAAATGGAACATCCTGTATATTTTTACATGTTTGGATTCTACGTCTTCAAATACATACAGTTCATCTGCCAAATGTCAACTCAAACGTCATTTTACTTTGACAGAGTCGGCTTCAGGAGCATGTTGTGTTCATAAATATTAGAAAATTTAAAATTACTGCTTTATTTAGGAACCAAGGAAATTACTTTGAATATCGTTTTACTAGTACTTGAAAGAGCTATTTAATATACAGGGTGGCGCATGTATGTTTCTATTGGGAACAGTGAGTTTTAGTTAAAAAACCGTAATTTTTAAATTTGATCGTTAACACACCTCCCAAAAATGAATTATTAGGAAAAATAAAATGGAGGGTAATTGTACGTCAATTATCTATACTTTAGACGACGTCATAATAAACTAAAATTAAAAAAAAACAAATTAAATTAAAATGGCGCCTGAGTTGACATTTGACAGATGAACTGTACGTATTTGAAGCCCTAGAATCCAAATATGTAAAAATATACAGGATGTTCTATTTACATTTTCAGCTTTTGCGTCATTTCCGGTGAACACGGAACGACCCTTTCAAAAGTCAGGGGTGGCCTCTATTTGATTTACAGTAGTATATATATATATATATATATATATATATATATATATATATACAATGTGTCCCAAATTCGCTTCTCTATAAAGGGATCTCGGCTTCTGTTATACTTACCGCAAAGGTTAAATGGGGAAAATTTTAGAGGAAGCTTAGAGCAGTCGATATCCGGTTTCAGATTTACGATCGGTCAATTGGTTTTGAAAATATTGGCGAAAAACCGAAAATGACGGATTTCGTTTTTCGCCAGTAAATCCGAAATGGTTAATTTGACAGCTGTCAAAATGTGAGATTATTCAGACACTTTTTTAAGACGAATAAGATGGCGTGTATGACATGTCACAATCGTCTTTTGTTACCCCACAATCTGCCTCAACTTTCATATTTCTTATTGCCGCCATATTGGATTTTTCGATTGTTTGAAAGAGCGCAATATTTCCAGTTTAGTGATGTCTCACAACTGCATAAAAGATTAGAGTTTCATCAAAATATCACACTTTCTAAAGTTAGGTCTTATTTATTATTAGTAGGCCATGATTTATTTGTCGCAAAATAACATTAATAAATAATGTATAAAATTCTTTAAATTTTCAATAAAACATGAAATTAAATAACGACATCTCAACAAGAAAGATGTTTTGGGGCAAATTCCCAGCTATGAGTGTGTTAAAAATAAAGCCAGAAAAATCGTCATTAATTTAATTAATACTTGAACCTTTGAACAACCTATAATAAAATTACAATTACAATTAATTTACAGATTTGCAAAATGACGTCCATTTACATCGAGACATTTTTGACAATTGGTGACTGTTTTTCGTACAACCCTAGCAAGTGTATTTCCGTTAAGACTATTTCTAAATGTATCCAAAACTCTCTGTCTCAGGATTTCTATGGTCGCAGGAGGATCAAACTCGTAGACCTCATTCTTTATGTGACCCCAGAGGTAGAAATCCAAGGGCGAAAGGTCAGGGGATCTAGGAAGCCAAGATATTGGACCATTTAATGCAATAATTCTTTCATCAAACTGCTCCCTTAAGAAGTTCCTGACTTGAATGGTGTTGTGTGCCGGACATCCATCCTGTTGAAACCAGGTTCTTCTGAACTCATCTTCGGTGAGAATAGCTCGTAAAGGCGGCACAACCTGGTTTCGCAAAAGCTCTAGGTACCTCTGTCCGTTTAAGTTATAGTCAAATAAAAATGGTCCTATAAGTCGATTTCCTGCAATGATTAATAATTTATAATACATAGGTGCCCAATTAAAATAGGTAAGTTAGATTAAATTACCAATAATCCCACACCAAACGTTACTTCCAAATCTGGTCTGTAGACGTCTCTCTGCCACTTCGTGAGGGTTTTCTACAGCCCAATGATGAATGTTGTGCTTATTAAAAACTCCACAATTTGTAAACCTACTCTCATCAGACCACAAGACATGATTAACAAAATCGGGATTTTCATTACACATTCTAGTATACCACTCGCAGAAGCGCATTCGTGTTGGAACTTTGAACTATTGTGGGTTTGTATGGATAGTAGTTATTCTTTTTTAACACTCTTTGTACCGTTGATTTTGACACACGAATTTCCCGTTCTACCGTTCTTACCGATGCACTGGGATTTTCGATGACAGCTTGTAAAATGTTTCTGTCACGATTTTCATCAATATTGTATCCGCTTTTAGGTGGTTCGAAGGCCCCATAGTTAATTAAATTAATTACAATTTTTCTGAAGTGGGTTTTATGAGGCTGCCGTCGTCCGGGGTACATCTCCAAATACCTCGCTGAGGTAATGTCGGCGTTTCTGTTTGACTGCAAGTAAAGCGCTAACATGTCAAACTTTTCTTCATTTAAATAGGGAATACCGGCCATTTTCAACAGGCTTTTACAATTTGTGTGTCACGTTTATGATTTTAATGACAAAAAAAGCGTACTACTTATGAAAACACTACTTTGAATTATTTAACGTCAGTCACAGCCACCTTATATGGAAAAAGTGAAACCCAATTTTACTGACAAATAAATCATGTCCTACTATTAATAATAAATAAGACCTAACTTTAGAAAATGTGATATTTCGATGAAACTCTACTCTTTTATGCACTTGTGAGACATCACTAAACTGGAAATATTGCACTGTTTCCAAAAATCGAAAAATCCAATATGGCGGCCATAAGAAAAATGAAAGTTGAGGCAGATTGTGGGATAACAAAAGACGATTGTGACATGTCATACACGCCATCTTATTCGTCTTAAAAAATTGTCCGAATAATCTCACATTGTGACAGCTGTCAAATTAACCATTTCGGATTTACTAGCGAAAAACGAAATCCGCCATTTTAGGTTTTTCGCCGATATTTTCAAAATAAATTGACCGATCGTAAATCTGAAACCGGATATCGAATGCTCTAAGCTTCCTCTAAAACTTTCCCCATTTAACCTTTGCCGTAAGTATAACAGAAGACGAGATCCCTTTATAGAGAAGCGAATTTGGGACACATTGTATATACAGGGTGACATAGAAAAAAGTGCCATCCATAGTGCCACGCGATAAAGGACACTAAAATAAGAAAAAAAAGTTCCTATGAACTTAGGTCCGCCACGCCTTCGTTTAAAAGATATAGGGTGTTGAAGTTTAATTATTTTTTTGTTTTTTTTTAAATATCGTTTTACAATCATGTAATAAGCGGACGAAATTTTGTATACAAGGACTTTTTATCACTCAGAATTCGAATATGATCTTAGTTCTTTTTTATTACTGATAGAGGGCGCCACATACAGGTGTCCATCTTGTTTGAATCGGTCCTAACTTTTTTGCCTTACACTGTATGTCATTTTCGACTGGAAAAATTTGTTTTCCCATCTTTTCTGCTTCTGAAAGGTATACCTTATTGAAGTCACTAGGGCCAACGATTTACGAGAAAAATGCATCCGATGCATGCAAATTAAACAAGTTCAGCGGTATACAGGGATTTATCACGCAGAATTCGAATATGACCTTAGTTTTTTTTTATTACTGATAGAGGGCGCCACATACAGGTTTCCATCTTGTTTGAATCGGTCCTAACTTTTTTGCCTTACACTGTATGTCATTTTCGACTGGAAAAATTTGTTTTCCCATATTTTCTGCTTCAGAAAGGTATACCTTATTGAAGTCACTAGGACCAACGGTTTACGAGAAAAATGCATCCGATGCATGCAAATTAAACAAGTTCAGCGGTACGAAATGTTAACCGTGAATCAGTTAGGCAAATTTTCAATGAACAACTTCTTCGTCCGTATCATTTCCAAAAGGTTCATTCACTATTAGAACATGACTATCTTCCTAGTGTACAATTTTGAGAATGGTTGCAAAATCAAGGACACGATATTTTTTCTTCAATTTTGTTTACTGGTGAAGCTGGTTTTAGCCGTAATTAGAAGTCGCCAATATGGGTTTTCTATTAATGTGTGGGCAAGTATAATTGACAATTACTTAATTGGCCCATTTCAATTGCGCAATCGATTGACAGGTGAACTGTATCTAAATTTCTTGGAGAATGAACTAAATACGTTATTAGAGGATGTTCCATTGGCTATTATTGGTAGAATGCGTTACATACATGATGGCGCGCAGCTCACTTTTCTCGATTGGCAAGGGAATTTTTGGATAGGAGATTTGGAAATACGTGGATTGGTCGAGGGGGACCTGTACCCTGGCCAGCTCGACCTCAATCCCCTCGATTTTTCGTTTTGGGGATTCATGAAAAATGATGTTTATTCTGTAGAAATACATAATGAAAGGTAACTATGGATAAGAATTATGGAATCCGCAGATAGATTCCGTAATAACCCAGGAATATTTCAAAGATACAGTCAATCCTTAGGAAGAAGAATTGAAAAATGTATTCAAGTACAAGGATAACAATTTAAACATCTTCTAAAAATTTAATGTTTTTTTTAATCACTGCCTTTCATTGTTGCTATTCAAATTTAATTGTTGAAGTGTTATGTCATTGTTTTTGCAAATAAGTTACTTTGGCGCTTTTGGATAATTTGCATGAATCGGATGCATTTTTCTCGTAAACCGTTGGTCCTAGCGACTTCAATAAGGTATACCTTTCTGAAGCAGAAAAGATGGGAAAACAAATTCTTCCAGTCGAAAATGACATACAGTGTAAGGCAAAAAAGTTAGTACCGATTCAAACAAGATGTAAACCTGTATGTGGCGCCCTCTATCAGTAATAAAATACTAAGGTCATATTTGAATTCTGCGTGATAAAAAGCCCCTGTATACAAAATTTCGTCCGCTTATTACATCATTGTAAAAAGATATTAAAAAAAAAATAATAATTAAACTTCAACACCCTATATCTTTTAAACGAAGGCGTTGCGGATCTAAGTTCATAAGAACTTTTTTTCTAATTTTAGTGTCATCTATCGCGTGGCACTATGCATGGCTCTTTTCTGTTACCTTGTACATATATATATATATATATATATATATATATATATATATATATATATATATATATATATATATATATATATATGTACAATTTGGTCTGATCGAATTTTCTTCTTCAAAATGGCGTTCGAAAATGTATGTCGTTTTTAAAGGTGAGTTTGTTACAAATATTTTTGTATCGGTTTCAACTTTGAAAGTCGAGCAGCTGGCAACATGTCCCTGTAGCTCAATTAGGAGCTGAGATAACTTCTTTTTAAATTCGCCGTTTGTTTATTTACAAGCATTATGGGTTGAAATTTCTGCTGCAACTAGTGTGATACTAGAACTTCAACATAGCATCATGCACAAGAGAAAAGGGGAGTTTTACATGTGTGAAAAAGAATTTTTAGTTTGACCGTAACCACGAGATGGAAATATGAGTCATCAGTGGCAATTATGAAACTCCTCCTTGCTAATTTATGGACTACGTAAATTCATAATGTACAATAATTTCTTTTTTTTTACTTTTATGGGTTCTAATATTTTCATACTATGGATATCAATAAATCCGTATAAAATGTTTATATTAATTTGATACGAATATTCTTTACATTCTTCAGGCTGTACCTTGATCCCATAAAAATAATGATAGAATAAATAAAAAGAAACAAGGCTTGTTTTTTTTTATGATTGTGGACCTGAACAGGCTAAATTTGGCCTATCGTGCTAAAGCACTCAGGAACACTTAGGAGGATGGATAGAGGGATAATGAATTGCCAATAGATGCCTATGAACAGCTACCTTAAATTTTCTCATATCATAAGTGAGAGGAAAACAGGAACTAGGGAGATCATTCCAGAGTTTAGAAGCCGTGTAGAAAAATGTGGATTGGGCCCGTTTGGTACGACAAGTGGAGATTTGTACTGCATACTGATGATGTGAATGAGCGAACCGAGTATTTCTTGCAATAATAGCCCGAGATGGTATCAAAGAATATAATTCAGAAACACAATAGCCGTTGTAATAACGATAATACACAGAAACAACTGAAACCATCCTTCTATGCTCAAGGGACTGTATGTGAGAAATTAAGGACGGGTCATTTATAAGCCCAATCGCTCTTTTTTGAATACGATCAACGATATCGAGAGCGTATTGGGGAGTACTAACCCAGAGGTGAGAATTATATTCCAGATGGGGCCGAATTTGAGCCTTATACAACAGAAGGAGTTGTCGAGAGGTAAAGTACTGCTTAGATCTGTACAAAAAGCCTATTTTACGAGCAGCTGTTTTGGTAGCTGACAGAAGATGGCCAACCTATGAGAGATTTGAAGATACAGTCATACCCAACCGAGTAATAGAGTCTGAAAACTTAAGAACTGAGCCATTCATACTTACAACAAGAAATGATCGATCTTTTTTGGCGGACACAAGGCAACACTGAGTTTTGTTAGCATTTAGATTAGATTACTGCTTCCCCATTCGAAAATACGTTGAATGTCTTTGTTGATTGAATTTGCTATTTCAGCTTTAATGTCTTCATTTGACATAGAAGGTGGATTATCACTATGAATAGACTGAGATGAACAGTGAAGAGTGCTATTGTCAGCAAAGCAATGGATGGCGTTAGTTGTTGAAGAAATAAGGTCATTTATGTACAGCAGAAAAAGTGTAGGCGCTATAACGGATCCCTGTAGTACGCCCGCGTTAATGCTAACTTCTTTTGAAAAAAGCCATCAACTACGACACGTATTCGTCTTTTATCAAGGAAACTAGAAACCCAGTTGATGAGCGTATCATTTAACCCAAACGAGGTGAGTTTGGCAAGTAAACACTTATGTCAAACTTGGTCAAATGCCTTTGCGATATCTAAAGCGACTACAACTGTTTCACCGGACTGCTCTACTGTATTGTTCCAAACTTGGGTCACATATGAAAGAAGATCACCTGTTGAACGACTTTGTCTAAACCCATATTGGTGGTCACTAAGGAGTTTTTTAGTTTCAAGGAACGTGAGCAGTTGCTGATTGATGGATGGCGTTAGTTGTTGAAGAAATAAGGTCATTTATGTACAGCAGAAAAAGTGTAGGCGCTATAACGGATCCCTGTAGTACTCCCGCGTTAATGCTAACTTCTTTTGAAAAAAGCCATCAACTACGACACGTATTCGTCTTTTATCAAGGAAACTAGAAACCCAGTTGATGAGCGTATCATTTAACCCAAACGAGGTGAGTTTGGCAAGTAAACACTTATGTCAAACTTGGTCAAATGCCTTTGCGATATCTAAAGCGACTACAACTGTTTCACCGGACTGCTCTACTGTATTGTTCCAAACTTGGGTCACATATGAAAGAAGATCACCTGTTGAACGACTTTATCTAAACCCATATTGGTGGTCACTAAAGAGTTTTTTAGTTTCAAGGAACGTGAGCAGTTGCTGATTGATGGCTTTTTCCATGATTTTAGACAAAATGGAAGTGATGGCAATTGGTCGGTAGTTTTAGGGATCGGTCTTATCACCTTTTTTGGGAATAGGTTGAACATTTGCTAACTTCCATGATGAAGAGAATTCCCCAGAAGACATAGAGATCGTATAGAGCTTAGATAGGACTGGTACTAGTTCGGGGGAACATTTCTTTAAGACAATAGCTGGGATACCGTCTGGGCCAGTCGCCTTATTGAGATCAAGCCTACTGATGATCGATTCCAAGAGCTTGTACCGAAAATGAATTGGTTTCACAGCGTATGAAGAAGAGTTGACTAGGGGCACATCTTTTCCAGAACCAATGAGACACGAGTTAGATGCAAACAAATGCACAAAAACATCGGCTTTGTCTACAGAATCAGCAACTACCGATCCGTTAATAGATGTCAGGGGGGGAAATGAAGATGTTGCAAAGTTTTTACTAATGGTTTTAGCTAAAGACCAAAATTTACGACTGCCTAAAGGAGATGTAGCTAGTTCATTGCATTTTCGTTGTTCGAACAACTTTTTAGTTTTAGTGATGTCACTTTTGCAGATATTTCTAGCACCAACGTATTCTACATGACTGTCGACCGATTTATTAGATTTCCATTCAATGTAATATTTATTTTTTAAAGATATTGCATCAGCACAAGCCTTATTGAACCAGGGCTGGGAACGTGAATGACCTATACGGTCCTGTTTTTTGGGAATGTATAACTCCATTCCCATGAGGATGACTTCAGATACTGAAAGAGCGATGTCCAAAAAAGAGGATGACTTAAAACAATATTCACGCCATGGAAAGGTTGCAAAGAAATCCCGTAAATCACTCCATCTAGCTGACTTAAAATACCACAAGGTTCTATCGGTTTTGCGATGTGGAATTAGGTACAGTAGAAATGATTTCTATTAGACAATGGTCGGAAAGACCTAAACGCGAAAGAACGGAAGTTTGATGTAAGAAAGAGATCTAGAAGATGTGGAGTATGGTTAGGGTTATCAGGGATTCTTGTGGGTTCAGAAATAATTTGTGTGAGATCACATCAAATAGCAAAGGTTTCTGCACTATAACCATCAGGATTTGTAGTAGATGAAAACTGAAGCCAATTAGAGTTATGAACATTGAAATCGCCTACAATTGAGATATCGCAAGATGGAAACTGAGACATGAGATGGTCAACTTTCATACTAAGGTAATCGAAGAAGTCTTGAAAGTTACTGTCATTAGGATACCTATAAATGCAACAGTAGAATTTCACAAAATTAGGACCAGAATGTTTAAACCAAATCACGTCAAAATTTTTATTTTCTAAGGAAGAAACCCTCTTGCAAGCAACTCTGTCCTTGATGTAGGCACATACGCCTCCTTTATATCGAAAGTTAGAGTGAAGGTGGTATTGAGGAATTTGCAAGTCGGGTGACTCGGAGCTTTCCGAGGAGACTTGTGTTTCAGATAGAAACAATATATCAGGTTGTAATTGTTCAAGATGTTGGTGAATAGAATTAAGATTAGACCTGATACCGCGGATGTTGCAGTAGTGAATCAGAAAGTTGATACTTTCGATGACCGAGGTGGCTCGGGCCTTGCCCTCCCGGTCATCCGAATGGGGCAGGATTTTACGTCCGGTATTTATTACCCTAGAAACCACAGCCATCTTATTTTTTAATTTGGGACTTTTAATCCGATATGAAGACAGTGAGGGCGAGAAGGAAGAATAAGGATGAGAATAGATTAAGGATGAAGGAAAAGGTAACCGGCAGCCCTTACCGAGCTCAGAAAATCGGAGACCCAATATTAAGGAGCCCATGCTAAGGGTGGTGGTACCTCCCCGGCTGGCATGGAGTATACATGCCTACCACCTTTGAAAACGTTTTGTCTAAAACACATAATTTTCAAAATATACACGAAAAAATGTACTTTTGCCATAATTATTGTTTACCACAAATTCTTGACATTTTGACAAAACTAATATACTAGTTGTTATAATGTTTGCAAACCACCCCAGATTTGTAAAATAACGTCAAAATTGATGCAGAATTAGCGGAGATACGTCGAATTTTTCACAGCGACGTGATTTTGAACTCGCCCGATGAATTTTCAACGCCGCGCGACTGATGACTGATACGTCCATCCAGCGGTTACTGTCAACCAAAAATTCGTTTTCTGTTGTACATGATGGTATCATCAAGTTCAAGTATCACACTAGTTGCAGCGGAAATTTCAACCCTGGATATTTGTAAATAAACAATTGGCGAATTTTTAAACAACCTCAGCTCCTAATTGAACTACGGTTACCTTTTTTTAATACGTGAAAATTTTCCAGCTACTCGAATTTCAAAGTTGCAAACCGACATATCGTTTTTTGCAAAGATATTTGCAATAATCTCACCCCGAAAATGACATACATTTTCGTTGAAGGTGAAACTGGTAAAAATGCGATCTGACCAAAATATATACATAAAAAGTCTGGAGGAAGACATAATTTCTCTTTTGAAACCCTTCTAAACCAAAGAAAAAAGATTCAAATTGCACGCTACATTTTTTCACTTTTTTATAAATAGAAGATCTCAAAAGCAAATTAATATAGTGGAAGGCACACTGAAATTGCAGAATGGCAAAGCACAAACAGGGTATTTCAAATAGGATAACGATCCGCAATGATGCCGTGTTGACTGTGCGAGAGTGATGCCTGAGTCGCACTCGGTCCGTTTTAAAAGATACAGTTACATGCATAAAACATTTTGTGGTTTAATTTTTTCTCTTAAAAACTATAAAAGTTAAAAAAGAATCTATACACACAGTCCTATAATATTTTCTTTCAAGATTAACCTCAGTGCATTTTTTCAAACATAACCTAAATAAATTGAAAAATCACCTGTGGTTTATTGAATGAATGTGAATCGATATCGATAAGCATTTTATATACAATCTACGACGGTGTGTATGGATTCTCTTACATTTACAGTTTTTAAGAAAAAAAAATTATAAAAACCTCAAACAAAATGTTTTTACATAGGTTGGTTTAAGAAATTTATCGAACTAATAGTTTATTGAAATGGCGAATATTATTATGAATGTCATTGTTAGTAATTAGTCATAATTGTCTTAAGTACAGCTAAAAATGTAGTATTCTTTGTTTATTATTTTATTATTATTTCAAACTATTTTTATAAAACCAACCATTTCTTATTTGGTACCTACCTGCTTTGTCTAAAATTATTTGTTACGTACTAAAATGTAATGCATTTCAAGTACAAGTACCGGCGCTGCGGCCGGACCTGAATGTGATTGATCCTCGCACTTGCCAGCATGAGAAACGCCGGCAACAATGAGCTGCATAAGGCACCATTCTGCAATGTCAGTGTTTCTTCGACTACAGCGCTTAAGGCTATTTTATCACTCGGCACAACTTCAGATTTCAAGTAGGCGGTTTGCTATTTTTAAAGCCTGCATTGCTGCAGACATACGTTATCACTCTAATGCAACCATTCTTTTGCGTTGTAGAAAATAACAAAATATAAGTCGAACGTGTGTCAAGCAACCACCCTAATTCACGACATGCAGAAGACCTATAATTGGTTGTGGCACTTTCAACTAAATTGACAGGCATATTTCAAACACACGTGGACCGGCAACATCTGGTTTAATTCTTAGAAACGTTTATCGTTGAATATTTTTGCACTTTTGTGCAACAAATGTTTAATACTTGAATTTTAGATAGAAAAAGGTAAAGAAATTTGTGAAACGATGATGGTCAAATAAAAATTTTTGTATATGAATGATGATGAATGATGCGCCGATGCGTCGAATTCATTTGTCAAGTATGACGTTTTCACTAAAACATAAAAGTTTGTGTCGACTTTGGAAACAAACCCTCCAATAATAAGCCGAAGAAGCCAACAACGTCCAACCAGTTTATGTGACTGTTATTCCAGTACTATTTAAGAAAAACGTTATTTTACCATGAACTTTCTCTTTTAAGTAATCGTTATGGGGTAAACACAAACCGACTGTTTCATATACTTGCTATTTTATGTTTTACTCATCCTAATTATTGTTTTCTTCTTTTTGTTTCTAAATTCAATGTGAGTCCTATAAAGTCCTTTACTATTGTTAGTAATGCTAATGACAATACTATTGAGCTTGAAGCTTAAAAAATCTGGTAAATCAGTGGCCTGTATGCAGTTATTTTAATTTATATAACTGAGGGACTTCTAATTAAAAGATTCAAATCACTCTGCTTTTACAGTGATCATTTCACGTACATGTGGAAAAACCCAATCAGAAGCTTTCATGAAACGTGTTTTGACGATTTATAATTGATGCGCCGATGCGTCGGATTCATTTGTCAAGTATGACTAAAGCATAAAAGTTTGTGTCGACTTTGGAAACAAACCATCCAGTAATAAGCCGAAGAAGCCAACAACGTCCAACCAGTTTATGTGACTGTTATTCTATCTTATTAATTTTGTCTGTGAAATGATATTAAAAAATATAACTCGTAACTGATTTCTTTTTATAATACTTTTATTGAAACATTAATCGCGTTGCTCCATAATACCACTCGTTTTGGATACTCTGTATTGTGAAGATGTAACACGAATTTGCATCTCAATAAATCCACAGGACTATCGCAAGAATTCAGCCACATATTATAATATACTACTGGAAACTTAACATCTGTTTAAAATTGCTTGGGTATCATAAAAGCGATATCACTTGCGCTACACTTCAAACATCTTGACAGATGTTTCAATAATCGGTTTCCAAGTCTGCCTCTGTTGTGTTTGGAAAGCTCCGCCCATGACGTGTACGTGCATTTCACAATTCTCCAAGAAATTTCAGTGATGAACCACATTTTATGGTTTACTTAATGTTAATTTTTCTCATTGGTTTTTAAGTAAAAAATTAAAAAAACAAAAGTAAGGTACTCAGAAAATTACTACCTATGCCGTACAGGAGTAGAAATTCGGTTTATAAGGAAATCCATTTTTCTATTATTTTACGTTTTGCTTAAATTAAATACAACGAAAGCGAAAATAAAAAAAAAGCTCCTTCACGACATAAATAATAATGTTGGCTATGTATTTGTACAAAATCACGAGGATATTTAAAAAAAAAGCGAGATAAATGTACAAAAAGCTAATAGCGTCCCGAGAGAACGGAAAAATTTACGGGTAATAAAAGACTTATTTACTGAAAGTTTCTAGCATGTAAGTCCTTTTTTCACGAGATGAAAAATAATTGAAGATATTGAAAATTTTTGCAATTATTGAAACAAATTTTAACCAATTTCATCGGTTTAACCGGCCTCAAATGAACCTTTCTTTAGCCGGCTAAAAACGAGAAAAATATCAAATCCCTATTGGTTATATAGTTTCCGGCCACGTTTAAAAAATCCATTTTACCGATTTTTCGACATTTGACCGTTATTTGAACAACGTTCCCAGTTGTTAAAATGGGCTCCACTTGAACGACGTATTCCTTATCACTAAAGCAACCAATTTTTCCTCGTGGCCACCCGCTCTTAATTACGATATGCAGTTTTGCTAATTCCACTGGGATAATTATACAATTATCAAATACAAAAAATAAACACAATTAAAAAAATTATTAAGTAATTCATTCATTACACGTTTTTTTTTTTAATTTTTCTCTAAAAGAGTTGATAAAGAAATAAAAAGTGTGTTTTCAATCCACGCATAGAATAGGATGTACCACGTGTCCCGATTTCGTTGCATTAATTCATTTTCAAATATATCATTGTAATTATCAAAGTTTTTACATTAATGTGCTACTTTGGTGACCTGGATTTCATCGCAAAATCAAAAATTTAGTATCTTCTTTTGTTTTCGACTTATAGTAAAACGTCGATATTTCTAGACTCATTTCAAGGTCTTCTACCTCGCTTAATACTGTTATACTGACATATTTCGCCAACAGTACTATATTGCGAAGTGTCGAAATCAGTGGCGTGCTTAGAATTTTTCTAGGCGCTGCGGTTTTTGAGAAATAATATAAACTTGCATTTTTTTAAACGGGAATCATCGTTGGCTTGGCAACCATCAGCTGCAGTTCTTTTTGGCTTTTCAAAAACGTAAACAGCGAGATATTAATTTTTAAAACTGACAGTTATAACAAGCATTTTCTGGGAAAAAGGCAAGATAAGCATCGTAAAATCAGTATACCACAGAAACGCAACAATTTCATCATAAACAATTGCTTGAAATGTCATCCTTTCAATAAATTATAAATTATTGTATTCAAAGTATGTTATGAACATATTGCTGTGAATTTAATATTGTTGCAAATTTATTATTGCTGTAACTATAACGGGGAAATACGATAAAAGCATTTATAGAAAGTAAAGAAAATGCAGATGAAGCTTCTGAATTATATTTTAACAGGTATCCTCATATTTTCGCCCAATGTCGGCATAGTAAATTATTTAAAATATTGCTTATTGTAGGTATCCTGAACGACGTCAGCCAAATAAAGTAATATTTTTAAGATTACAAAACAATCTCATTAATTTCGGGTCCTTTGGTAAACCTAAGGGTAAAATAAATGAAATAGAAAATCAAGAAAACGAAAAAATTAACGATTGTTGAAGCACATCCAAGGGTATGTTGTAGAGAAGTTGAGGCAAAATTGATGTTTCAAATACAAGAGTGTCGAAGATATTGAAACGTCATAAGCATTATCCTTATAAAATTCGAAGTTCACACCAACTAAATCCTGGCAATTCCGAGAAGCGAATGTCAATGGTTTTTACAAAAGTGCCAAGAACTACCAAATTTTGATAGAAACGTTATGTGGTCTGATGTAACCCACAAAATTAATGTAGGAAGATTCGACAGACAGAATACTCGCCATTTGTCAAATGAAAACGTTTATACAACGTTTGTTCGTCAAACGCAAGGTCAATTGTGTTGAATGTATCCTGCTTTATGCTTGAGGATAGAATAGTATTCCATATTTTCGAAGAAAATCTTAATGCTGAGCGTTATATAGAAATACTGAACCAACGACTATCAGAATTGTTGGCAAGCATTCCTGAAAAGCATCTTCCAATTATTTATTTTTTTCAATAAGACGGTGCCCCAGCTCATAATGATTTGGCAGTAAGGAATTATTACTGTTTCCCAAATCGTTGGATTGCAATTGTCAATACTGGATTTCTTCCTATGGGGTTTTCTGAAAAACATAATTTATCAAAACCGTCATAACACCATTCAAGAACTGCAGCATGCTATAGAAGAAGCATTTCGTAAGGTGCAACTAGTTCACTTATTAAATGCAATTAGAGCCATTGCAGGAAGGTGTGAATTGTGTTTGAGAGAAAATGGCAATCAGTTTGAGCAATTTTGGTAGAAAATATTCAAAGTATATTTTTTTATTACATTTTGGTGTTTTGTTATTGCTCTTGTTTGTTTATTTTGAAATTGTTTCTGTGGTATACTGATTTTACGATGCTTATCTTACCTTCTTCCCATTATTTTTGAAAAGATAAGAAAGAACTACAGCTGACGGTTGCCAAGCCAACTATAATTCTCATTTAAAAAAACCGCAAGTTTATATTATTACTCAAAAACCGCATCCCCTAGAAAAATTCTAAACACGCCGCCACTTAATTCAACACTTCGCAATATATAAGTACCGTTGTAGTATATTAGTATAATAGTAAGGCGAGGTATAAGACGAAAATGGTGTTGAAATATGGATGTTTGGTTATAAGTCGAAAACAAAACAAGATACAAAATTTTTTATTTTTCCATGAAATCAAGGTCAACAAAGTGGTATGTGAATGTAAAAACTGCAAATCTCTACCTTTGATAATAACAAAGATATCTTTAAAAAACAACTAAAACAATGAAATCGGGACACAGTAAACTCAAATTGTTAAATTATTTGGAGATAATAATTTGCTTTTAAATTATCCCGTTTAGCAAATAATAAATAACTAAATGATAAAACAGTACTCTATTTTGTTTAGTAATGTAAATAATAATCACAAATGCAATTTTAAGAAGCAGTTTACTACATAAAAGTACTACCTGTAGTAGATTTGAAATCCAAGGCATTTCCAAAAAATAGTAATCTAGGTGGGTTAGGAAATCCTTTTAATTGTCTGTTTAATTTGTCACAAGTAAACCACAGCCACGATATGAATAAAACTGCAGATGATACTGCAATAGCAACTATGAGAACCATGTTTACTGCACGCGCGATTCGAACGAATTATTTCACACAATATAGAAATGTATTGCTTATTGCGATGGTCTTATTTACTAGTTCAATTTTATCAAGGTTACTAATTTGTAGTGCTTGAGTTTTATAGAATATAGGTACTTAAATGTAAATTAATTTTTTAGAGTAATTTAAACAAAACTGTTTATCTACAAATATTTTACACTACAAAACATAAGTAAACGTTTATTTTAAACTTTCTTTGTTTTACTTTAAATTTTATTACAACCGGAAACAGAATCGGCGAAAAGAAAGTGATTCTGCGTCTTACACTTTATGATGACCTAATTTGTTTATTAAAGACCTGTGACTAAACTTGCGTGAAATTTATTACGTAAATAATTAATAATTAAAATACTAAGTATTGTTCTGACTTTAATTTAAAATATTTTCACCCAGGGCAGGCGCTAGCAGTTTTGCCGCCCGTTGCGAAAACGTGACATGCCCCCTTACAATAAAAGTCAACCAAGAATGAAAATTTTTTTACTAGAAAGGGTGCTACGTATAGATAACTAAATTTTGTATATGTAGGTACTGAGCATTGTTTACATTGAACACGAATAGTGATAATACTAACTACTATAAGATAATAATAGGTACACCGAGTGAGTAACATATAGGTATCTATTAACGAACGTAACATATACAGGATGTTTCATTACTGATTGAAAATATTTTAACTGTAGAATCCTGGGCTCAAAATATAAAGATTTAAACGGAAGCGCTGGAACTGCAAAAAATCGTAATTTATTTTATCCTTAAATTTGAGGTTGTAAGTCGAAATTTAACAAAATTTCGACTCTAAAGTCGAAATTTAACAAAATTTCGACTTTAAAGTTGAACTTTAACAAAACTTCGACTTTAAAGTCGAAATTCAATAAAATTTCGAGTTGTAAGTCGAAATTTAACGAGTGATGAAAATAAGATTTATACAGCTCTTTGTCATTGGTGTTTATTGAATGTGTATTAATTAGGGCAAGTGTTTGGGTATTTTCGATACAGACAAATACTGATAAATACTTTTCAACTCTTAATTAATCTATTTATCTGGTTTTTACTTTCAGATGAACGATACTGAAAAACTTGTGAATACGTATTTTCGATACGGTTTTCACAATGCAGAGATCCTTAATTTCCTAAAGCAACTACATAATATAAATAAAATATATCATGTCGTACTTTGCAGAGAATTTTATGCACACTTCAACTTTATCGACGGAAAAATTTTTCTAGCACTGAAAGCGTTGTTAAAATTATAGAAAGAAAACTTGAAAAATCGGTTGCAGGGTTTTAAGTGGATGCACCTGTGTAGATCCTGAAGATCTTCAAATCCGTTCTCGAAGAAAATTGCATCGCATTATAGTCAAGGACCTGATTATTTATGGCATGTTGATTCGTATGACAAACTGAAGCCTTACGGAATTTGTATCAGTGGCTGTATAGATGAATTTTCTACGCACATAATTTGGATGAAGACTGGGAGCACCAACAAGTGATCCAAAGGTGAGTTCAAATTAAATTCAAATTAGAACCTACGGATAAAAATATTATTCCTTTTTTTAAGACGGACGAGAACTTGTCAGCAGAAGAACAGCAAATTTTTTACTACCTAAAAAAATTTATTAAAGAAAGTGACGTTAAAATAAAAGAATCATTTTTAAGATTTTCTACGGGTTCCGATGTAGCGAACCAAAACTGAATTCATAAAGTCAGACGGAATAAGCAGAGCACATATAGCTCACACATGTTCAAAACTTCTGCAACTTTGTAGCGTCCCCCACGTACTGCAAGAACAAAACATTCGCTCGAATTCCATGGCCTAAGATAATTTCTCATGATTTAACGCCCCTAGTAGTTATAGTGTCCCAAAGATTTTACCTCGGGCAATTTAAAAAAATCGGTTTTTTCGTATTGGCCTCCTTAAATCGAACAAAAAGTTTACGAAGATGTTGTACATGATCATAAAACGATTCAGATACAACCAAAAGCTCATCAACATAATTGAAAACAAACTGGCGTAATTCGGTCCCTAAAATCACATCCCTAGCTCTCGAAAGAAACCTAGTTTCACTCACGGTCGTTTCCCGAAAAGCCAGCAGGGGTCGCATTGGGGATCCAAAATGGCGGAAGCACGTTAAAAAAAGGTAACGGTGCCGGTAACTCACTAGCAAAATTGACAGCCTGAACTCGTGGAACGTCATTTCTCGGTTTCTTTGCTTCAATAGCCGATAATCGTTCTACAAAGGAAAGAGCTCCATTCAAGCTCCGGTCTGAACAGACTCCCCATATTGATTGGGTGGCAATGGGATGTAATTACAAAATAACGTCCTTAGAGAGGAGAGAACAAAAAGGCGATAGTCATTAATTCGACCTCATTTATCAACGCCCAACTTTGAGCACCGGGTTCTAGACACGTTTTTGCCGCTCTCAAGTAATCCTCACCCGACAAGTCATACGAATCCGCAAGCTCCAGCTTTAGAGGGGACCTAGTTTTATTAGAGAGCGCCAACAAAATATTGCAACATTCAGTACCTGAAAAGCTAACATCAGCGTTTGGAGAAGATTGTTCATAATCAGGGAGTGTATTGCCATCTCCGTTCACTTTACGCGGGGTAGAGGTAATAAAGCGTACAGAATTACTATTTCTAACACTGAGTGACTGACCTTCACAAAAATTCGATGCTGATGCTTTGTCCCCAGATAGGCCCGAACCCTCTGCATCATTTGTACCTCCGCTTCCGGGTGTAGAGACGAGCTTTTCGATGGACCTCTGCATCGCCGCGCTCTGTTCGAGGAGAGTTTCCGTACAACTTCCTTTAGACTTTCTAGTTCGGCGTCCTTGGGGCTGCCATCTGCAGATCCCGTCACCGGGTTATGTCCATTATCGACACCTTGGTGGCTACAGTACATATCTACTCCAAGAACTTCCGATCGGTCCATAATATTTTTCTATAAACAAACAAAAATTAATATCTTAGTTACATGTACGCAACTTTGAACCGTCAATAATAGTATTAACCTGAAAGCAAGGGTTGCATATTTCATTAACCCATCGTTCGACAGTTACTACTGCTTACTTCAAATAGTACAATTGCAAATTTTAGCAACAGAGTAATTATATACGAAATATCGTTTTTATATTCCCGGACTAGGCAATTTACAATGTTAATATAATTTTTCATTTTATTGATTTTAAATCACATATGCCATGGTAACGTGTTTAACAATTTACAAAACAATTGCAGCATTATTGGTTCTAATATCTGTCAGTTTGTATTGTAACGTCTCAAAATGGACAAACTTGAATATCGAGCTGTTATAAAGTTTCTTACAAAACAAGGAAAATCTCCAAAAGTTATTCGTGAAGAAATGTTATTGTATACGGGGATAATTGTCCTTCCAAGTCGACTATTTGTGAATGGTCAAAATTGTTTAAACATGACCGAGAATCACTATATGATGATGCCCGTCCAGGCCGACCTGATGACTTCGGATGTTATTGAAAAAACCAAGTGTTTGGTATTGGAAGATGCAAGATTAAAGAAGCGACAATTAGCGTCTTTATTAGGAGTTTCAGAAACCACAGTTTTCAGAATTTTACACGATTACCTTGGCATGACAAAGGTCAGTGCGAGATGGGTTCCACTAATGCTTACGCCTTTTCAAATGCTTACTCAAATGGAGCAGTGTGAAGAATATTTGACGCTTTGTGGGGACAAACCAGATTTAATTATCAATCGACTTGTCACCAGAGATGAAACTTGGGTCCATCATTTTGATCCTGAGTCAAAACAAGAGTCGATGCAGTGGCATATTAGGGGTTCCAGTCTTCCCAAAAAGTTTAAAGTCACCCCTTCTGCAGGAAAATCAATGGCAATCGTTTTTTGGGATTGCCAAGGAATTTTAATGGTTGATGATTTGAAGAAGGGTGGTACAATCACAGGAGAGTATTATTCAAGCTTAATGCATCGCTTCAAAAATGTTATTGAAGTGAAAAGACGCGGAAAACTAAGGCGAAGTGTCCCATGATAATGCACCAGCCCATAAGTCAAGACTTTCAAAAGCTGCCGTTGCTAAATGTGGCTTTGTAGAAATTGATCATCCACCTTACAGTCCAGCGTTAGCCCCCAGTGACTATTTTTTGTTTCCAGATCTCAAAAGAACACTAAGGGGAAGAAAGTTTAGGGACGATGATGAACTTATAGCGGCTGCTGAAAGCCATTTTGCGAGCAAACGAAAAGAACATTTTTATAATGGGTTAAAGATGTTATTGAAACGATGTAATACTTGTATTGAAAAGCAACGGGCCTATATTGAAAAATAAATTTCTGTTATTGTTCTAATCTGTATGTCTTTCTTGCATTACATGGACTTTCTTGGCCATAATTAAAAGATTAAAATTTATTTACAAGTCTGATATTTAATTACTCGCAAACCTCAAATCTGATGAAACGAAGTGGCCGTCTAGTGGTAGGTACGTTGTGCTATCTGAATTAGATAAGCTGGATTAGGTAAGTGTTGCATCATGTGGGGCAGGTAACAAAATGAAACTACTCAAATTAAAATCAATGAGCTTTGCGCAATGGTGGTTCAGCCCGTTAATGTACTATTGTGGGAAAGAACCACCAATAAAACCGACTTTATTCATAAATAAGTAATTGCACAAGTACATTAATAAATCAAATATCACAAAAAGAACAATGGAAGGGTTGAATATATAACAGAACGCCATTAAATCAGGCTAAAGTGCGTACAAAATTATAACATTAAGAGAAAATGGATAAAAAGCAGTTTAGTTACACAGAAACACATTAATAAAAAAACCATGTAGTCACACCCACAATTGTGTCATAAATAATCAAAATAAAACTCATAATACCAAACATGTGGCGTTTTAAAGCCAATCATGCCGGTCTTTAAGTAAATAATCACATCAAACAATAAAGCAAATTACGGTACATATAAAATACAACAACAGTAAAATTGCAGAGGTGACAATAAGATAAAGGCAAGGACAAAAGAAAATATACAAGGAATTTATACATACACAATTGTTTAGTGACTACGAAAGCACAAAATACATAAGTCAAATTACAATAAATTACATATAAAGAGAAATTAGTTCGCAGACAAATAATTCTACATAACAAACCAACAAAAAAAAACTCATTAAAACAAATCCTTACAAGGGTAAGTTATAAATAGATCATAACATCGTGACCGTATAAGTTTGAGTGCATTAGAAAAATACAGCGCCTCTTTCTCAGGTTACACATTCATCTATAGATGTTTAATGGTTATCTGGTTCCGAGAGTGTGTACCCACTTGGCAATTGCCTTTTACAATTAATAACCACAGCGGTATCATGTACCCGTTCGCCAACCCACCTCTTCACAAATATAAATATAAACAACAAACAACAACGCTAATCCATACAAATACAAGAGTGAGGGAGCCCTGTAATGTCTTCTATGTTAGCAGATTTCAGCTTAATGAACCCGCGTGTGAATAAGATACCTTTGCAAATTACGACGTATTATCAAGGTATTAAAAGTCCACTAATTATATTTTCTACGCGGTAACAATGGGGATTTGACAAACGTTTATTACAATAATAAAATTTTCGCGGTCTGCTACCTACAACTTCCATTAAGTTACGAAAATTTCATCTTCCAATGTGTGGGTAATAGACATCATTAAAAAAAAAGAGTGACATATTTTGGTAACTTATGCTGCTGTTCTGCCTATGTAAGTTCTGTAACCTCGGGTTTTTACACGATATTGCGAGTTTACGGTTTTTTAAATAGTTGTTAATTTATGTAATACAGAATCAATTACTCTTTTTTTATTTATAAAACCCCAAGTTATCGAGCGTAAAGTTTTATAATATAATAAACTGGAATTACGTTTAATATATTTTTTTACTTTTTCTCTTTTATTTGGTATTTTTGTTGTGAATAATGAGATATGTACCTATGTTACGAAGAAATATATCATATGAACCTTTTTATCATATAATAAACTAGAATGATGTATAATTTATTTATTAGTTCAGTATATTTTTTACTGTTTCTCTGATACCTATTTTGCTCTATTGTTGTGAATAATTCGATACCTATTGCAAGCCCACTTATTCTTGTGGAAAAAGGTGAGTGAATTTAAGAATGGCACATGCCGATGATTCCCCACTAACCAATAATACTTTTAGGTAATCTTACCAATATATGCAAGTCATATTGAGATAACAACTGCCATTCCTTTGACATTTTGAAATTCAAACTTTTGTTGAAGATTGTACGTGACCAAGTGTAAGAGTTTTCAAGCAACGTCAACTGATCATTATCTGTGCAACTTAAAGTTTCTAACAATAAAAGTTAGAAGAGCTCAGTTATAGATTTTTTATCGAAGAAAAAAGTTGTATAAATTGGTTACGGATCACTTGGATACTGCCACACACGATTCATTTTCATCGCAAACGCGCTGTATCATATAGGAATTGCAGCAACCATTTTGTTTTTAAATTTTATTTTCCAGTGAAAATGTTGAGCTTAAAAAGAAGTATATAAATGTTAAGTAAATTATTTTTATATTTCTTTAAACAATTTTAATATACATAATAATGGTTTTATGCATTTAAGATTTGAATAACTTCTTAATGATATTTATTTACATTTTGGCGCAAAGATTATAAGTAAGTTATTAATAAATAAGGCTACAATTCATATATTGTTTAATATGTTAAAAGTGAACAATAACATTATTATTTCAAAAAACTCTCCTAACCCAAGTCTAACGGTCGATAAACGTTGAATGCTCAGCAGGTGACGATCCAGGGGGAGGGGGGCCAGCTGGGCTGTCGCCCAAAGCGGTAGAGACAAGGGCGGAAAATAGCAAAAAAATGCACTATACATTTTTTCGATCCATGTGGTATTGAGCATGGTGTATGCAATAAAGTAGATTTTAGGCAAATTATAAGAGAATTTGTCAAATTAAAAGTTAGGAAGAAAACATTTTAATTTTTGTTCTGTTTCAATATCAGTATAAATTTATGTGTACGTACAGTATATCTCCGGATTGAGTTATAAAGAGGGAAAAGATTGTTATTTTTTATTTTACACAAACATTTGCTTTTTATAAAAAAACCTGCACGCTCCCAGACTCTCCAAGAACATTATTTTTTATATCTATATCTTGTATATTTTTATTATTTCATTTATCGAGCACGCTATTATTTGTGTGGTTTATTATTGTATGATATTGTTTTACTATGTATTTATTTTATTTGCGATTATAATTTTATTTTTATAAAGCATTTGAGAACATTTGTTGAACATTTATTTGTTTTTGCACACAATAAATCTATTACTCAACATATAATTTTCTTTGTATGCCCTTTTTTTATTCGAAATGCGCAGAAAGTTTTTACATCTAACAAACTCTAAAAGAAACTCGTAACAGCAAAAACACTGTACACCTTTTTTTCTATCGAAAGTAAGGGTCGCAAATTTTAGTCTTGCCCAGAACGGACAAATAGCTGCGTCGGCCCCTGATGCTCAGAAATTCGATAACACGTTCAAGAAAATTTACCACACCGCCCTTTTCTGTCTGCTGAAATGGTACATTAACATTTAAGGCGTGTCTGAAGTTTCTGCCAATTTGGGTTGTTTTAATTTCATGTGCCGATTTCTTTACTGAGGGGGTAAAATGCTTTATCACACTTGTTGTTAGTAAGACAGCTAGGTAGTTAATAACTAAGAACCATATATACAAAAATATTTTAATAGCATTTAATTACAAAAAAAAATTAATAACAAATGCGCACACACTTAATTGTTTATTATATTATTCAGACTAATGAAAATAAGATCAATAAGAAATGATGGTTATCATATTTATATATTTATGTTCAATGAACCTACATTGCCGTACAACAGATAAACATCGTATGTGCAGGTATTGTAGTTTTTAGCAAATGAAGTTAAAGATTCAGGTACGTATGTACGTTAAATACAAAAACTATAATTTCAATCTGAACCTAATGCTAAGAAACGATTTTCAATACAGAATCATTCAGTAATCACACCACGTGATACATCTGTATTAAAGAGGCATTAAAATTAAGAACAACGTGAACTTCTACACAAGTTTTTACCAGATTTCGTGTTATTTCACATTTCAATATCCTTAATAATACGAAATCTGGTCAATAATTGTCTAAAAGGTTGCGTTCACGCCTAATTTTAATAACTCTGGGATACAAGAGGTTCTTGCGGGAGTACTGTAGGGTTAACATTGAGAGAATTAACTATGAAGTATTTAACTTGCATCAAAATTGAAATGAAATTTCCGAAGACTCCTCCAAACAAAAATCTTTGAGTGGGTTATGTGGTCAATTTGTCAGTTAAACATCAACTAATGTTTTATTTACTATTGCTAACTTCACACCAGTACCTTCCTGACATCTATAAATACCACCTACATGGAGTTTAATTCCAATTTAATAATGCACCTCAAATTGACACACAGATCTACTGTTTCAAATGGATGTATAGAACGTTTGTATATATATTTTCCGACATTAGAAAATTACATAAATGGAGCACATCCTCGTCACAAGGAAATTTTAAAACAGAATATTGCGATTGTAGAGCTTCTAACCAAAAATTGGGAACTGCAACAACACAATTGTTCGCATTGTAGAGTGATAGCATTTCAAACAAGATGGCAGGTCGTCCTGAAGGAGCAATACTATTTCTTGTTTTCCGGATCTTGTGAATATTCCACTATAGAACAACTTCATAAAGGTCTTCCTGAAAATTTATATCTCAATTAGTATTGACTCACACATAGCGATGATCTCTAAACGTTCTCGATCCGCTTTCAGTTCGATGAAACAGGCGTATTCGTACTATCCCTAGTGATAGTTTACATAAGTCCGCTAATTGTTTCCTTTGTAAAAAAAAATGTATCGTACCAAGAGTGGCATCAAGAGCGGCATTATAGAGTGAATCTAGCAAAATATACAATAAAATATCAGCTTGAGCTGCATTTTTTTTTAAATTATGCATAAATATGATTACTACAACAAGAAAACTGCATAGAGGTACAATTAAAAATCCAATGGTTAAAAATTAATTTTGTAAAAGTTTAATTATTAATATTGAAAGAACAATATTATTAGAACTTTACAATAACTTAAAAAGGTAGGAAAATACCTGGCCACGACCGGATTTCGAATTCGGGACCTCTGTATTTCGGGCAATAGCTTTACCAGTTAAGCTATTGACCAGTGACAGTTACTTCACGGTTTACTTATATTTATTACATTTATTACTTTAAAATACAGTAATAAAGATTAAGTTGTATAATGAACTATTCTATTTTATAATCCTTATGAAATATCAAGATGATTTAACCAAATGATAAAGATATCACTCAAAACGTTGAGGAAACAGCTATATATTATTTTCTCAATAGCGTTACTCATGGTTTGAAAAGCTCACCTATATATAAACTTGTATCATAATATGTGCTGGATATACGTGAAACCATATGCTGTGTGAATACAATTTAAAACCAGTTAGCACTTTTATAGCTAAACACATTTTGGATTATAGTATACATAACATAACATAATTTTTTTTTACTTATAATTTCCCGAACAGGCTAAGATTTGCCTAACGTGCTAAACAACTCAGGGACACTGGGAGGGTTTAGGGATACTGTTTGCCTGCCGAGAAATGTTTATGAATGGCTAGCTTAAATTGACTTAAGTCAAAGTTTGGAGGAAAACAGGAACTGGGTACTGCATTCCACGGAATTGTGAGTACGTAATTATGATGTGAATGGGCAAACCGAGTGTTCGTAGCGAAGATGGCCTGCGAAGGTATTAAGGAGTGTATTTCGGAGGCACACTTGCCATGGTAATAACGATAGAACAAGGAAAGAACCGACACTATTCTATACTTAAGAGGCTGTAGGTCAGAAGTCAGAGGCGGGTCATTTATAAGCCTGATAGCTCTTTTTTGTATGCGGTTTACCATTTCAAGTGCGTATTGGGCAGCACTGACCCAGAGGTGGGAATTGTATTCAGATGAGGCCGAATTTGAGCCTTATCAGTAAAAGGAGTTGTTGCGATGTGAAGTACTGTTTAGATCTGTATAGAAAGCTCAGTTTACGGGCAGCTGTTTTGCTGGCTGACAAAATGTGGTCAACCCATAAAAGGTTCGATGATACGGACATCCCTAACATACAAATAGAGTTTGAAAACTTGAGTTCTAAGCCATTCATATTTACAGCAGGGAATGATGAGTCATTCTTGGCGGACACAAGGCAACACTGCGTTTTGTCGACGTTGAACCTGAGTAGATTATTCCTTCCCCATTCAAGGAAACGTTCTAAGTCACTGTTGATTGAGACTGCCATTTTTACATTTACGTTCTGTCTAGACCTGTTATTGTGGGAGAACTGAGAAGAACTACAATGTAGAGAGCTGTCATCCACAAAGTAATTGATCGGGTTAGTTGTTTGAGGAAATGAGGTGATTTATGTACAGCAGGAAAGGTAAGGGAGCTATTACTGATCCTTGGGGTACTCCCGCGTTAATAGTAGCTTCTTTCGAAAAGAAGCCATCGACGACAACACGTATACGTCTTTTGTCAAGAAAGCTGGATATGCAATTGATGAGTGAATCGGATAAGTCGAACGAAGTGAGCTTGGCAAGTAGGCACTTGTCCCAAATCTGGTCAAAAGCTTTTGAAATATCTACAGCTACTACTACTGTTTCACCGGACCTCTCTAATGTGTTATTCCAAAGTTGGGTGACATATGAAAGATCACCCGTTGAACGACTCTGTCTGAACCCATACTGCTGGTCGTTTAAGAGTTTATTGGACTCGAGGAACAAAAGTAGTTGGTGATTGACGGCTTTCTCCATGATTTTCGACAGTATGGAGGTGATAGCCATTGGCCGATAGTTTGAGGGATCGGTTTTGTCGCCCTTTTTAGGAATAGGCTGGATTTTTGCTAACTTCCACGATGAGGGAAACTCTACAGATGACATGGAGATCGAAAAGGGTTTGGGCAATATAGGTACTATCTCGGGGTAGCATTTTTTAAGGACGATAGTTGGAATACCGTCAGGACCAGTCGCCTTGTTTGGGTCAAGTTTATTGATAATTGATTCCAGGAGCTTGTAACGAAATTGGATTGGTTTGATACCGTATGGGGTAGATTTGGGCGCCGGCACAGTTTTACCAGAATCATTTAGACGTGAATTTGATGCAAAGTGATCGACAAAGAGGTTGGCTTTTTCACCAGGATCAACTACTACAGCTCCGTCGCGAGACGTCATGGGAGGAAAGGAATATGTACTGATGGCTTTAGCTAATGACCAAAATTTACGACCACTCAAACGTCATGAGACTAATTCTTTGCATTTACGTTCTTCAAATATCTTTTTGGCCTTGGTGATGATACTTTGCAACCATTCCTTGCGGCAATATAGTTGGCGTGATTTTCGGTAGATTTATTTGATTTCCATTTGATATAGAGTTTATGCTTTTGCGTTGGCGTGATTTTCGGTAGATTTATTTGATTTCCATTTGATATAGAGTTTATGCTTTTGCGATAATGCATCAGTGCAAGCCCTATTAAACCAGGGTTGGGAACAGGCATGATCTACATGATTATGTTTTTTGGGAATGTATGTCTCCATACCCATCAGGATAACTTCAGTTATTGAAAGAGCAATTTTTGAAGAGGAGGACCATTTAAAACAATCTCGTAGTTCGCTCCAGTTAGCTGATCTAAAACACCACATAGTTCTAGCTGTTTTTCGAGTAACAGTGGGATTGGATACAGAGGAAGTTATTTCGATACGGCAGTGGTCTGATTGACCAAGTAGGGAAAGGACTCTTGTTTTATACACAAGTGGGTTAATTGTAAGGAATCGATCCAGGAGATGTGGAATATGGTTAGGGTTGTCAGGGATTCTGGTTGGTTCGGAAATGATTTGTGTGAGATCACAGAATACATGCTTCTGCACTATAACCTGCGGGATTAGTAGTAGACGAAAAATGAAGCCAATTGGAATTGTGGGCATTAAATTCTCCCAAAATTGAAATATCGCAAGATGGAAACTGTGATAAGGGTTAGTCTATTTTCAGACTAAGGTAATCAAAAAGATCTTGAAAGTTGTTATCATTGGGAGACCTATACAAACAACAGTAGAATTTCACAAATTGGGGCCCAGACTGTTTGAACCAAATCGCGTCAAATTTGTTGTTTTCCAAAGTGAACATCCTCTTACAACCTACGTTGTCCTTGGTATACGCACATACTCCGCCTTTAAGGCGAAAGTTAGAATGGAGGTTGTTTCTGCGAAATTGCAGGTCAGGCGAATCAGTGCTTCCAGGGAGAGTTGTGTTTCTGATAGAAACAGAATGTCTGGTTGCACTTGTGTTGGTGAACAGCATTAAGATTCGACCTGATACCACGTATGTTGCAGTAATGAATCCGGATGTTGGTACTTTCGATGACCGAGGTCGCTTAAGTCCTGCCATCCCGGGCATCCGAATGGGGCAGAATTTTATTCCTGGCAGATCTTGTTCCTCTTAGTCTTGATTTTGGCAATGATGAATGTTTGTCCCCCCAGAACCCTTGAGACGGATCGACGAATCGATGTGAGAGTGTGGGCGTTTCACCCTACTCACCTGGTGTATAGTATCTGTTTTAGAACTCGTCATTTTAAGGATTTAGCCGTTAAAACGCCACGCTTGGCATGTGCGTGTTGGCGAGTTCGTAAGGAATAAAGGAGAAAGTGACTGACAGCCGTTACCGAGCTCAGTAAATTGGAACACCAATATTAAGGAGCCCATGGTAAAGGTGGTGGTATTGCACCGGGCGGCATGTCTTCCACCTATATTTAAATTATGTACCCAGTACTGACCTGAATAAGATCCAAGAAATAGACCTGTATTAATGATTTGTCTAAAAAGGAGCCATCAAATTCGTCATTATTTCTTAGCATTTGAACATGGTTCATCCAGAATTGTGAATTATGTTTTCGTAGAATTCCCCACCAAACTTTAATTCTTTGATTATGTGTACTTTTTCAATAAAGAAAACATGATTTGCTGGTAGGGTTTTCATTGAACACCGAATGTAAGCATGTTTGAATCTTTTCTATGGATACATTTTTTGTTCCTAAGTCACATCTTAAGGATTTGGGTATACCACCTACTTTTTTAATCGTTTGGACAAAATACCCTCCAATCACCTAGAAAACGAAATGTAATATTTATTAGGCCTAATTTATAATTTGGAAATGAGTAACTACCGTACCACACGTATAACATAAAATATGAACTATTATTACGATTATAACTCGAATATGCAAGAACAGTATTAGAAGCCCAAACGACCGCTTTGAGGATTTAATTTGAACTCACCTTTGGATCACTGGTTGTGCTACCAACCGTTATCCAAATTATGTGCCTAGAAAATCTATCTATACAGCCACTGATACAAATTTCGTAACGTTTCAGTTTGTCATATGAATCAACGCGCCATAAATAATTATGACCTTGACTATAATAGGATGCAATCTTCTTCGAGAACGCACTGTCTCCTGAGTCACAATTAAATTATTTTAAATGCATTTCAGGTGCATCCACTCATAACCATGCAACCGACTTGATTTTTCAAGTTCTCTTTCTATAAAATTTAACAACGCTTTCAGTATTAAAAACTTTTCCGTCGATAAAGTTTAAGTGTGGATAAAATTCTCTGCAAAGTACGATATGATATATTTATATTATGCAGTTACTTTAGGAAATTAAGGATATCTGCATTGTGAAAACCGTATCGAAAATACTTATTCAAAACTGTTTCAGTATCGTTCATCTGAACACTAGAAACCAAATAAATTGATTAATAAAGAGTTGAACAGTATTTGTGAGTATTTGTCTGTATCGGAAATAACCAAACACTTGCCCTAATTAAACAAAGTAATACACATTTACTAAACACCAATAACTGAGACCTGTATAAACCTTAAATTCATAATTCGTTAAATATCGACTTACAACTCGAAATTTTATAGAATTTCGACTTTAAAGTCGAAGTTTTGTTGAATTTCGACTTTAAAGTGGAAGTTTTGTTAAATTTGCACATTAAAGTCGAAGTTTTGTTAAATTACGACTTTAAACTCGAAATTCTGTTAAATTTCGACTTGAAATTCGAAATTTTGTTAATTTTCGACTTTGAAGTCGAAGTTTTGTTGAATTTCGACTTTAAAGTCAAAATTTTGTTAAATTTCGACTTACAAACTCGAAATTTAAGGAAAAAATAAATTACGATTTTTTGGCATTCCAGCGCTTCGTAGATTTAACCCAAATCATCTAGATAAAATCTGTCTCCTGTATTAAAAAAAACTACATACAATATTGTAAAAAATGACAAAACCGCTTAAAAAACGAAAAGTGTTTTTATCTTACTTTTAATTAACAAACTTCTAAATAATGTTTTAAGATTAATTTTCTCTGCTAATTCATGTTCTGTAGTTAATGTAGCGAAAACGCTTAGCCGATTTTGGGTGTTTGTGGAACACAAGAAATTTTTTATTATTTTGAGTTCAGAAAAGTTCCTTTCTTCACTTGTCACACTTACTGGCAGGTCAACAGCAAATTTGAGGTTAGGAGCTTCATCTAAAGTGGTGTAATCTGCATATCTGCGTCCGGTCATCACGCGCTTCGTAAAGAAAGTTCCTACGGTGCGTCGTAATGCATAAATGAATCGTCCCTAATTTTTTGGTGTAGAACTAAATATGACAATTTTTTGGATCGTTGCTGTGCGGCGATGCATTATTGAATCATCTAAGCATGCCGTGCTGGCTCCTCAACTTTGGTTTATAACCTTATATTTCAGTTATTCACAGAAGTCAAAAGTGTAACGTTGTGTTGGCAAGTAGCAAATGTGGGTATTAAGTAAAATCGAGTAGTAATAACTTACAAATAACAGGGTAAGTTGAAAATAGTATAAAACATTGAATAAATCGTTAGCCTTTTGTTTTGTTTAGAATTTGTTAGTATATTTATCAGGAATTATCAACAAAATAGCAAAACTCAAGTGATTCAAATATGAATCACCGCGCATTTGAATACCATTGAATGTCCATAAAATAAGTGTTGGTTGTAAACAATGGGTGTTGATTGTAAATAATTTGTAAATGCCGATTTTATTGTTTTAGATGCCGCTGATATACAAAAACGTTATTGAGAGCATTCCCATTGAGAGTGTAGACGATTTAGAGAGTGCCGAGGAGGGTAAGAAACTTGATGATAATATTTTCATTCCCGAGGAAGAAAAAGATATGTTACCTATACCTGTCAGTGAAGAGACACTTCAAGAAAATTTGGAAATAATAATTTAGATGAAGTAATACTCGAACTACGCATGGTTTGATGAGAACGTTAGATACAGTATTCAGAAGGATCCAGAGAAGCCTTATACATTTTCAAGTAATGATTAAGGTAAATATCTAGGAATCTGTATAATATCATCAGTGAGTGCCATATCCAATATTAGAATGTACTGGAATTTTGTAACTGGATTGGAAATAGTACAATACACTATGAGTCAGAAATCTTTTGAGAAAATTAGATCTAATCTACATTTCAACAATAATGACGCAGATAACTAAGGATACAAATTAGATAAGCTAAGACTCTTAATAGAGTTACTATCAAGATATATTTCATTACCGATGGAAGAGATGTTATCATTAGACGAGTAAATATGTGCTACAAAAGCGCGCCACCACTTGAAACATTACTTACCCATGAAACCCTATAAATGGAGCTACAAGTTGTTTGTGCTGTCAGGTGTCTCTAGTTTTTGCTATAAATTTCAGATTTATACACGCACAGAAAACGACGCAGCCAGAAGATTTGAAAGTGAACCTGATTTAGGTACAAGTAACAACACTGTTGTAATGTTGGTGAGAAATACCTAGAAACTGTTTTTATAAAATTTATTTTGATAATTATTTTACGTCTTTACCTCTAATAAGTTATTTGACAAAACAAGGCATTCATTCATTGGGAACCGCACGAAGATACCCTGTCCAGAAGCAGTCAAACAGTTCAATCACCACATGGGGAGGTCCACTTGCTTGATAGCATCATAGGTCGCTATAAAATAAAGATGAGGTCAAAAAAATGGTATTTGCGACTATTCTACCATGAAACATGAAACTTTCAGAATTCCGAATAGAACTGGCTCGAATTTTATGTACTGTTGGTAAAGGTCCTTCAAAAAGAGGAAGATCTTCTTGAGATTTAATGCAAGAAATACAAAGCAAATGCCTCACCAATACCTCCACTGGATGTCAGATTGGACCACCAAAGTCATTTTTCAATATGGAATTCAACTAGGTTAGGGTGCAAAGTTGTTAACTCTAAAGCCCAAACGTTTGTGTTATGCGAAAAATGCAATACGGCGTTATTGTTTAAATTGTTCCATAATAAATAACGTGGTAACAAATTGTTAATTTGTGAGCAGTGATGCAAATATGAATAATTTTTCTTTCTGTTTTCTGCAATATATTTTCTTAAAAAATTGCAATATATTTCTTAAAAAATAGATTTGTCAATAGACCATATCTAACTAAACATGTCATTTGCTCTATCTTACTGGGATCCGAGTACAATGTAGAATAATCGAATAATATTTCGTTTGCTTAATGTTGTCAATAGTATGTGAATTAATATGTGAATATAAAAGATAAATCAGTTTGTTTTGGATATCTTTTCCAATATAGTGAACTGTAGCTTTCGGTTTTTTAAGCACTCTGCGAACATGCTCTTGCACTATTGGATAAAATTGAGCTAGTAGTTGAAAAAAAATTCCATTACTAGAACCACAATGTTTGTCACTGGTACCCCTAATAGTCTAGTCAATTTAGGTATAAAAAGGGCAGTTAGCGGGAATTTTAGGTACAGTCCTAGTCACATTTATATTTTATGTTTTTTGGGTTGATGAACACGAATCTGAGGTTAGCTTAGAGATATTAGGTTTTTTCGAAAAGACCACTCTTTGCAACATTAAAGTAGATCCAATTTACTACAAGTTTTATGCATAATAATTCTTTACACGAGCAACCTTTTTCCGTGGAAACGAGTCAAAAAACGTAGAATTACTTATGGTAGTATCTCATGAAGGTCTAGGTTGGTTGGTAATTCAATCTCTTCAGGTTGAAGGTCGGCATTCTATCAGCCCCTTTTTTGCAGGTGGTCCCGCGAGAAGATTGGCAGCTGCTTGTTCCTCTTCCTGTGCTGCTAAGGCTTCCTCAACGGTGGGAAACTGAAGACCAAATTCGTCTTGGGGATCCAAATCTTTAGCCTCGTCCACTTATTGGTCAAGGGCCACCAATGCGTTGTTGCATGATCTGTGAATGCAGCTGCACTTTTGCGCACAGGTTTTGTGCACTTACATGTTACCAACCTAAGCAGTTCGGGAGGAGCAGGGTCTAAAAGAGTTGTAATTTGTTCGAGCCCGTTGGTGGTCCTTTTCCAACCCCAATCCTCTGCTCGCTTATCTTGTTTTTTAATTTTTGAGAATTCTGCCTATTTCCTCAGATTCGTGTTCAGCGACCCAAAAAACATACAGAATAAATGTGATTAGGACTGTACCTAAACTTTCCGCTAGCTTTCCTAATACGCCTAAGCTATAATGGCTAAACAATTTTAAGCAAGCATTTTTATTATTGACACAATGCGTAGAAGCATCTCATACTAATAATCTGTCTCTGTAGCGGTAAGTCTTTGTGATGTATTGTCAATAGTTTTACCAGATTCTAGTCGCTCACCAAATTCAATCCAAGACATTGAATGAGATTTTTTGATGACCCTTGTTCTTTTAAAGTGACACAAGGTTGTATCCAACGTGTAAATCCTTCAGTGGAAAGAGAACTAAACGAGCAACTAACAAGTTTACAGCAAAAACAATACACAGTTTTCTATAATGGAATAGACTAACCAGTTACGCAGTACTTTTTCTCCGTTTTTCAATGTTTTCGTAGAACAATGCGCAGTAATTTTTCGACCGGTGTTATCAACTGGATACTTATAGTCCTTTAATGGTTTAGGTGGCCAATATCATGGGTCGGAATCTAAGATAACCTCAGGTTGTGTATTTTCTGTAGTTCCCAGAGTAGGATCTTCTAGATTTGTGTCATTATCGGTTACGCTTGGGAAAACTCTGGGTTGTCAACCTCTTCTTTCTCAAGTCCTAGGTATTTCAGTAAACTTCCAGCTCGCTTATTAATTCGTGATTTCTTATCGAACCTTTTTCTGCTGTACTGTGCATCAGATAGTTTTTTGCGTCCATCTGACATTCTAAATCATTCAAAAGATTATTAAAAAAGTATTTTAGTGCGCAATCACCGTAAATACAGTTAAAGTCAGTAGCTAAATTATGTGTAACTGTTACTTCATTTCGCACCCTAAATACAAAAGATAAGAATACGGTTTCAATTGGTGAATGAGTATGTGAACCACTGATGATTTACACCGCACCACTTTTCGAATTATGTCACATTCAATAATTAATATGGCGCATACTGTTTCAAATAATCCCAATAAATAGGACATTTTTAAACTCAGGATTGCCATTTAAAAATATGAACTTTGACGTCATATCCGGAAAGTGCGCAGCGCCATCTACATGTGCAACACAGTACAACGTCTGGAATCAAAATAAAATATCGACGTGTCGCAGGATTTTGACCACAAATTAACGATTTCGAAAATAATTAATTTATCCGTTACTTCCTGAGCGCACTATATTGCTTGAATAGCCCATAATACAACAGTTAATACGTTAGCAATAGAATGGTAATTGAAGATGCATCACCAATTGCTGAATGAAATGAAATTCTAATTTGGTCCTATAATATAACCTTTGTAAGTACCTTTTATTTTGTGTTTTTGTATTACATTAAACCAACAATGTCCGACGTACTAAGGCTTTCTATAAAAATCAGTTATTTTCCAACAGCCATGTATTCAAAGTATACCTATCTATTTTTTTAAGTTTAAGAAAATTTGAGAGAAAGATTTTTATTACATATATTTCGAAATAAAGTATGTCTTAAAAAATATGCATTCTGACAGTCAAAATTTGCCGCCCGGTGTATTATTATTTTTTGTATTATGTAATTATACAGATGGCAAATTGTGCAGTTCTTAAGTTTTAGATTCTGTATAATTGTTTACGTTAACTTTTATAACTTATTGCATGTTTACTGAAGATGACATCTAGAATTACTATTTAAAACATTGTAAATTAGATTATAAAATTAAAATACGCCAAGAGGATAATAGAGACAGTATAAGAATGAGGACAAAAGGGGGAATAATAACTGGAGTAAGAAATAAATGGAGGCAAAAAGAGGAAGACGAGAAAAGACAACAAAGAAAGGAAATATTAGAAAGAAATATTCAATAGGGAAAAACACAGATGAAAGTAACGACAAGTGCGAGAAAGGAAGGAGTAAAAGAAGGAAGAGAGACACATAACAGAAAAATATGGTCGAGTGAAAACATAAAGAATTGTAAAGAGAAAATAGAAAACAATATGGGAAGGGAAAGGGGTAGAGGAAATCGTGGAGGAAATGAGAGAGATGGAGGAGCAATAGAGAAAGTCAAACTGAAAAGATGGAACGGGGATAGAATGGGTTGGAATAAGTGGTGGGATACAGAATGTAAGGTGACCAAGAGAAATTCAAGAACACAAAAACAATGAAAAAGGGAGGGCAGAAAAGGAAGAGGACAAAGATGCATTAAGAAAACAGAGAGATATGCGAGAGAAAAAAAGAGGAAGAAAAAAGAAACCAAAGCAAAATATTAAGGAAATAAAAATGGAAGAAGAAGTATGGAAATATTTAAAGAAAGAAAGAAAGAGGATGCAGATAAAGGAATGGAAGACATACTTCAGGAAGTTACTGGATGGGGAACAGGGACAGCAGGGAGAAGAAAAGCAAGGCAAACAAGTATGCGAGGAGGAAGAAGTAATAAAAGAAGGGGAAAGTAGTGATTAGGGGCCGGTTCTGGACCAGTTCAAGGTCACTCGCCCTCTGGTGGTGAGAAATGTAAGCTTTTCGATCTCTTCAAGGTCAAACTTTTGACGGGAAATTTAAAATTTTGAAGCTCGCTAAAAATAGAAATTGCAATGTTATCATCATCATCATATTACAAGGTCACTCTGCGGTCAAACGTTTTGGCGGGAAACTTGTATGTCAAGGTCAAAAGCTAAAAATAGAAATTGCTATGTCATCATCATATTACAATTCTTAGAAGTCTAAAAATAGAGCGGTCAAGGTCAAAGACTATTGACTTGTAGAGGTATCGTATGACATTTCTTAGAAGCATAAAAATAGAATCAATACATGGAAACAAGAAGAATGCGAGTTGTCTATGTTAAAAAGTAGACCAAGGTCAAATGGTGCTTATATTGACTAAATTGAGTCAAGGTGAAATAATTTTCTAAACTAAAAGTAAGTGGGTATTTAACAAGTTTAAACATGTTGTGATAGGTACTCCAGTCAAGGACACATTTTTGTGATTAAACCACAGCGAGGTGTGTTGAGATCAGTCAGTTAGCAACTTGTAATTGTTAAACATGGAATTAGCAGGGTTAAACCAAAGCACCTATTGCAAACTTTTTAAAAGTGCATGTGACCTCGAGATATCAAAAAAGTATAAAATGATTAATGTGGCAGTAATTAATACTAAGTATGGTGAACGTATAGTGATGGAAACGAATGATTATAAATCTATATTACCTCAACGCTTTTATGAGTATTTGAAAGAAGAAACTCAAATGAAAGGATTTGAAACGCAGCTAAACACGAGGGATGTCTTCATGAGTAGTTTGGGTGCAGTCGGGAAAACAACAAACAGAACATTTTGTTTTTAATAGTAGTGCCACAACCCCACCACATGATTTAACTAAAATCATTTCTTAAACAGCGCTTAGTCCTAGTGTAATTGCAAGCAAGTACAGACCTTATAATGCAAGCAGCAATAACATCATTTCTGCAACGATCCAAACTCAGAAGTTCACCGTTATACATGGACACCCCACATAGTTGCAGTAACAATATGAATCATAATTTTACCTTGTGTTGTTGGTGCTGTCAAAATAGTGTTGGTGGTAGTAGCAGTAAAAATGAAGAGAAACATAATAAAGGTTATTCTTCTAACACTGACAGGCAGCCATATGATTTATCTAAAGTGTATAAACAAGCAGCTAATGAATACTTAATCGATTGTGTTTATTATAAACTATCGAACGATACTCATCAGGCAAAACATATGGAAATTGGATACAGCACGCACCTCAAGCTTGCATCAGTAGCGCGTATGGGGTGTGCTAACTGTGATCAAAGCGATAATGTAGTGTTGGATATGAAGGAATGGATTGAGCTTCTAAGATGGCATTCATATGTAGAATTACAATTTTTCCGATCCCAAGAAATTGAAAATTAAATTGATTGGTCAAATTTAAACGAGGGTGAAGATATAATCTATGATCAACATTATTAATCTCTATCTAGCAATCTTGGTATTTATTACTATTGGGAATTGATTAAAGGATATGACAGAATTTTGAAAACTGTTATGATAGAAAACTACAACTGCTGTTCTTGCACATTCAATTCACATAGTATAGAAGAACTATTCAATTTAAAGATATAATAAGCTATAGATTGGAATTTCTTGAATCTTACAATCTGGTGTGTTTTTATGAAAAGTTCATACAAGTTGTTGACTACCGTCGTTTTCGTGAGAAAGAATTCCGTGGTGGTGATGATGACATTTATAAAGACATTGATGGTGTTATCAATGCCAAGTATAATATTAATTCACATAACACTGTATGTTTAATGGAAATATTGTATTATCGTCCTGCTTATCTAGTGTATAGCATTTACTGAATAAAGAAATAACTATGATTTGTTTTTCTCAATTTCGGTATAAATACCTCGTTTTATCCATTCAGGTAAACAATGTTAGTTAAGAAGCGAAAGAGTGGAGGTGGTGGTGGTTTAGTGAATGCTCTAATCAATAAACTTCCGTTTGAATTGCATTTACCTGGTTACTAGTATTGCGGTCCTGGTACAAAGTTAGAAAAACGACTCGCACGCGGTGACCCCGATATTAATCAATTAGATGCTCAGTGCAAACTTCACGATATCAGTTACAGAGATTACAGAGATTTAGATAGTAGACATACAGCGGATAAAATTTTACAAAAAAAAGCTTGGCAACGCTCTAAATCATCAAACGCAACATTAGGTGAACGAACTGCAGCTTTAGCAGTCAGTACCGCAATGAAAGCAAAGAGAAAATTAGGAATGGGGTGTAAACGTCGATCTAATCTGAAGAAGAAGAAAAAATGCAACGGCGGAAATTTATTGCATTTACGATAAGCAATAGCTAAAAAAATTAAACCTAACGGAAATTTCACAGACAAAATAAAGTCAGTGCTTTCAATGGCAAAACGTGTGGTAAAATGTTTAGGAGGAAAGAAAAACATTAAAGTTCCTAGAGTAATACCCCTACCTAAACAAGGAGGGTTTTTACCATTTGTTATTCCGTGATTCGCAGGATTATCAGCAATCGGTGCTTTAGCTGGCGGTGCATCAGGAATTGCTGAAGCAGTCAATGATTCTAAAAATGCTAAAAAATTGCAAGAAGAGACATCGCGCCATAATCGCATGATGGAATCGATCGCTATAGGCTCCGTGAATAAGAAAGGCGGTGCACTGCATCTAAAACCAAACAAATCTAATGGTGATGCATTATACTTAAAACCGTTTCCAAAAAACTGAATAGATTACCCGAAATACCGTTAACGGATATTGATTTAAAGAAATACACCAAAATTGTACCCTACTTTAGGGATATTTTTACGGCAGATAGCATGCCTAAATTACCACGGAAGAATGAATCTGGAATTATTAACTTAGATAGGACCAGGTACACATTGGGTTTGCTACAAAAATCGTGGTAAAAGGTATGGTACTACGATAGTTTCGGTAATCTTCGACCACCAATCGAAGTGATTAACTACTTTCGGGGGTGTAAAATATATTATAATTACAATCAAGATCAATAGTTTAATACAATTATTTGCGGACACCTATGCCTACAATTTTTATATAAATAATCAGCACATCATCAAATTTTCTCAGTTATGTCAATAACATTCAGTTTAGAAGGTGTTGGTAACAGTTAGCTACAACTTCTATCCACCGATAGAGCTAGATTTGGGAAAGAAATACGTTATTGGATTGGTTGTATTTTACAACTGCAACAGCATTAGAAACATTTATACAGGCAACGATAGACTTTATTTTAGAACAAATCCATCTCATTTGCAAGTGATTAATATTCCACACGGTGCATATGAGTTAGATGAAATTAGCGATTATCTAAAATCTAAAATACCCACAGAAAAGTTTATCATTAGATCAAACAACAATACACTTAAATGTGAGATCGATTTTACTAAAGAAAATTGCATTGGCCGCATGCTAAGGTTTGAGTCTAAAATATTAGAACGAAATATTTTACATACATCTGCGTTAGACATCCAAATACTTAAACACACTAATCTACACGTAGAGTGCAACATTATAAAGGGATCTTATCGAAACGGGAAACCTACTAAAGTATTATATGAGATTCATGTTTCAGTTCCATCAGGTTATCGCCTAGATAAAACTCCAAGCGATACTCAATATTTAGAAGTAAACACCGACATAATTAGTAATATAACAATTAATTTGACTAATCAAAAGGGTGAATTAATAGACTTTGGTGAAAGTGAACCATTCACAGTACGCTTATAACTAAAAGAACATGGGTGTGTGAATTAATCCAGGAACAACTCCATCTTCCAAAAATTCATATAAAAGACACCATCCCTACAGTATGTCTTTAATTGGTCATCAACCTTCATTGCGGTTAACGTCTGCAGAGAAATACTTTTTAGCGTCAATTGGTTTGAAAGTTCTCAATCACAATGGCAGAATCGTTAAACGTCTTTTCAAAACGTACATTTTGATGATACTATAATTAAATCAGATATTCACACTTATCTTCCGTATGGATCTTCTAAATATGGACCTTCTGAAGATATACGCATCTTAATTCAAAGTCAAGATCTAACTACGGGTACTTATGATAGTTTTCTGTACATAGAAGGTAAACTTGACCTCAAAAAAGAAGATAAAAGAAAAGCATGCAGCTTAACCAACCATTTTCCGAACTTTCTTTACGAAGAAATTCGTTATGAGTTAGGTGGTCAGAGAGTGGATGTTTGCAAAAATCCAAGTATAACATCTACACCTAAGGGATATATTTCTTATATGGAAAGCAAAAGCAAAGCACTAAGCCATTTGGGATGGTCGCCAAAGAATGAAGAACCATTACAAGTAGAATTCGATGAGCAGAATAGAGAAAAATCTTTTACAGTATGCATACCATTGAACCACATATTTGGAATAATGGAGGATTATCGTCAGGTAATCGTGAATATGCGCCAAGTGTTGGTTTTAATTCGATCTAGAAGCGATACAAACTGTTACTATGATGAAGATGATGCCGCAATAACCTTAAATAAAATTCAATGAAAAGTACCACACTTAACACATAGTGATGCTGTTTCAAGGAATCAATAAAAATTCTATTATTACTGTTATTTACTATTACTATTACTATTATTACTGTAAGTTATATGAATTACCTTCTTTGAAACAGGCAACCTCAGACATATGGCAATAAAAACATCAACGCAACTGGAAAAACCACGTTGGATAATTGTTGCATTCCAACAAGGTAAAAGGTACACAAAATCAGCAAGGGCAAGAAACTTTGATCACATTAACATCAATAATCTTAAAGTACATCTGAATTCTGAGTATTGTCCATATGAAGCAATGCATTTGAACTTCTGTGCTAACCCATACATACCTGCCTATCGCAATTTTTTGAAATTTAGATGTGATTAGATGATAAAGATGCATTATTCAACTATTCCGAATTCAAATCATGTCCAGTATTTGTAATAGACTGCTCAAAACAAAACGAATCCTTAAAAAACTCAACAGTAGACATCGAATTGGAAATGGAATCTCTAACACCTTTAGGTAATGGAATTGTTGTCTATGGTCTTATTCTCCACGATGCAATTGTGCAGTACAGCCCACTCACTGGGGAAGTGAAAAAATTATAGTTATTGTAATATAGCCCAGTATATAAATAATAATGTTGTAATTATGCGTTTAGTTTTATTTCATCCACTAACGATGAAAGTAGTTGCTCAAAAACAAAAGCTCTCAGTTCAAAATCATGACTTTGATGAAAAGTCTATTACTTCAAAACATGGTGATTTACTTCCTAATAGTATTCGTGGTATTATATGTGGCCCCTCCAATTGTGGTAAAACGAACGCAATGATCTGTCTGATTACCGAGAAAAATGGCTTGAAATTTAAACATGTATACGTATACTCTACGTCATTGAATCAAAACAAGTACAAACTTTTACAAGAAATCTTACTTCCAATGAGGGATATAGGTTACTTTACCTTCAATGATAATCAAGATGTATTTGAGCCTAATTATACCAAATCAAACTCTATTTTTATCTTCGATGATATCGCTTGTGAAAAGCAAAATAATACAAGGGAATATTTTTCTATGGGTAGGCATAACGATATTGACTGTTTCTATTTGGGTCAAACTTACAGTAAAATTCCAAAGCAATTAATTCGTGACAATGCGAAACTAATTATATTATTTGGGCAAGATGAATTAAACATAAAACATGTGCATGAGGATCATATAAGTCCCACCATAAGCATGAAATTATTTCGGGACATGTGTCTAAAGTGCTGGGTAGATCCGTTTGGTTTCATGGTCATAAACAAGGATGCTGAAGTTAGTAATGGTCGCTATAGAAAAAGATTTGATGAATATATAATACCTTAAACTGTTTACAGTAGTTTAGTAGGTACTGATCTGTTTAGGTATTAACAGCTATCTGTTCGAGGTAAACCGGCATCTGTTCAGTAAACCCGCTTTGCTACAATGGATAACAAGGAAGCTATATTAAAGATAAAAATTATTCAGGCTCGTAAAATAATACAGCAGAAGTATCACAGTATTAAAACTGCTCGCATTAATAATGAAAGAATATTTGAAAGTACTAATAAACCCCTAATAGAACCCCTAACTGAAATAGTAAATAAAATCAATCCAAATAAAAAAAACACATAAAAAGGAGCGCATTGGAGTTAAATCCAAAAAACCACCCCTATTCATATTTCCGAGAAAGCACGCTACTGCCCCCACTAGCTCAAGTTCACCGGACTCCAGGCTTCACTCCATTAGCTGATTCAAGAAAGGGTGCTTGTAGCCCATTAGCTCAGCTTTTGCTTTTTCATACAAGTCCTCCTCCAGGTCTTCGTACATCATCTTTCTTAGATACATCTGTTGTAGGAGAGATTAATATTGAGGAAGAAGAAGAACCTCTTAGTGTCACAGATGATTCTACTACCCGTAATGAACCCATCTCAGAAGAATTTCTCGAGCGGTATCATGAATTACCTCGTATATACGTTGAATGTATTATGAGGGATCCTGAAGGTGTTATTGATCATGCTTATGAAGTCCACTATGATACCAAAACTGACAAATGGAGAATTTGTAATATTTCCGTTACAATTAAAGGAAACGATATGATTATTAAAGGTGTCATTTATATGATCTGCTTATTATGAATGAACCTAATTTAAATCTAGTAAATTCAAAAGATAGAAAAGGTTATAGAAGTATGTTAGAAGCTACTAATGTTGTAAGGTGAGATTATGACGTAAGTGTGCAAATTCGAGGGAGCCGCAGCAAAAAGTATACACAAATAATCAAACGCTTGCTATCATCATCACCCACAACCAAGGGAGGTGGAGCCATGTTTTTCAAGGAATTAACAAACAGGCCGATTGAATATAAATATTGAAATGATGTACATGAACTAATTCGTGATCTAGAAGTATTGTTGGCAGAAAAATTGGCAGGGAATACAGGTTTTTTAAACAGTATAAATGAGAATGCATTGATGTCGACATATCATAACTAAAATGACCCTTGACAAATTTGCACGTTCACATGCCCAGCATTAGTTCAAGACGCCATCACTAAGCAATACTATTTACCAACAAGATTCAATTTGGATGGAAACCGTTTGACACAGTTGGCGGGCCCGAAAGAAGATGGTGATGCTATAAGTAAAGGATATCTTGTTTGTTGTCTACACGCAGTTCAGAAAGCTTTTAAAAGAAACTAACGCTTATCTAGTGTTGGAGCAAAAACTATATCAACTTAAAGAAATTGTGGATAAATCAGTACCATGTCCAAATTACAACTCGTCAACGTATTGTATAAACCTGCACAAAAAAATTTTAAACGAAGGCGCAAAATAATTAGAGGTTTTGATGACCTTTGGCAAGCAGATTTGGCTGAATTTAACACATATACCAAACAAAATAAGGGCTATAAGTATAAATTAGTGATTATCGACTGTTTTTCGAAATACTTGTGGACTAAAGGATTAAAAACGAAAACGGGTCAAGAAGTTACCAAGGCCATGCAAACAATCTCCAAGAAAGGACGGAAACCTACCAATTTGCAGACAAATGCAGCAAAAGAATTCTACAATGAGCATTTTATTAAACTAATGCGGTGTTATGGAGACAATCATTACTCCACCTATAGCACAAAGAAGGCTGCAATTGTGGAACGTGTTAATAGAACCATTAACGGTGCTCTATATGTCATTCAGCCTACAAGGCAAACACAAATGGATTGATACAATTGATACCATAACCATGTATTATAACAATCCTAAGCATAGAACTATCGGAATGAAGCCCAAAGATGTTGGTAATCATACAAAGCTAGAGGCTTACACTAACATAAAAATATTCGATAGGAATCGATATTCTATGGGTGACATAGTACGAATCAGTAAATTTAAAAGTATTTTCGCCAAAGGATACACACCCAATTGGTCTAGTGAACTATTTAAGATTGTGAAAGTTCGCATTACTAACCCCTCTACGTACATGCGGGAAGAGATGAAGGGAAAACCTGTACTGGGAGGGTTTTATGAGCTAGAATTACAAAAAACAAAGTATTCCGATGTATATCTAGTAGAAAAAGTGTTTCGCACCAAGAATAATAAGTTATTCGTAAAGTGGTGGGGATTGGATGAAAGATCATGGATCAATAAGGATGATATTGTGTTATAACATTTAACCTGTACCTTGTGAAACAGATTACTTATATTAGTTACATAGTTTGTAGAAAAGAATGTAGCTCTTAGATGAAATAAAACACACAATAAAATAATAGTATTTTATTTTTTAAATATTACATTTATTTTTAAAATTTCATTATTTTATAAAGTGAACCTAAAATCCAGTAATAAATTTTGTGGTGCTCATCATTTTCCCACGGTTGAAACCTATAGTTGATATTTTGTTCCAATAATATTTCAATGAAAATATCAAGGTACTTGTAGTTAGCATAATATGCCGCTTTCTCAATACATTCAGTTATAATAAATAAAGTGTCTTTGTAAGCAATATTTTCTAAGGTAGATTTAACATTTGTTGAATCATTAACGCATAATAAATTGTATAGATACATTTTAAGCGGTATGTCACCAAGTACATTCATATCGTCTAAGATCCTATCTACTTCATCAAAAGTTAATGGATTGTAGCCTTTATTGGTACACAATTTCATAAAACTTTTAATGGTATCGTCTAATTTAATTTTATTATCAAATAATGTCTTAATAATAACTTCATTTGCACACTTTGAGTTTATAGCACACCAGTAAAAACACTCATCAGGAATAACAACATATTGTAATATATTAAGTACAAATAAATAGCTTTCGGGGGAGGACTTCCCCATCAAAGAACGCTTCAGGTATTTTCTGTAGATTTGATCACTACTTTACCATAGCTCTTTCTGCAATTTGTTTTCAAGGCTGTTCATAATGATAAAATTGTTTTCTGAAACAGAAGACGAATAAAATGCTATGTAAAGTTAACTCCCCGTGGTCTAGTATCAGTGAAATTGAAATTTACTAATCGTTTATCATCACTAGGATTAAGTAGTACTTTATTCTGTTTGATTGTAAACACATCATGTTTCTTTGATCTTATGAGATGCTGATAACGCCTTGTTACGTCACCATCAAACAAAATATGTTCATAATCATTTATCGTGATCTGTTTGACGCTTGCTCGGGTAGATCTTTTTCATCAACCATGTAAGCATACATTTTTGCACGAAGTCCTACAAATTCCCACATAATCGCACCATGATTTTCATCTTTCATTAAGCCAGGCACTTTTTTATTTACTAATGGAATTCCAAAGATATTGTTGGGGCTATAGTCAGATGTATCGGATTTATCAATGTTTTCTTTAATGCATTCATAGATATCGGGAACTGAAAAGGCGTATATGAGGCTATCCGTATCCAGGTACAAGAGCTTAGCATTATTACGAAACTTCGGTAGCGTGTAACCGTAATGAAAATTGTATAAAGCAGTTTTTGAAACGTCTAAAACACTGAATACTGCATATATAGGTTTATTAAAATATACTTCAGGCTTATTCATTTGAATGATAAGCATATCATTATCAAATATTACACAACTATGAACATTTGGTTTTGCTATGTAATCACGAGCACCATAGCGACCCTACCATTTCGTTACTAAACGTATAACCTTATGTTCACGTACATTTTGCATCAACTTCCAAAAACGCTATTAATCATTAATTTATAAAAAAATTTATCAAAATCATTTTGAGATTGCTGGCGCATGGTGGTATTTAAATCGATATATTTTTTTAACAACGGTGACTATTTAAAACGTAATATACGGTGTACTTTTACCAACTTTAATCCATATTTTAAATATACTTTCAAATTTCTGTAATGAATTACATAATTATGTTTAGGATGCAATGTAAGCAATACATTTTTCATTTTGGAATCAGGTACGGGTGGTACGATATGTTCTGGTGTCAATGGTAGACCACTGTGACTCTCATATAATTCTATGGGATAGTCTAAATCACACTCGACTATATAGTCAATTTCCGAGTCATCGGCATGGGAATCTAAAGTTTCAAAATTATCAACAAAGGAAAAATCGCCAAATGGCAGAAATTCTGACATGGTGGCTCCATATAAATTATGTACGTCCAAGGAGTATATAATAAGAAGAGGCGCAACGGTATAGGGTTTTGTGTAATAGGCGTATGTTGGGTTGTCTAATCGAATTTTCTCTAATAAATTATAAACGGGTGGTTACGGAAAGTAGTTTCCTTTAGCAAGTAGTTGAAAAGCAAGATTTGGTTTACCTGCTGGGTGCTTCATTGTTGCTATGTTGCCGAATATACTTTCTGCGATACTTGTGATTTATTTCAGTGGGCTAACTAATCAAACGTTTTGACGTATTTGTACAATTTAAGCGCATATTAGCACCTCGTGTTTACTTTATTACAGGTATATAATTGTGATTTTCCTGCTTACTGGAAAATCAATAAAAATACTTATCTATATAAATTACGATTATATAATAATAAAAATAATTTATTTCCCACAGGAATACGGAATTACACGTTATAATTACTAAATGAATTTGTACAAGCATACCACTAATTAAAAATAGAAATAACAAATAAAAAATAATTGCTGCACTATTTATTAAAACAAATGAAACTAATTTTAGAAATTAGCAAAATATATAACGACAATAAGAAATATAATTATAACCTTTGTAACAGTTTAATTTAAAAGAGTTTAGGTAAAAGGTAATTCAATACAAATGCATACATAATTTAAAATGAACAACATATATAGAAAAACCAGTTTATGCAGAATTGTTAACTACTTGAAAATTCGTCTGATAACATGTAGTTATGTTTGTACGAGCAGGTTCATTCGCGGGTTTGTCAGATTCTAATTAACTTTTTTTCAGCCAGAATTAATTTTTAAACATATTGAAAATAAAAAAAATGATTTCCCTTTTATTGCAACTTCATTATAAGTACAGATACACATAACTGGCCATTAATTAAAATCGTTCAATAACAAATGTATTTTTTAAATAAATATGAATATTTTCAATTCTAAGGAAATAAGAAAACATACAGGTATTCATTGTTGTAATACGACTTTTGTTTGATGTGCGAGCAAGGAGTGGTGCAGGTAATAATATTCAGGTACTATGAGTCATTTAAACATTTAAAATAAAAGTACAACTGACAACAATGCTGCTTAACAATTGAAAGAAATCGTTGATGTGATCTGTAAATGGTTCTTTAGTTAGATTAAGGTTAGTTTGATTCCCTGGTGTGTAGATGGATCGACGAAAACATCCTAACAGCCGGGGAACTTAGTTGATTACGCATAAAATCGAAGGATTGCGCCTCTTCTTATTATATACTCCTTGGTACGTCGTAGTACATTAAATACACACTCTCTCAATAAACATTAGCATATCAATGTTTGTAGATAGTTCTAACTGTACTTGTGTAATTTTAAGCATAGCATCGGATTTCAAACCGGGGGCTGTATAATAGTGGAGAGGATCAAGTTTGTAAGTCCTTAAACAAGTGTGTCGAAAGTTTTCGAAAATGTCTGCTAACGGTAGAACGTCCGTTTTTAGATACAAATCCGAGTAATCCCCTAACAATTTAATATTAAATCTGTTCCAAACATTAACTGCATGTGCAAAACTCACATCATTGATTCACTCATTAGTGAGATCACTGAAAAAGCTTCCTTGGGAGGGAGTCTGGTCTCGCTTAATTTATCCCAAGTATCGAGATATTTATAAGGAAACACACTTTTGCGAACTAGTAGCGAAAATTCTTCGGCATTGTTACAATTAACGTGGATAATCATTTTCTTTACTATTTTCCAAATAGTCTGACAACTTTTCAATACTACTACTCATAAATCTCAAAGAGTTAATAAATCTAAACTAATTTTAGTGCTTTGTATTATTTTCGTGAAAGAAATATATTTCTTTGTTTATGGGTAGCAGTGAAATCGTACCGGGAACAGTAGCCAATTCTCTAATGAGGAAATGTTTATCATAGCCTGACAAATTATGAAATACGACTGGTATAATGGAATATTCTTTATAGTTTAGGTTACAATTCTGATGTGATACCGAGCTGGTAGCGTAGTGGTGACACGAGGTGCTTAGCATTCGGGAGGTAATGAGTTCGATTTCCGTTACCGTCTACCTTGTATGAGGTTTTTTCAGGGGATTTTCCTCATACACATGTAGTGGCATGGTCACTGCGTATATGCACACCATGTGCGTTTGCTTAGGTAAATTCTGGGGTATTATTTTCACCCTCAGAACCCTAACTCCGTTCCTTCCGATCCTATCCTGACCACACCCATCCTTAATCCCACCATGCATATATACGTAATGTATGTATGTATGCTGGGAATCCATGATTGTGGCTGAAGGAGCTCGGAAAGCTCGAGCAGCCCGCCCTCCCCCTTGGGGAGGGAATGAAATACATGGCCTTTTCCTTTTTTTTCTGATGTGATGTTCCTCGAAATGAACCAGTAAAATGGTTATGATCCCTAACTTTTATATCATAATCAGTAAAAGGTTTTCCGCAAATGTGGCAAAACGTGGTGCTCAACCTGATTGGGAGTTAAAGTATCCATAGGAATTATTTTATTGATTATTTAGGTAGTCCAATGCGCAATACTTTGAAGCTCTTTAACAAACCACTGAAAGCAATCGTTTCCTCTATAAACTCTAATTCGTGATAAAGAATGATTGTATGAACACTTTAGGTAGTAAGCAATGCTAAAGGGTATATGTTTGGAGTGAACTATAGTATTATTATCGATGTCCGTTCAATTTGTGCACTTTTCCAAAATACTTTCTAAATCTGCATAAATTACAAACAGCACCTTTTCCTGGAATGTGAAATTTTTGAACTGCAGAAGCTTTTCTGCTTCATTAGATAGCTTGACAGAGCATCGATTAGGTTGGTGACAGTGAGTGATGTGTTTTTGTAGAACGTGATCTGAAGAAAAATGGTTCAAACATCGATAACAAATGAATTTCTTGTGCTTTTTAATCTACGTGAAAAGATAAACAGTATTATTTTCTGTATTAATATCACCCGCAGCTTGATAATTAGCAGGATGTACCAAAAGATTTATAGGTTCCCTCACACTATTTTGATTTTCACTTAATACAAATGGTAATATAACTTTCCCTTGAATGCAAAACAAATTAATGGAGAGGTTGTTTAACTGTTCAAATTTTTTTACATCATCTAGTTTAATGGGGAAGGGAATTGAATCATAATTCAAAACATCCTCAAAATGAGGATAACTGTAAACTCTATCTGAATGATGTTGCACGGGATATAATGCCGAAACAACGGCCCACATTGTCATTTTTAACATTCACTACCGCATGCTTTACTGCTATGAAGTAGGGAACTTTAACTTAAGTTGAAAGGCCACCTCTGAATGGGACAGAGCTATTAATATTCACCTTTATATGTAATACTTCGTGTAATGCCCAACCGGAATCCCTTTCAGAAAACCCCTTTAATTTTTTTTGTTATTTATAATAAACGTTTTCATTATACCACTTACGTAAATTGGTCGCAATATTTATGGAATAATTTTTTATGGTAAGTCATCAGCTCGATAACGTGATTTACAGGATGGATAAAATTCCAGACTAAAAGGACATTCACCTTTAGCATCGATTGCCTTAGCATTAATTTAACCTTTCGTGCAAAACTATTGTATGCATTTTCTAAAAAAATAAGAGGGTCCTTGACTATAATTGCCGTAAGTAACCTACCATTAAAACATGAATCTAGAGAGTACCAACTTAATTTGCGTGTACGCTTTTTAGCGACATTGGCGATTCCACTACATGTTTTCTCTCAAGCGTTCTTTAATTGTTTAACTCATATGAGGTAACACTTTAACAATGATAAATTACTTTCGAGTTTAAGCAAATTTTCGCATGTCTCTAAATAAATTTTATTTTGAATTATATCTTGCAATAGCTTAATATTAGTGTTAATTATACGGATGTGCTTTAAAAATTAATTTTTGGTTTTCAACAATGGAATAATATTTCTCGTTAAATTAACAATATCACTACTACTGGGTATACCCTTACTCATAGTTACCTTCAAAACTGTATCCAATACTGCAAGAAAGTATGAAGCTCACGCGCTGTCGGTTACGTGGTAACGGAAATAAATATTATAAATTATAACTGATACATAAAAATGAATAATTTTAGTTACTATAGAAGTACTTCAGGTATACAATTGCAATTCTAGTCGGGAGTGCAATATACTGACTGGCATAAAACTGCTCTTTATCTGCTTATATAGTAATATAAACCCAGCATTCAAGGTCAAAACTGGTTATAACTTGTTGCAAGAGCTTCAGTGTTCATAGACAGATGCATGGATTGCACTTTGTAGCGTTTACTGGGAATATCTATTAACCTTGACATTAATACTGTTCTCATGGCTTATGCTGCATCACCTTTGCTTGCGGAGGTCACACATTACACTTTGCGGCGTTTACTAGGAATATGCATTAACTTAACCTTGCTGACAGCATGCAAAATGCCTTCTTATGTCTAGATTATACTGCATTCATTGGAGTTCGTCACCTTTGCTTGCTCAGGTCAGTTCCTTATACTAACCACTTCCACTTGTTATCAATTTCGTTAACGTCAACAGATCTATGTGTATATAATGTTAAAGTTTTAATTGAATACTCATTAATTACTCACTATTAGTAATGGCTTCATCCAGCAAACAATCTAAACTTACACTAAAAAGGTAGGCAAAACCTTGTATTTTGCATGACGTTTTGGTGCGCCCATCAAATAACACCGCAGAACCAGCAAACTTTGAATAGACCATCCCCATCATCTCCATAAGAGAGTGATGTAGTGGATGAATTTTCTAGGTATTTCGAAAGGTAAGTGTGATTTTAATTAATATTATAGTTTCATTTTATTAATTCATAGATAATTTTTAGTACAAATAAAGTTATTCATCTTTTCAGCATAACGCCAGCAAACACGGTTATAGTAACACCCCACAACCACCACCGTTGCGAAACCTACAATATGGAGCAAAAAATTTGGCTCTTACAGAAGGGCACCTCACACAGCAGGATGATAAGCAGGACCCACCAACCCTTTTCAGGCTTCACAATGACTATATTAATAATGAGGGGGCGGGGATGGGGCGAGTGGAAAGAATGAATGTAGAACTGGTGGAGGCTAATAGATATTTAGAGTATGTGCGGAAAAATATAGTAAAGACTGAAAATATATTGCGTACGTTGGAAGGGATGGATGTGTGATGTGTTTAATATGTTTTATTTGTGGAATTTATTGTAGTTATCTTTTCATTGTAAAAAATAAATGTAATTTTTTTTATATTTTTATTATTCCTCGTGAAATATTCTCATTATACAACAAAATTTACTACAGCTAAAAAAATATGAGTGATAGTTCAATTTGCGCTAGAAAAGTGAAATGATCTACTTTAAGGAAAACATTGAAAACATCTGGAAGTCTGACTTACCCATGTACTCATGTATAAGTTTCCACATCAAAGTAAAGCAGTCATTTTTTGCAAATTTTAAGTGTATGTTGCGTTACAAATGTATTGTAAAATATCATGCATATAAAGAAAGTGTGAAAATATAGTACAGTTAAAAGCTTGCGTTAAATAAAAGTCAAAACAGTTCCCAAAAGCGTGTAAATATGAAAACTTTACGCCACGTGTTTATGCAATACAAATGACACAATTGCATTCATACATTTGCAAATTCCGTTTCAAAATTGTAATGTTAGTTGGTCAGATAAATATAGAATGTTCGTATTTACACCTGCATAAAATGCTTTCAAAGCAAAATAACTGCGTTTATTATCCCCCGATTCTTGAAGCATCGAAAATTGTAAATTTGGAGTCCTAATCAAACTAAATTAAAAAACAAGTCATGTTTTAAGTGCTGCTTGTTGTTTCAAAATTGAATTGGTTAATTTAAGGAGCATTTTGATACATTTACACATGAAATGGATAAATTGCATGCATGTGTTTCTTCTGAGCTTACGTAAGTACAAAAAGTTGTGTTTTAAGCGCTCTTTGTTGTTTCGAAATGGAATTGGTTAATTTAAGAGTAATTTTATCATGTTTTGATAAATTTATACATGAAATTGATAAATTGCCACTTATAAAACACAACTGCGTTGAAAAAAAATTTGTTTCTGATAATTAGATGCAAATTTTAAACTTTCAGGAGCGCATCTTTTGTAGGACTTTATTTTCACCCTCCCCCACATCCCCTCCTACACCCTGAGAAAACAGACGTCCACATCGAGTCGTCTTTTACCTCTTTCCATAGATATGCACGTATACCTTTACTTACATCACACACCTTCAAAGATACCTCACTTTCATAGTTCAAGTACACGTCTATCACTTACACAACAATAATTGCAATTATTAATCATACTGATAATACTATATGGGCAATGCATTTTGCAATTGCAAGATTTTTACTCATTACGAGTACAATCCATTTAAAATGGGCTGTAATTGCATATATAAGATACATAGAGTTAGTATTACTTTATTTCCTAAAAAAATCGTTAGAATTTTTTTGAGAAAAGAAAACATTACAAATATATTAAAATATGTTAAACATTTATTATATTACATCGCATTTCCGATTGGTACTCAATTAATTTGGAAAATATTAAAAATGTAGATACGTTTTGTATCGAATTGTGATCTATAATATTTCACAGTTAAGGAAGGCTTTCTTTAATAAAAAAATGTTAAAATTTTTTAGATGAACAACATATTACAAAAGGAAGAAGGATGAAAAAGAAATGAAGGAAATGATAAGGACGATGGACATATAGTTAAAAAGGAAAGAATTGGAAGTAAATGTACACAAAATAAAGGTAATCGTGTTTAGAAAAAGGGGAGAAAGAAGGAAAAATGAGGAGTGAAATAGAAGGAGGAGGAAGTAAACCAGTAAAGGAATTCCCATACTTGGGATACACGATGAGTCAAGACAACAAATATGGAGAAAACATAAATGAAAGGGTAAGAAAAGGAAATAAATTAATAGGGCAGGTGTGAAGTATGGGAGAAAGAATGTTTGGAATGGACCTAGGAAAAAGGAAGCTACTATTGTACAAACTAATAAAAAGTGTGGTGTTGTATGGGGCAGAAGTGTGGGGGTGAAAGGAGTTTAAAAAGGTGGAGGGGACACAACAAAAACTGGAAGCGGGTATTGGGACTGGAAAGGGAAGTTCCGGGGTATATCGTCAGAAAGGAACTACAAGAAGAAAAAAAGTGGTAGAGACGAGAAGTAGAGCAATAAAGTACGAGGAAGAAGTGAGAGTGTAAATTATTACATGGATATTGGAAAGAAATAAAAGAAGGGATAGTTAAGTATGGACAAGAAACAGAAAAGAATACTATGAATGAAACTGGTACGCGACGGAAGAAGTGAAGAGATTAAGGGGAAGCAGTGGAAGTGGGAATGGACATAATCAGAAGAGAGGGATGTATCAAACAAGAAAGGTGGCCAAAAATAAAAGGATCCAAGTATAATGCAAACTATTAGAACATTAAGGAAGAAGGGATACCAGAATATTTGGAAGGAGACAAGAAGAAAGAAATGAAAAAATGATAGGGAGGTTCAAATACGGGAACGACGAGTGGGGAAACAAATATTGGAGAAAGGACGAAGAAAGAAACTATAGGTTATGCGGGGAGGCGAGGGAGACTATGAATCATATGACGAAAGAATGTGGAGAGTTAAGGGAAAATGAAAGGACGGTAGAAGATATATTGAGGGAGAAGAGGAGCGGGGTCTAAATGTATGGAAGAAATATGGAAAAGAAGAAAACAGATAAGAGGAGACGAGGGAAGAAGGTAGTTACTAGCAGCTTAAATTGTAAATATGTAAAATGAAATACGAATAATCTTTGCAACGTGTAAAAAATAAGCAAATAAAGTTTATAAGTAAAGGATAATATAATATATTGTGATAAATCGGAATTAGAAAAAATTTTATCTAAAAGTAGCACTATACCTCTAAATTACAATTAAAACGGGTAGTGGTAGACAGACATTCAAACTGTATAAAATTTTTCTAAGAAGAATTATCAAAGAAAATGTAAAGGTTTTCTTTACTACTGTAAGTTTTTGAGCTGGTTCTAACAGACAAAGTGCCCAATCAAAAAAATGCTTTTATTCAGTTAAACTAGTACCTGACCAAGTGCACACTGTAGAAACAAAAAACGATATAACAAACATTTATTCTCTGCAGTTAGAGTTAAAACGCTGACGAATAATCTTAACTTCTCTCCGCTGTAGTCATCATCGTCGCCGTTTCTAGCTAGCAACGTACCATCGCTGCTAAACTTGTCATGGAATCGCTTGAGCAGACAAGCGGATGAAAACGGAAATATAAAAAAAAGAAAGCAAACTCCATGATAGAACCAATTTCAGATACCGCATCCATGGGGTCGATGGACATCCTAACCACACTCACAACGACCCTTAACTCCTTCTAGATCTTCGCAGCCTCCATTACACCGCCCGTAAGCGATTGACACCATCGATAAGAAATGTTGCAGATAAATCTTCGACCGAAGAACTGCGTTACTTTCCTTTGTGAACTGACAATGCTATCATGGGATGCAAAGTACAGGGTTCATTAACTAAAAACCGAGACAGGCTGCTGCGGCATATAGATAGAGATACCACACCAATCAGCCAACTACTAAACGCACATCTAAGAATCTTCTGTGAGAGCCACCTTTAGAAATCTCAGAGGGCGACGTTTGCTCTGAGCTGCACAAGCACGACGTTAATCAAATACCTTGTTTCGTGCAAGAATCAAGGACGCCCGATCTGGTTTGTGTTGATCGTAATAGCAATCGAAGAGAGCGTAAGGAAGATTCGGTAGGTGGAGTACGTATAGCCATAGTATCGGGCAGTGTTACCGGTCCAGGGTTTTGGTCACTCTGCGTTACTGAAAGGCGGCAGCGTGCTCTATGAATTGTGCAGGAACTTACAACTCCAGTTAATGTACTATATCCTGTAAAGATCGAGCTAAGGGCGTTGACGGCGTTGGGGACCACTCGGACAACTTCAGCGAATCCACATTTATGACTGCAGAAAAAGATTAACGTACCACCAGACCATCAGAAGTAGACACCGTCACCAGCGGCATCCTCGTCAATCAAACCGGTGTAAGCTCGCCAAGACGACGACGAGCGACAGTGAGAGAGTGATCGCAGGTAGGACCGCACTCAAGAAATACTCTAGCTCCACCTGTTTTGGAGTTTGATGCCATTCTAGGCTTCCTTGAATGCTGATATTTGGCGAAGAGCACACTTAGCAGTTGTAGAGGAGCGGTAAGATAAGGGAGCTTGAAGAAGTATGGCTTTCTTTAACCTATTTGCCGTCCTAAACTTATGTCCTACTCTGCATCGCCTCACGATACGGTAAACCCTTTCCTACTAGCGCACGATAATAAAACCGTTAATATTGTGCACACATAAAGGTGACCAAATTAATATATTTTCCTACTTATTTCACATATTCTATAACACCTAACAACCATACCAGGAAAGGAAAGGAAAGGGCCACGTATTTCATTCGTTCCCCAAGGGGGAGGGCGGCTGCTCGAGCTTTCCGAGCTCCTTCAGCCACAATCATGGATTCCCAGCATAGATACATACATTACTTATATATGCATGGTAGGATTAAGGATGGGTGTGGTCAGGATGGGATCGGAGTTGGGGTTCTAAGAAGGAAAATACTACCCCAGCACATGGGATGCATATTCGCAGTGATCATGCCGCTACATGTATATGAGGAAAACCCCCTGAAAAAACTCATACAAAGTAGCCGGTAACGGGAATAGAACCACCATACCAGCAGACCAACCACAGGCCAGGTTCACTCCAGACATCAATTACAGGATTATGTTGGACACTCACCACATGCTGCCACCAACACACCACATATTAATCGGAAGCTTCACTTGGTGAATGGATAGAGGGTTTCCTGAACAGCACACTATTTGTTATATTTCAAACACGTTTATCATCTAATATTGAATAAAAGGTAACAAACAAACAGTCATAAAAGTCTTGTTATTTTCCTTTTCTGAAAATGTGTTAAATATCATCAATCTTAAAGTAGGTAATATTTTGTTGAACTATAGCCTAAGGATATTAATCAGAAATCTGTACTGGTCCCGTTTCCACGGATCGCCATATTTTAATTCAATTATAATAAAAGCTATTTATTGTACTAGGGAGCAAAGTATAGCATTCCCTCCCGCCGATGAGGGTTAATTCCCGAGCGTAGCAAAGCGAGGCGAGGTCAGAGGGAATATTACTTTACTCGATAGTGGAAAATGATTTTTTCACCAACTACAGATTCGGCTTTATCTCTCAACCGCTGCTGCATTCGAAGATAAATGTTAACATAGTAACATTGAGTGGTTCATCGAAACGTGATTTAGAAATTTAACAAATTGCACTATTACTATCAATCATGCTGAATACATTGCTTAAAATATTCTGCCCTGGTTTATCTTTTTCTCATACAAGATATAGTGGCTCTCGTTGCTATATTGCAACGGGAGGGAATTTAGATTGTCTCCCACTGCTCTTGGAAACCAATTACTGGGAGGCAAGTGCATATTTTTGACACTAAAAATTACCCGAACAACAGTCAGAAATTGACACTTTCGAATATAGGTGGTGAAAAAAATGTTGTTTCGCTTATTGCTTTCTTTTTATTTCGTTGGTCTAATTACTAAAAGTTTCAATTCGGAGTAAAGTATCAATTTCCAATAACCCTGAAATAATTTTATTGAGATGGTCTCACCCTTCTCACACCAAATCTGTTATTAATTATTGACAATTATTATTTGCTCGTAAGATATAGGCTTACAGCCAACCTAAGCTATCACTTTGTAACAAAATAAAAAATTTGTTAATTTTAGTGCTCTTAAAATCAAATTTTAGAAAAACAGCATAACTTTTCCTATTTTAAATATTTTTCAGTTCTGTAAAAACATTTTATATATAAATAGAAATGTGTAAATAATGTCACAAATAAATATTAATTAAATTAACTTATATAGGGGATAGGATTCATTTAGATTTGTTGGAAAAATAAAATAAAAGTAATGTACACTTTGATGTGAATTTCAATTTTTTTTATATATGAATTTAATTGCATTTAGAAGTACAAGTGAAATCATTAAATGGTTCTTTATTATGTAAATTCCACGTTATATTAAGTAGCTTGTATGTGAAATAGACCTTATTAAAATTTGCACAATAACGCAAGCGTAGCGTTTTAACTGAAATAAAATAGCAAACTGTCAAAATTGTTAAATGGAAAATTCTTAAAAATGTGAACTTAATAATTTTATAACAGAAATTGAACTGTTGATAGAAGAATAAAAATTTAATTATTTTACGGATGTTTACACCGTTATTGCATAAACATTTACACCTATACGTGAAACACAAATGCAGGAAATCACACAAATAATGGATACAGATATTTAAGGGTTATTATAAAATTGGCTCACATGCGTATCGGCATATTTCCAAAAAGATGTATTCATTCGGCTGGTTCCATATACAAACTTCATAGGCTCCTTCCCGTATCTGATCGATGTTACTGATTCGTTGTTCCAATTGCTGCTGCATGTACTTGCAACTTTTATCAACGTACCTCGGGTAAATGGCTGCTTTTCTTGTGGTAATTGTTACTTAACTTTGCTTAAATGATTTCAACCAAGCACTAAGTTATTTATTATTATATTATTTATATTTAAAATGTTTAAATAATTTTCGGTTTAAAAATTACATTTAAGGTCGTAAATCTTTAATTGTTAATTCACTTTTGTTTTTAGAACCCGATATGGAATATCGTTTATTATTATGTCGCACCAGGAAAATAAACATCAATCAGAAAAATTTAATAATTTTTATTTACGACAAACATAACCAAAATAAAAATACAACAACCGAATTTTAAAAACATTAAACTTGAATCGTAACAAACTTTACTATTATGGAAAATTATCGGTAACCTAACTTTATTTATGATTGTAGATTAAGAACAATTGTTTCTAAATTCTCGGCTCTTCACTAAACTCGTTTCAAAATTTCCGAAAGTAAACGTGACTTGAAACTTACGTGTTAACACAAAACACAACACTTTGACCTTTGTCATAAAAGTTAAAACAAATGGAAGAGAGAAATAGTTTCAGGATCAATTCCTTATATACTATCCTGTTAGCTGCAAAAATTTCAATTTTTTTCTTTTAATACAAAAAAAGTAACTAAGTCTGTGATTGGTTTAAATCAATTTGAAATATTATATGCTTCTGATTTACATTTTGAAAACAGAATTGAAATCTGCATAATTCCGCATAAAATGATACCTCACTTGACATATATCTGTTCAAAACTGTACGATTTGACTTAATCTAATCTAAATTTACTTATATCTAAAAAAACTTACTTTCTACACTTAAACTAGATACATATTCGTGATCTGCACGAAAAATTGAATTAGAAAACATTTATTTAAACTCAAATATCTTGAATTTAAAGGAAAATTCTTTTTCATATAGGAAATTTGTGTAGTTAACCCCATTTTCATAATTTTATGTTTAAATGACTTGTACAAAGTAAATTACTACATGGAAATGAGGAAAACCTCCTATTAATTACACTAATCAATTATTCTAAGCTCAACTTATTCTATAAAACTATAAATTTACAAAAAAACCTTAAAATTAAAACTTAACCTAACTTTATTTAAATGTTCATATAATTTGCGTATCTAACGTTCAAATTATTCAAAATGTTACTCTAACAATTTATTAAATCTGTCTTCAACATTCCCAATGTTCACTTTTATTGTAACGTTTAAAATTTTGTCACGTCAACAATCGATATTGTTAAACACATTTCTTTAAATATTTTACACAAAATGTATTTGTATGTAAAATATCCATATGTTAAATTGTTGTTTATATCGAGTTTAATGTTTACTATGCACTACTTCTTCTGTTGCACTTTTATATACCCTAATATTGTGAGTATCAACTAAATCATGTCCGTACCGTAACCCTTTCTTAAATTTTCAAATCTTTCCTGCATTTTACCTGATTTAAAACATGTTCTAAATATAATCATAAATCTAAACTGTGTGCTAAACATCTGTAAAATACCCAAATGTCAAAATACTTTATATGAACTGTAAATTTAATGAAATATTTTCTACGAACTTAATCGTACTTACAAATATAACTTCATCTAACCTTCCTGACATGTTTCTTACATAGCACAATGCTTTTTATCATTGAACAAACTTGTGCAAATCTTATTAAGCTTGTTTCATCAAATCAAATCAATTTCTTTCACTCGTTTACTATAATACTTCAAATAAATGCAGTGTAAATATACAGTAATTGATCTCAAATTGTCCAATATAAGAAATACAAGCTTATACTCTCAAATCCCTGTCTCAAACTTATATCTAACCATCTCAATATATATATATATATATATATATATATATATATATATGAAACACTGTTGTTTATCCGGGCGTTGTCTCGCGTCTGCTGGTGATGTTACTGACTCCTGCCAGTACAAAAACGACGTTTCGGCAAAGTCTCATTTGCCATTTTCAAGTTTTCTCCTTTTCCGACTGATTTGTTCGGCTCCGTGTTACTCGATTCGAGTAACACTATCTCCTAGAGGTGGAAATTGCACAAAAGACAAGGCTGCAGTGTAAAATATCAGTGATTTTCTTTATGGTTCACGTACTCATTCTACAATTGAAACCGTACTCTTACATTTTATATTTAGGGTGCGAAATTAAGTAACAGTTACACATAATTTAGCTACTCACTATTACAGTATTTACGGTGATTGAGCATTAAAATACTTTATTAATAATTTTGTTAATGTTTTAGAATATCCGATGAAGGCAAAAAGCTATCTAGTGCTTAGTACAAAACAGAAAGACTCGAAAAGGATAAGCAAACTCAAACTTAAATTACAAAGGTACTGTAGATCAGGTAACCACAACCGAAAATTACACAAATTTAGAAGAACCTACTCCGGAATCTTCTAAAGAAAATACACAACCTGTGGTTATCTAAAATTCCGATGCAGGATCTTGACGACTTAGTTTGCCAGACGATAAAAAATGTTTTTTAGTAAAACATAGGCCATCTAAACCATTAAAGGGCTATAAGAATCCAGTTAATAACACAGGGCGGAGATGCAGTTCGCATTATTATACAAAAACATTGAAAAACGGAGAAAAAGTACTCCGCAACTGGTCATTCTATTCACTTATAAAAAACTGTGTGTATTGTTTTTGCTTAAACTTTTTAAGAACATGAGTCATCAAACAATTGCATTCAATGCCAAATGTTTTTGATTGAATTTAGTCAGCGATTACAATCTTCTAAAACTATTGACAATTAGTCACATTGCTCCAGAGACAAATTAGGGGTACCAGTGACAACATTTATAATTTTAATAATGGAAATTTTTACAAATCATTCAAGTACGAGCTCAGTTTGATATAATAATGGAAGAGCATGTTTGCGGACAGGAACGCAACTATCTTCGAAATGATATCCAAAACGAAGTGATTTATCTTTTTACATTCACATATTAAACCACATGTTATTAACAAAATTACGCAATCTAAATACTATTCCATTATTTCATAATGTACTCCTGATACCAGTAAGATAGAGCAAAAAAATTTAAAATGTAATAATTAAAAAACAAACAAATTTGGGGTTAAATTTGCAGGATATGAGACACTTGGCTTACGACAACGGGACCAATATTAGAGGTGATAAAGCAATCTAGAACACAGGCAATAAATCCATGAGCTTTTTACGTGCCATGTAGTAGCCACTCATTAAATTTGGTCGTCGACGGCATGGCAAAGGTGTCCTTAGAAACCGCAAACTTTTTTAATGGACTTCAAAAAAGTTACTTGTTTTTTTTGCTTGCCATATCATTGAAATACGTTAAAAGACTAACCACTGACTAATGCTTGTTGGGAAACTCCAGTAAAAGCTCGAAAACCCTTAAGGTTTAAGTTTTTTAAGCATTTATGACGATACTGAAATTGACACTTCCATAAGAGATGAGGCTTCTGGCCTATTGCACTGTATTAAACAATTTAAGGTTTTATCTTCATTTTAATTTGGTATACAACCTTAAACTGTATTAATCCGATTAGCAAGCTACTACGGACCCAAGACAGTTTTACCATGTGCTATCAAACTAATAAAAAAATGTACAATTTATTTCAAGGATCTTCGTTCGAATGAGGCTTTTACTAACATGCTGTTTAATGCAAAAGCACTCACCTACGTTATTGACATCCCAACTGATTTCGAGTTAACAAAACCGCGTCACAGAGCCCACGAAGAACGCTTAACCTTTTTTACGAACGATCTGGGCGCAGATGCCAAATTAAAATTTAAAATAGGGTTTTACTTTTTACAATAGATCAAACTATTAATGCTTTAGATTTCATCTGAACTAACTGCAAATTTCTGACAGTTTTTAACATAAACAACTCATTTATTATTCCTATCATAAAAAGCATAGCACACAAATTGTCAAATGGCAAAAAAATAATATTCTATTTATTTTAGTTGCATTGTTATCAAGCCGCAAATAAATCATTTCTTCGCAAAAACTAATATTTGCCTTGCGTTTCGGATTATGTAATTATTATAAATAATTTTTAATGAAGATTTTATACACTGGTAATAATCCGTGAGTTACCTGGAGATCACTGTTACATTGGTAATCCTACTTTTGAAGTAAAAATACAAATGTTTTGGATGGTATGGTGTGTTTTTTATGAAATTTCTAAATAATTTATGTACAAAGTAAAACTATCATTGCATTATTTATAACGGAATTGATTCAAATTTACCAAAGAATTACGATAGGAACGTAATTAAACATTTTTGTCGCTGGCGATGTAAGTTATTAGAGATAAAACGCCATAAGACCCTTGAAAGTGATATATCGCTGAACTTGGATTTTCAGGCTTGATTAATATTTGTAATAAAAAAGGCTGGTCCCTATTCGAAAAAAACAACTTGATGGTGGCCATAAAGACACGAAACGTCATATCAAAGAATAAATGGTACGCTGTTATAGAAAATTTTGTTTCAAATAAATCTTTCCTCTTCCATCTTTTGATATTTTTTGAATTGAAAATTCTATGCTTACAAAATTAAGAGTAGCAATTTTAGTTTTCCCTGTATAACTCGAGAACGAACATATTTTCGGTAGATTTTTTTTTTAATGTTCTCCAGAATAGTTTTTTGTCCATTTAACCGTCTTCGTATCTATTACGGTTTAAAAGATAGTAATGTTCACGCATGATAAAAGAAACAGCCTGTATATTGATATTCCACAATAAGTTTGACGTATATCGTTGTTTAGAATTTATAATGATAAATTATTTCAAATCAAGGTGCAGTTTATAGAAAACGAGAAATGAGTTACAATAATTTTATTTATGGAAAACAATTTAAAATTTTTATTTGAAATTGGATTTGATAGTAATATGACAAATTTATCTTATTTTATAAATGCTCTAATATATGTACATATTGCCCGTCACTCCCATTTAAATTAAGATAAGCCGTGTCACAGTAGATCAAAGTGCATCTAGAATTATCAAATTATATCTTAAAGAATTTTTTTTTATTTACATTAACAAGATTACTGCTTAATACAGTTAATTTCAATTAATTAAATTATTTTAGTGGTTTAACTGAAATATATTTATTTTATTAATTAATTAAGAAAAATTGAATTTTATTATAGTTTATTATTAATGTGAATGAAATTTTAAAAGCTTGTAAAAGAAGAATTAAGTCTACGTAATACAGTATGCACCTTGAACGTGCGCGCGTGGTATCTGTCGTTTTCCCTTCGAATGCGTTCTCTCTTCTTTGTGTGCGCAGGAGGCTGAAATTCTCACCCGCGGAGCGATTATTGTCAAGCATAATTCTTTAACCAATAAAAATTTGACATATATATATATATATATATATATATATATATATATATATATATATATATATATATAGACTTTTTTTACTCAAAATATTCTCTACTACTACCTCCTAATATATTTACTATTCCTCTTGAAACACCCTCTATTTAATAAAGAATTAGATTTAGGTAAATCATCCATATAGTCCGCACTTAGCCCAATTAACTATCATTTCTTTGGGACCCTGAAATATATAGTTTTTGGTAGGTTTAACTTAAATCTAATGCGGTGGAAAACTGGCTACTTTGCCAACCGAAAGGGATTTTCCTATTGGACTATGGAAGTGATGCTATATTAATAGTTTGTACAGAAAAAATAAAATGCATCAAATTTGGTTCTGACTTCGTATGTTATGTTACACCTTCAGTTGTACGTTATTAATTTTTTCAGCATGACAATTGCACAATATATTGTGACGGCAAGAATAAACGATTAGATTTTTTTCCCTTTGTCATTTTTAAAAGATTGAAAAATTGCTTTTTTTGAACAAAATCGATTTGCTAGATTATTTACAAAATTTGAAGCTTTAATAATGAAAAAGATTTTTGGATGTGAGATGAATAACCATTTACAATTTATATAATATAACAAAGTTTAGGACTTTAATTTTTAAGTATCTGCAGATCAACGCACTTTTTCAACCTTCAGACAGACCGGATGCTCACTCTACACAAGTTTTAACCATATGTGAATTTATATTGTTCAAGTTCAATATTCCAAAGAATTAACACGCCAGACCGGATAACTTTCTTTTCGGTCATTACACATTATAATGAAATGGAATGTAGTGTTATTGTTTTCACTTTTCTCTTACAGAAAACAGTTAATTTAAATCCGGACATTAAACATGTGTTCTTTTATTAAACCTATTGTGTGCAAATAGTGATGCTTGTACAATTAATTTATTGTCTTTAATTTTACTTATCCACGTCATGTATAAAAAGTGGTATCAGCGCGATCTTTTTTAAAATTGTTTGAAATGAAGCTCCGACTCCAATATTTACCGATGTTAATATCTTGGTATTTTTGTGTGCCATTCACTATACTACATGCTAAATAAAATGCATAAGCGTGTTGCTTCTTACCACAGGTTACTCATTACTTCTTTACATTGATTAACGGCGGTAACTACCGACCTTCTCGGTGTCAAAGACACCGACAAAAAATGTTACTTGCTATTTTTCTTCAAATTAAACGTTAATAATCTTTATTAATAATACACGAAGATAAACATAATATACACAAAACCTTAAAATTGGAAAAATTCAGTATCCAAAACCAGACAAATAACTATTTTATGTAAAATGTAAATGTAGTCATAATTTGGCAGATACCATTATAGCGTTGGAAAAATGACAGTCACTTCGTGTCATTTCTACTATTCTGCATTCTGTGCAATGTATCGAGATGTACTCCTTGAAAGAAAGGAATAATCTAGAAACTTGACTCTAAAGGTATGATTCGTAGTCCGTGTTTTGTGTAGCCGAATATGAATTATTTCTCCTCCAAAAGGTACTATAGTAAATAATTGCCAGTGCGATATAGCTGGAACACCGAAGCACCATCCATCCAATGATAATGATTTTAACGCAAGTGCAGCAGCAGTGAAAAATCATCGACTTAGTTCGAGACAAATTACAAATATCGCAGTACTAAGAACTCTGAAGAAACATTACCACAGACCTATTAATACCAGTGATGTCAAGAGTTGCGACAAGGACAAGGGGATAGAGATCGGCATAGTCGTCTCCGAGAGAGAGTGGGGGGTAGAGGGAGCGAGAGTGCGACGAGAGAGGGAGCGAGGGAGTGTAAGAGAAAGGGAAAGAGGGAGAGAGAGGGCAATAAAGTACGAGAGAGGGCGAGAGAGAGCGAGAGAGAGAGAGGGGGGGGGGGATAAAGAGGTAGAGAGAGGGGAGAGAGAGCGAGAGAGGGCGAGAGAAAGCGGGAGGGGTCGAGAGTGCGCGAGAGAGGCCGAGAGAGGGCGTGAGAGGGTGAGAGAGGGCGAGACAGTGAGCGAAAGAGTAAGCGAGGGAGTGAGCGAGGAAGTGAGCGATGGAATGAGCGAGAGAGTCAATGAGAGAGTGCGCGAGGGAATGAGCTAGAGAGTGTGCCAGAGAGTGAGCGAGAGAGTGAGCGAGAGTGAGCGAGAAAGTGAGCGATAGAGTGAGCGGGTGGGTGAGTGAGTGAGTGAGGGACGGAGGGAGGGCGGGATTGAGTGAGTGAGTGAGTGAGTGAGTGGGTGGGTGCGTGAGTGTGTGAGAGAGGGAGGGAGTGCGTAGGTAAGTGAGTGAGTGTGTGGGTGAGTGAGCGAGCGATTAAGTGAGTGTGTGAGTGAGAGAGTGCTTGAGTGAGGAATGTGTGAGTGAATGAGTAAGGGAGGGAGTGAGTGAGTGAGTGAGTGAGTGAGTGAGTGAGTGAGTGAGTGAGTGAGTGAGTAAGTGAGTGAGTGTGTGAGTGAGTGAGTGAGTGAGTGAGTGATTGCGTGAGTTAGTGAGTGAGTGAGTGAGTGTGAGACAGAGAGGAGGGTGGGCACAAGCGGGGGAGGGAGGGATGGAGGAGGTTATGGATGGTGGGTGGAAGGGAGAGAGGGAGAGAAAGAGTGATATGGAGAGGATGAGAGAGGGTGATAGTGAGGAAGGGAGAGAGGGAGAAAGGGTGAGAGGGGGAGAAGGAGAGCGGCAGAGAGTGAGAGAGGTAGAGAGGGGGTGCGCGAAGGTGTGAACGATGGAGTGGGCGAGAGAGTGAGCGAGAGAATGAGCGATATAGTTATCGAGGGAGTGAGCGAAAGAGTTAGCGATAGTGAGAGGGCGAATGAACAGGTGAGTGGGCGGGTGGGTGATCGGTTGCGTGAACGGGTGGGTGAGTGGGTGGGTGAGCGAGTGGGCGAGCCCGTGGGTGAGTGAGTGTGTGAGTGAGTGGGTGAGTGGGTGAGTGAGTGCGTGTGTGAGTGAGTAAGTGAGTGAGTGGGCGAGTGAGTAAGTGAGTGAGTGAGCAAACGAGCGAGAGAGTCAGCGTGTGAGAAAGTGAGGGAGTAAGGGGGTGATAGAGTATAGGAGTGAGAGAGTGAGTCAGTGAGTGAATGAGTGAGTGAGTGAGTGAGTGAGTGAGTGAGTGGGTGAGTAAGTGAGTGAGTGAGTGAGCGAGGTAGAGAGAGAGGGGGAGACAGGGAAAGAAGGATAGAGGGAAGTAGGGACTGAGGGAGAGAGGAAGAGAGGGAGTGAGGGAGAGAGGCATATAGGGAGTGAGCGAGGGAGTGAACGATGGAGTGGGCGAGAGTGTGAGCGAGAGAGTGCGCAAGAGAGTGAGCGGGTGAAGAAATAGGTGAATGGGCGGGTGGGTGATTGGGCGGGTGAGCGGGTAGGTGAGCGGGTGGGTGGGTGAGTGAGTGATTGAGTTAGTGAGTGAGTAAATGAGTGAGTGAGTGAGTGAGTGAGTGTGTGAGCTGGATAGAGGGAGAGACTCAGGGAGAGAGGGAGAGCGGGAGAGAGGAAGATAGGGTGAGAGGGGGGAGAGAGGGAGGGTGGGACAAAAGGATATAGGGAGAGATGGAGACCGAAAGAGAGGGAGAGAGGGAGAGAGGGAGAGATGGAGACCGAAAGAAAGGTAGAGAGGGAGATAGGAAGAAAGGGAGAGAGGGAAAGAAGGAGCGTGGATGAGAGGGAGAGAGGGTGCGTGGATGAAAGGGAGAGAGGGAGCGTGGATGAAAGGGAGAGAGGGGTGAGGAAGATGAGGACAGGGAGAGGGAGAGAGGATGAGTAGGAAGAGGAGGAGAAGAGGAGAGTGAAGTGAGTGAGTGGAGTGAGATAGAGGGAGACGAGGAGAGGAGAGGGAGAGGAAGAGGAAGAGAGGAAGGAGAGAGAGGAAGGGAGAAGGAATGAGGGAAGAGAGGAAGAGAGGGAAGAGAGGAGAGAGGAAAGAGGAGCGAAGAAGGAGAGAGAGAGGAAGAGGGAGAGAGGAAGAGCGGAAGAGAGGAAGAGAGGAAGAGAGGAGAGAAGAGGGAAGAGAGGAGAGGTGAAGGGGGAAGGGAGGGAGAGAGGAGAGAGGGGAGGGGGAGGAGGAAGAGGAGAAGAGGAGGAGAGGAAGAGGGAGAGGGAAGAGGAGAGAGGAAGAGAGGAAGAGAGGAAGAGAGGAAGAGAGGAGAGAGGAGAGGAAAAGGAAAGGGAGAGAGGGAGAGGAAGAGAGGAAGAGGAAGAGGGAGAGAGGAGAGAAGAAAGGAAGAGAGGAAGAGAGGAAGAAGGAAGAGGGAAGAGAGAGGAGGGGAGAGAGGAGAGAGGAGGGGAAGAGGAAGAGAGAGAGGGAAGAAGGGAGAGGGGAGGAAGAGGAAAAGGAGAGAGGAAGAGGAAGAGGAAAAGGAGAGGAGAGGGAAGAGGAAGAGGAAGGGGAGAGGAAGAGAGAGGAGGGAGGAGGAGGGGAGGAGGAAAGAGGAAGAGAGGAAGAGAGGAAGAGGGAAGAGGAAGAGAGGAAGAGAGGAAGAGGGAGAGAGGAAGAGAGGAAGAGGAAGAGGAAGAGAGGAAGAGGGAAGAGGGGAGAAGAGGAAGGAGGAAGAGGGAAGAGGAAGAGAGGAAGAGAGGAAGGAGGAGAGAGAGGAAGGGAAGAGGGAAGAGGGAGAGGGAAGGGGAAGAGGAGAGGGAAGAGAGGAAGAGGAAGGAGGAAGAGAGGAAGAGGGAGAGGAAGAGGAGGAAGAGAGGAGAGGAAGGGGAAGAGGAAGAGGAAGGGAGGAAGAGGGAAGAGGAAGAGAGGAAGAGGGAAGGAGGAAGGGGAAGAAGGGAGAGGAGAGAGGAAGAGAGGAAGAGGGAAGAGGGAAGAGAGGAAGAAGGAAAGAGGAGAGGAAGAGGAAGAGAGGAAGAAGGAAGAGAGGAAGAGGGAGAGGAAGGAAGGGAAGAGAGGAAGAGGAGAGGAAGAAGAAAGAGGAAGAGAGGAAGAAGGAGAGAAGAGAGGAAGAGAGGAGAGAGGAAGAGAGGAAGAGGGAAGAGAGGAAGGGGAAGAGGGAAGAGGGAAGAGAGGAAGGAAGAGAGGAAGAGGGAAGAGGAGAAGAGAGGAGAAGAGAGGAAGAGAAGAGGAAGAGAGGAAGAGAAGGGAAGGAGAAGAGGGAAGAGAGGAAGAGGGAAGAGAGGAAGAGGAAGGAAGAGGGAAGAGAAAGAAGAGGAAGAGGAAAGAGGAAGAGAGGAAGGGAGAGGAAGAGGAAGAGGGAAGAGGAAGAGGGAAGAGAGGAAGAGGAAAGGAAGGAGGAAGAGAGGAAGAGAGGAAGAGGAAGAGGAAGAGAGAGAGGAAGAGAGGAAGAGAGGAAAGAGGAAGAGAGGAAGAGGGAAGAGAAGGAAGAGAGGAAGAGGGAAGAGGAAGAGAGGAAGAGGAAGAGAGGAAGAGGAAGAGAGGAAGAGAGGAAGAGAGGAAGAGGAAGAGAGAGAAGAGAGGAAGAGGGAGAAGGAAGAGGAAGAGAGGAAGAGAGGAAGGGAAGAGGGAAAGAGAAGAGGGAAGAGAGGAAGAGAGGAAGGAAAGAGGAAGAGGAAGGAGGAAGAAGAGGAGGGAAGAAGGAAGAGAGGAAGAGGAAGAGAGGAAGGGAGGAGGAGAGGAAGAGAGGAAGAGAGGAAGAGAGGAAGAGAGGAAGAGAGAAAGAGAGGAAGAGAGGAAAGGGAAGAGGGGAAGAGAGGAAGAGAGGAAGAGAGGAAGAGAGGAAGAGAGGAAGAGAGGAAGAGAGGAAGAGAGGAAGAGAGGAAGAGAGGAAGAGAGGAAGAGAGGAAGAGAGGAAGAGCGGAAGAGAGGAAGGAAGAGAGGGAGAGAGGAAGAGAGGAAGAGGAAGAGAGGAAGAGAGGAAGAGAGGAAAGAGGAAGAGGAAGAGAGGAAGAGAGGAAGAGAGGAAGAGAGGAAGAGAGGAAAAGAGGGAAGAGAGGAGAGGAAGAGAGGAAGAGAGGAATAGAGGAATAGAGGAATAGAGGAAGAGAGAAAGAGAGGAAGAAAGGAAGAGAGGAAGAGAGGAAGAAGGGAAGAGAGGAAAAGAGGAAGAGAGGAAGAGGGAGAGGAGAGAGAAGAGGGGAGAGAAAGGGAAGAGAAGAAGGGAAGAGAAGGAGAAGGAGGAGGAAGAGGAGGAGGAGAGGAGAGAGGCAGAGTAGGAGAGAGGGAGGGAGGGAGAGAGGGAGAGAGGGAGAGAGGGAGAGAGGAAAAGAGAGAGAGAGGGAGAGAGGTAAAGAGGGAGAGAGGGAGAGCGCGAGAGAGGGAGAGAGGGAGAGAGGAAGAGAGGGAGAGGAGAGGGAAAGAGGAAGAGAGGCAGGTAGGGTGAGAGAAGGAGAGAGGGAGTGAGGGAGTGGGGGAGAGAGCAGAGAGGTAGAGGGAAAGAGAGGGTGAGGGGAGAGATGGCGGGAGGGAGTGAGGGAGAGGGGGAGAGAGGGAGACAGGGTGAGAGGGAGAGAGGGGGACCGGGAGAGAGGGAGAGAATGAGATAGGGAGAGGGAGAATGGGAGATAGGGACAGAGGGAAAGTGGTAGAGAAGAAGAAAGGGAGAGATGGACAGAGGGAGAGAGAGGAGTCGAGGGAGAGAGGGGAGAGGGAGATAGGGAGAGAGGGAGAAGGGGCGAGAGAGAGGGGAGAGAGGGGAAGAGGGAGAAAATGAGAGAGAGGGGGGAGGGAGAGAGGGAGAGAAGGTAGTAGGGAGAGGGGGAGAGAGGGAGAGAGGTAGAGAGGGAGAGAGGGAGAGTGGGAGAGAGGATGAGAGGGTGTGAGAGAGAGAGGGTGAGAGTGGAAGAGGGATATAGGGAGAGCGAGAGTATGGGAGAGAAACTCGTACTTTTTTAAATTATATCTAATTTTGTAAGTTATTTAACCGCGAAAAACTAGTTCTACCCTTTGAAAAACGGTAGAATTTTAATACCGTCAAGAAAAACTGAAACCCGTAAATAAATTTTCTATCTCTCTTGGTCAATTGCGCTGGTAGTTCCAAATACTAAAATTAAACGTGTGCTCCTAAATTTGTAAATAGGCTTGTTTCTAATCAATTTTTGTAAATTTCTCCGCTCCTGCCAATGAAAAAGTAATTCTTTAATAGTTCATCAATTATCATAAAACGATTTGTAGTGCACCTAAAATCCTAACAAATGTGAGATATTAAGAGTCGGTGTTATATTTTAATTGAACGTTAACGTTCATATGTGTCCTAGTAAAATATCGTTGTTTAAAGGTGTGTCTCAAGGTGGCATTCTTGGACCACTGTTATCTCTTATCAACGATATACTTTTTTATGTATCCTACCTAAATTGTTTACTATACGCAGACAACACCGTATTACTGGCCGGTGCTTATAATATAGAAGGAACAACGTTATATATTGTAATATATGGTATTATATAAATACGTGATATTTAACAGCACTACGAAATATGTTTAGACATAAATGACTACTGCAAGGCAATGCTAAGTTTTACCTTAGTTTTTTTTTAGTTTAAAAACTAATAATATATAATTATGAATCTAACAAACCTCGACCGGACAGTATTTTACCTATTTTTTTTTTTATGATTGTGGACCTGAACAGGCTAAATAAGGCCTATGGTGCTAAAGCACTCAGGAACACTTAGGAGGATGGATAGAGGGATAATGAATTGACAATAGATGCCTATGAACAGCTACCTTAAATTTTCTCATATCATAAGTGAGAGGAAAACAGGAACTAGGGAGATCATTCCAGAGTTTAGAAGCCGTGTAGAAAAATGTGGATTGCGCCCATTTGGTACGACAAGTGGAGATTTGTACTGCATACTCATGATGTGATTGAGCGAACCGAGTGTTTCTCGCAAAGATAGCCGGAGATGGTATCAAAGAATGTAATTCACCAGCACAATAGCCGTTGTAATAACGATAATACAAAGAAAGAACTGAAACCATCCTTCTATGCTCAAGGGACTGTATGTGAGAAATTAAAGACGGGTCATTTACAAGCCTAATCGCTCTCTTTTGAATACGATCAACGATATCGAGAGCGTATTGGGGAGCACTAACCCAAAGGTGAGAATTATATTCCAGATGAGGCCGAATTTGGGCCTTATACAGCAAAAGGAGTTGTCGAGAGGTAAAGTACTGCTTAGATCTACAAAAAGCCTATTTTACGAGCAGCTGTTTTGGTAGCTGACAGGAGATGGTCAACCCATGAGAGATTTGAAGATACAGTCATACCCAACAGAGTAATAGAGTCTGAAAACTTAAGAACTGAGCCATTCATACTTACAACAGGAAATGATCGATCTTTTTTGGCGGACATAAGGCAACACTGAGTTTTGTTAGCATTAAATTTAACTAGATTATTGCTTCCCCATTCGAGAATACGTTGAATGTCTTTATTGATTGAATTTGCCATTTCAGCTTTAATTTCTTGATTTGACATAGAAGGTGGATTATCACTATGAGTAGACTGAGATGAACTACAGTGAAGAGTGCTATCGTCAGCAAAGCAATGGATGGGGTTAGTTGTTGAAGAAATAAGGTCGTTTATGTACAGCAGAAAAAGTGTAGGCGCTATAACGGATCCCTGTGGTACGCCCGCGTTAATGCTAACTTTTTTGAAAAAAGCCATCAACTACGACACGTATTCGTCTTTCATCAAGGAAACTAGAACTCCAGTTGATGAGTGTATCATTTAACCCAAACGAGGTGAGTTTGGCAAGTAAACACTTATGCCAAACTTGGTCAAATGCCTTTGAGATATCTAAAGCGACTACAACTGTTTCGCCGGACTGCTCTACTGTATTGTTCCAAACTTGGGTCACATATGAAAGAAGATCGCCTGTTGAACGACTTTGCCTAAACCCATATTGATGGTCACTAAGGAGTTTGTTAGTTTCAAGAAACGTGAGCAGTTTCTGATTGATGGCTTTTTCCATGACTTGAGACAAAATGGAAGTGATGGCAAATTGGTCAATGTAATTTGAGGGATCAAGGTCTTATCACCTTTTTGCGGAATAGGTTGAACTTTGTTCCAAACTTGGGTCACATATGAAAGAAGATCGCCTGTTGAACGACTTTGCCTAAACCCATTGATGGTATAAGGAGTTTGTTAGTTTCAAGAAACGTGAGCAGTTCTGATTGATGGACTTTTCCATGATTTTAGACAAATGGGAACGTGATGGGCAATTGGTCTGTAATTTGAGGGATCGGTCTTATCACCTTTTTGGGAATAGGTTGAACATTTGCTAACTTCCATGATGAAGGAATTCCAGAAGATATAGAGATCGTATAGAGCTTAGATAGGACTGGTACTAGTTCGGGGAACATTTCTTTAAGACAATAGCTGGGATACCGTCTGGGCCAGTCGCCTTATTGAGATCAAGCCTACTAATGATCGATTCCAAGAGCTTTGTACCGAAAATGAATTGGTTTCAATAACGTATCGAAGAAGAGTTGACTAGGGGCACATCTTTTCCAGAATCATTGAGACACGAGTTTGATGCAAACAAATCCACAAAAACGTTGGCTTTGTCTACAGAATCAGCAACTTACCGATCCGTCAATAGATGTCAGAGTATTGAATTTGATGTTCGAAAGTTTTTACTATATGGCTTTTGCTAAAGACCAAAATTTACGACTGCCTAAAGGAGATGTAGCTAGTTCATTGCATTTTCGTTGTTCGAACAACTTTTTAGTTTTCAGTGAATGACACTTTTGAGATATTTCTAGCACCAACGTATTCTACATGACTGTCAACGTTTTTCCTTAGAATTTATTTTAAAGATATTCCAGAAGCTGGTTGGGAACGTGAATGACCTACACGGTACTGTTTTTTCGGAATGTATAACTCCATTCCCATGAGGATGACTTCAGATACTGAAAGAGCGATATCCGAAGAAGAGGACGACTTAAAACAATATGCACGCCATGGAAAGGTTGCAAAGAAATCCCGTAAATCACTCCATCGAGCTGACTTAAAACACCACAAGGTTCTATCGGTTTTGCGAACAACAGTGGAATTAGGTACAGTAGAAATGATTTTTATTAGACAATGATCGAAAAGACCTAAAGGCGAAAGAACGGAAGTTTTATAAACAAGAGGGTTTGATGTAAGAAAGAGATCTAGAAGATGTGGAGTATGGTTAGGGTTATCAAGGATTCTTGTGGGTTCAGAAATCATTTGTGTGAGATCACATGAAATAGCAAATGTTTCTGCACTATGACCAGCGGGATTTGTAGTACATGAAAATTGAAGCCAATTAGAGTTATGAACATTGAAATCGCCTACAAATGAGATATCGCAAGATGGAAACTGAGACAGGAGATAGTCAACTTTCATACTAAGGTAATCGAAGAAGTCATGAAAGTTGCTGTCATTAGGAGACCTATAAATGCAACAGTAGAATTTCACAAAATTAGGACCAGAATGTTTAAACCAAATCACGTCAAAATTTTTATTTTCTAAGGAAGAAACCCTCTTGCAAGCAATTCTGTCCTTGATGTAGGCACATACGCCTCCTTTATATCGAAAGTTAGAGTGAAGATGGTATTGAGGAAATTGCAAGTCGGGTGACTCGGAGCTTTCCGAGGAGACTTGTGTTTCAAATAGAAACAATATATCAGGTTGTAATTGTTCAAGATGTTGGTGAATAGCATTAAGATTAGACCTGATACCGCGGATGTTGCAGTAGTGAATTACATTATCCATAATTTTGGAACGTGTTCTTGAAATACTATTAAATAATTTTTGTTATACGTTACACACAACCATGCTTCTGGTCGAAACATAGTTGTGACATCACATTTGTGATGACATTGTACGCAATAGTGATGAGGGATTTTGCACGATATTGGTAGCGCTAGATTATTCCAGAGCTAGGTCTTGGGCCGCAGTACGTTTAGCAATAAAGAGGTTCTGCGGATTAAGCAAAATGCAAAATGGTAATTGCTTATTGGACCGAATCCAAAAGATAGTTGTTGGTGATAGTACTTCATCGCTTAAGGGTTTAACATGTGTTAACGTAACGACTTAGCTCCCCTTTTATTTTTAATTTATACTACACCGTCTGTATTACTTGATACAGTATTTAGTCACACGCAGACGATACACAATGTTATCTTTCCTTTCATCCAGGTCATGTTACCGAGAGGATTCGTTTTCTAAAATCAGATTTGCAACGAATCTTTCAGATTTCCAACGATCGCTCTTTGCATCTAAACTCACAAAAATGTATAGCCACACTATTCGCTTTTGGCACTGATCGTCGTAAATTAGGTGACTTATTACCCCTTTTGTAAATAATGCTAGAAACCTGGTTGCTGTTCTTACTAACAATGTTTGCTTTTCTGCCTACATAAGCGTGCTATTACAATGGAGTTATCTGTACGCTGAAATTTTTGTATGACTATATCGCTTTCTCAATGTAATTTCTCTAACTCACTCAATGGTCCTTTTCTTGCTAGTGCTGATGTGCTAGTACTTGAAGAACTACAAAAATCCGGTTATGCTTAATATACGGTCGATCAAACATGTCGAAAAAGCTAGTAGATATAGGTTGATTGAATATGACTAAAGAGGTGTTACACAGTGTATGCTTATAGCATATTGAGTAACATTTACCATCTTACCCTTAACCATAAACTCACTTTTCGACGCGACATACTTTATTCGAATTTAAGAAATAGAGGCCTAGTCACCACCTGGAATATTTTTAAAAATCTCACATATACCAAATTATTTAGGTGGTTAATATAATTCACAACATAACAATACCTAATCATGTTGTGAAAATAATTAACAATCCATAGAAGTTATGGAAATACAGATTATTATTATATACCGAAAATGTATTTAACATGGGTGACGCATGGTGTCATGCAATAAGCTTGAGGTGAATGTTGTCAAAACTGTAAGAATGACCTTATTTTTAAATTCTCATTTTTTAGTAAACATTTCTCATGTCAAATTCTTAGGGGTGTTTATCTATTGACTACGTAAATTATATAATAATTTAATGAAACGGTATCTAAATTGCGTGTTATAGTCTTTGTTACAGGCACATATACTCCTTAACATCTCGGTGTCATTCAGCTTACAGTACAAAGCTGTGAAGATCATATCTAATATCACTTTCAGAGCAAACTTCATAATTTTCTTTATTCATTTCGTCATGGAATCCGCCGAACCTTTTTCTCCAACGAAGTATTCGGTTCAACCTGGTAAAAATCAGTTTTCGTTGACAATATCCAATATAATCACTCTTAGTCATGATCTGGAAGGTCGCTTGATTCCCCTCTGAACCTGTTTACTTCTTTAATTGTCCCTCGGTATTGATCACAACTGGTGCGGTTTTTTGGGGTAACAAACTCTAAACAATCAAATTTTCCTGAATGGTTTGCGCCGCACCATCTTTTGTCAGTAAAAAAATATTCAATCCCGTTTGTCTGTACCTTTTAATCGAATATAAATATTACACTCTTTTAGAAGCTACTGTAGCAGCTTCCATCAAGATTGTCCTGTTCGCTATTTTTTATAAGTAAATTTTATTTCTTTTACCCATCTTTTTAATGCGTCCGTTCATCAGTGATGCAGCTCCACTATGGTCGGAAATCTTTTACCATATATAAATTTAATATTTGTCTTCCTATAACGAAAATCGTCGATATCTACTTACGGTCTACCACTTCTTGGCCTTGCCACTGACACTGTACCAGTATTACTTGCCTCTTCTTCAATTGATAACCTTATAACACTTCTTTCACTAATCCCCAAGCGTAGTAAGATTTGTAAATTGATTTAGGGTGTTAGGTGTATGAAAAATTCTGTTGTTGGTAATCATACTTTTGTTCGACGAAATTATTTTAAAGGGAAAATTAAAGTCAATTTCACATTGCTTGGTAATCCAGAAAGTCCTTATTTTAATTTCATTTCCAGGTCGAAGTCCTTAACAAATTCTAATTTTATATAGTTTAAATGTATTTTTTCATAGAATAAAATTGGAAGTAGATTTCGCTACTATCGTGAATTTGCCTGATGAATACTTCAGGATTTTCTAAACGTCTAAAGATTGATCTATTGGATTGTTCTCTGGCAGGATACTTATTAATGTACATGTTTTCAGCAACTAAGCAGTTCTTAGGAGAGAAGACATAACATGACGGCATAATGAATATTTTTCGAAATAAACGATTACTGTGCGCAAGAGTAAACGAAAATTAAAAAAAACCTTTTTGGACAAAAAATTTGCAAGCAATTACATTGTGTTATACATAATTGAAATAGTTATGAACAATGCTTTCTGACACAAGGTGTATTATGTTTTCGCGCCATATAAAAAAAATAAAGTTGATGGCGTCTACTGGTAAACGTAACGGAGAAAATGCATCGATTTCATCATTTTCATTTCTTGATTAATTTTAAAATAACGTCCATATAAATAAAAACGAAAATAAAAAAAATCGTATTTATCAAAGTATTGAAAAAGCGGAAAAAGATAGACTTTTGTAAAAGCTCTTTATAAGGTCTCCCCATTGCGCATTTTTTTTCTTAATTTAACTAACTCTGCATCTATGCTAGTTTTTTAGATTCCCATGCAGTGCATTCTTATCTTGAACACACCGTATATATTTCTTAAATAAAAGGACGTCCAAAACTCAAAACTAAAGACCTAAAGTCGTTAGAATTATGAATCGCTTTAGTATTAATAGACTATCAAAAACATGACCATTTTTCAAACTGTGTTCAGAATTTGCCGATTTGTTATGTAGCTCAGGAGCCTAATTATTTTTAATTATGAGTGTAAAATGATCCACAGACCTAGTATAATTGCATTTATTTGTTAGTAATAGATCATAAAACTACAATTTTGGTCGCCGCATTCTAAAGGTTGATTAAATAGTCGCCTGCCTTGTTTTCTTTGGTAGGTTTAGAATTGTAATGAAATTCATGCAGTAGCATATAGAAATCGTGGAGTTTTGGGCTTGACTAACAAATTCTAATCATATCTGTCGGAATATGATTTGCATATGCCATGTACCGGATCTCCGAAACACCTGTCATAGTACTACTTTATTTAATGTTATGAAACATTGCGTAGTATACTTATATAAAAAATTATGAAACCTCTATAAATCAATTGTGAGCGTAAAAAAGTTTAATGTCAAAGCGATAATTTAAAGCATTGCAGTAAAAGTCTAATTAATGGTTGTATTCACTGAAATTGCAGTTACATATCTGTTTATTAAAAAAAATACTTGGACATTTTACTAATTTTAAGAAACCTGGTTGATTAATAATAGGAATAGGATTACCAACTGTTTACTACAGTTTCTATCAGCTAATCAATTGATAGGATATCAATGAAACATGCTGATATAATTTGTTTGCAAAGCACGAAATATTGATTCCTGTAACTATCAAAAAATTAAGAAATAATGTAATGCAGACCGCAAAACAAGTTTGGCGTCAAAATTAAAAACATTGAAACGAATTCCCGACTGTTGTATTATCCATGTTGCATTAGTATCAATTACAAGTAAATTATAGAAGTTACACTTAATCATTTAGTATCACTACACTTTTACATTAGAGATAAAGAATAAATAGCATCGTTCAATTCTAGGAACACTTCTGAACTAGATTTTAGTAATAAGATTTTTTTTTGTTTGGATTATTATTAAAAAATATAATTTCCGATCAATCGAGACCAGAGTTTTGGTTTTTAGTCGCTAAAATTTGATTAAAAACAAGGAAATATGTCCTTTTCTCAATACTTTCCGTGCCGAAATCGACCCACTGACGTCATCGTCGGAGCTGAAAGTGGGGGCTATATTCCCGCCTTGCCGTAGAACCCTGTATGAGGCTTTCTCATACACATGTAGCGGCATGGTCACTTCATATATGCACACCATGTGCGATTACTTAGGCGAATGCTGGGGTAGAATGCTCCCCTCAGAACCCTAACTCCGATACTTCCGATCCTATCCTGACCACACCTATCCTTAATCTCACCATGCATATATATGTAAGGTATGTATGTCTGCTGGTAATCTATGATTGTGGCTAAAGGAGCTAGGAAATCCCAAACAGCCCGCCCTTCCCATTGGGGAGGGAATGCGTGATATTTCCTTTCCTTCCTGGCACTTCATTGCCACATAAGAAAGTGTTTAAGTAATGGAATCATCGAGCGTAATATTGCCATTGAATTTTTTGTTGTATGATAGCTAGTTCTTTGTTGTAGTGGTTCTTATGTAGGGGTGCATTAAATAAACAATGTATTAATGAATTAATCGCCATAACTTCTTGCTAGTGTAGATGATTACTGAAGTAAGGTGTTATATAATTATATCATCTCCATTTTTTATTGCTAATAGCGCATATATATATATATATATATATATATATATATATATATATATACATGGCAGTTTTGCCAAGATCGGCCATGATGTGTGGGTGTGGGTGTGTGTGTGTATGTGTGTATGTGTGTGGGTGTGTGCGTGTGAGTGTGCGTGTGCGTGTGCGTGTGCGTGTGCGTGTGCGTGTGCGTGTGCGTGTACGTGTGCGTAAGCGTGTGCGCGTGCGTGTGCGTGTGCGCGCGCGTGTGCGTGTGCATGTGCGTGTGTAATCATGTGTGCGCGTGTGTGCTCGTGTGTGCGCGTGTGTGCGAGTGTATGCGCGTCTGTGTGCATGTGTTCGCGTGTGTGCGCATGTGTGCGTGTGTGTGTATGTGTGCGTGTGTGTACGTGTGTGAGTGTATGCGGGTGTGCGTACGTGCGTGAATTCGTGAGGTGTTCGCGTACAAGTGTGCGTATGTACCCGGTGGCCAACTAAGGATGAAAGGCAGTTATATCTCGGGAACTGTCAATCTGACAACTTTGGAAAAAATACTAATGGGTAAATCGGCCAAAATAAATCACGTCCGAAAGATTACCGCTAGGGGGCATACGCCAACACTAAATGAGGTCGGCTTTTTCCGAAATAGCTTTATCATAAACTACGTAAGGTCAGAAACATTCTTTTAGGATTTTTCTCTATTTTGTTAAATGAAGGGTGGAGGAGAGGTAAATGTTTGCTTGAAAAAACGCCATCACTTCTTTTTAATTTTTTTTTCTAGTCGGTAGATGGCGTTTTATGATAAAGCCGTAATTTTTTTTAATTTTCTCGAAAATTTTTAATGTAAGGGTATAATAGTTTTTAACTCACGAAAAAGAGAGTGAAAAGATATAGAAATTTGAGAGAACCTTGTAGCGTCCCCCAGGTACCCTATCTTCAAAAGAGTAATTTGAACTGATTCGCAATAATGCAAATTCAAGAACAAAACAATCGCTAAGTGATTTATCTTTGTTACTATTAGTCAAATTAATTGCTTGCCTTACTTTGACTTTCCTGGCAATAATTACAACATTAGAATTTATTTACAAGTCTGATATTTAATTACTCGCAAACCTCAACTCTAATCAAACGAATTGGCCGTCTAGTGGTTGGTACGTCGTGCTATTAGACTGAGATAGGCTGTATGAGGTAAGTGTTGCATCATGTGCGGCAGGTAAACAATGAAACTACTCAAAGTAAAATTAACGAGCTTTGAGCAATGGTGATTCAGCCCGTTAATGTACTATTGTGGGAAAGAACCACCAATAAAGTCCACTTTATTCATAAATAAGTAATTGCACAAGTACATTAATAAATCAAATAACACAAAAAAAAAATGAAATGGTTAAATATATAACAAAACACCATTAAATAAGGTTAAGGTGCGTACAAAATTATAACATTAAGAGGAAAATAAATAAAAAGCAGTTTAGTTACACATAAACATAATAAAAAAAAACATGTAGTCACACCCACAATTGTGTCATAATTGATCGGAATAAAAATCGTAATACCAAACATGTGGCCCTTTAAAACCAATAATGCCGGTCTTTAAGTAAATAAGCACATAAAACAATAAGGCAAATTACGTTACATAAAATACAACAGTAAAATTGCACAGGTGATAATAAGGTAAAGGCAAGGACAAAAAAAAATAGACAAGGAATTTGCACGTACAAAATTGTTTAGTGAGTACTAAAGCATAAAATATATACGTAAAATTACAATAAATTACATATAAAGAGAAATTTGTTCGCAGGCAAACAATTCTAGTTAACAAACTGACACAAAAAAACTCATTAAACAAAGCCTTACAAGGGCAAGTTATAAATAGATCATTACTTCGTGACCAATATATAAGTTTCAGTGAGTTAGAAAAATACAGCGCCCCTTTCTGTATACAACAATGAAACCCACTTGGCAATTGTCTCTTACAATTAATAACCAAGCGGTATCCTGTATCCGTTCGCCCCGACCACCTCTACACAAATATAAATATAAACAACTAACAACTATGTTAATTCACACAAATACCAGAGTGAGGGGTCCTGTACTGTCTTTTATTTTAGCAGATTTAAGCTTAATTAGCGCGCGTACGAATAAGATATCTTTGCAAGACAATGCTCGATTTTTAATACGTTATATAGGCTTGTAGAATTATTTGCTCCCGGCCTTAATTTATATAAAAATACCTACTTATGCTTGAATGTATTCCTTTAATTGACCACAGACACAAATCGTTAACATACGCGGTTTAGCTTCAAAAAGGGTGACTGTGATTTATAGATTAATATTTGAAAAATACCTTAAACTAACACCCGAAAGAAAAGACAAATTAGCGTTGGCTAATTCAAAAGAAAAAAACTCGATCTGGCTCGATCGATGCTGTAACTGTAACTAACCTTTTTCCTCCGATTTCAAACTAACTATATTTACTCCCGCAATCAACCCCCTTTTTTCAAAAGTAATACAAAAACAAAAAATTATTATGTTGGAACAGTTTCATATTAATTATTGAAAGGCATCTTAATTTTAAAAATATGCATTCGTAAGTAACAAGCGCTACATTTAGGTCTCAAATTTTAACGTACCAAACCAAGACGTCTTTGATTGCAATGTGTACCGACGTAATTACTTACTAAGCTGGTGACATTTTTACATCAAGAATGTGCACCTAAGAATTTCCAGTGATTCGTTACGCCCCTTCAGTAAAGCAGCTTTTAAGAGTACAATTACTAGTTATACCTAAAACACATGCTTTTCAACCCTTAGCCAAATATTAGTTTCAAAAATAAAATACACCGAAAACCATGCTCAAATAACGACTTAACATTTAATAAAATATGTTAAACCCCATTAATTAACTTTTCTATCGCGGTAACAATTGCGATTTAAAAAATGTTTGTTGCAATAACAAAATTTTCGCGGTCCGCCACCTACAAGCTCAAGGCAATATTTTCTTTCGTTACACAGATATGATAAAAATAAATGTAAAAATAAATTTGACAAGTAACCGAATTAGAGAGCAGGTTTAATTGTCATTAATTATTGAAATAGGTTAATTATTATGCTATTAAAGCAAAAGAATACAATTTAATATACTAACGAACAACTGGAAACGTCTATGTTCCCGTATACCGCAGACAATGCAAGGGACACGCTTTTTTTTGTTAGTATGCTCATGCTTATGGTTAGTAATCACTTATTTATAGGTTATATATATATATATATATATATATATATATATATATATATATATATATATATATATATATATATATATATATATATATATATATATATATATATATATATATATATAATATAATTAATCAGGAAATCGGTCAAATAGTGGTATACAGGTATTAATTAACCAATTTTGAGAGTAAACCTCATTATATTTATATCGATATTTCGCTACTGATTTGGTAGCTTCATCAGGAATACTGCAAGTTAATGATAACAATTAATATTTGTACGTTCGTCAATCAAGGACAACGTACATATGTCGAGGTAATCACTAACAAACTAGTTACTAACATCTAACGCAGTTAACAATTAAAATTGATTAAAGTAATAATAAAATTACGATCTAAAATACATATGGAACAACCATGTTATATACATTTAATGCGACAGAATTTATGACAGAGAGATAACGTTAAGAACCTTGATAAACTTATACGCGCCAAATTTGACATTTTCTAAATTGTGTTATATACACAGTGAAACTTATTTTATGTTATTAACTAAATACAAAATTGTTATTAATGCAAAACTACAATTATATATTATTTAAATGCTGTAATATGTAGGTATACAGGTTACTCAAGTTTTCACGCCACTGTTTACGTTCATGCTGTTAAGTTGATGATTGATGTGACACATTTCTAAGATTAATCTACTTTTTTTGTTTTTTTCACATGTTAGAATTTTGGTTTCTTCGAAATTCATATTATGGTCATGTACATTGACATGATTTGCGAGAGCACAAGCTTTAGGTTTAATCTTACAGTCACGTTTATGTTGGGTAATTCTGTTCCTTAGTCTTTGTGTAGTTTGTCTAATATATATCTTTTGACATTGAGAACAAGGAATGGAATACACTAGTTCAAATTGGTTTGTGGATGGTTGCAAATTAACCTCTTCAAAAAACTTTTTTTGAATAGTAACTGGATCAATTTCTTGTAATTTTTTTCCTTTAAGGATTCATGACAAATGTTATTTATTCTATTTTTTAGTGCTAACACTAAGTTCACTTTATGGTTTAGAGGATGATTGGAATTATAATTTAAGTATCTACCAGAATAGGTGGGTTTTTGGTATCAATCAAGTATAATATGATTAGACTCATTTCTGATAATCTTAGTGTTTAAAAAAGGGACTGAATTGTCCATCTCTCTTTCAATTGTAAAATTAATATACTGATCATAATTATTAAAAACATTGAGGATGTCAAATTCAGTACCTTCTGGTATAGCACAAATGATATCATCTACGTATTGAAAAATGAATGGTAGCTGAAATTGTAAATTATTACAACAAACCTGAAGTAAATCATTTATAATAATGTCAGCTAAAATCGGGCTAAGACTTGATCCCATAGGCGTACTAAATATTTGAGAATAAAATTCATCATTGAAGCTGAAATAAGTGGTATCAAAGATAAATTTGATAATTTCGATAAACGTATCTTTAGGTATGCTACAATTAATCTCAATCAACGACCAATACTTTTCAATAATCCTAATAACTAGTTCAATCGTAAGATTAGTAAACAATGAAACGACATCCAATGAAATCAATACAAAACCTTCAGGTAACTTAAAATTGTTCATATAATTAGCAAATTTAAAGGAGTCTTTGATTCTAAACGTTAAATTATTGTTAAAGGATTTATATAGAATATCTGCCATAAACTTGGCAATTTTTTGATTAGGACCCCCGACAGAAGAAATAACTGGCCTCAATGGGATGTCATTTTTGTGAACTTTAGGTAACCCATAATACTTAGGAGCTACAGACTTATAATTGATTAGATTTTTAAATCACTAATATAATCTTCATCCTTAAGATGTTTTATTAATTTATTGTTCTTATTTTCGAAAGAGATAGTAGGATCTTTTTTTATTTTTTTATAAACCTTATCATCATTGAGTATGGATAAGGATTTGTTATCGTACTCTTCTTTCGTAAGGGCCACAGTAACGTTACCTTTATCTGCTTTAGTGATTGTTACTTTTCAAGAAATTTTTTGTAGCTTTCTCTGGTTTAGCTTGAGGAAAAGTAGTAAATTTTTGTTTATTAATGTGATTGGTAATAATATTAGTGATGATAGCTCTAAATCGGTCAATATTAATATTATTCGTGTCATCGACAGTAAGTATGTCTTCAATGTGAGAAATTAAAGAAAACATTTTATCTTTATTTAATGGTAATTTTAAACTGAATTTTGGACCCATAGCTAATAAGTTCTGGATTTCCGGTGGAAATTCAACGTCAGTTAAATTTTTAAACCACTTGGTTGTAGTATTATATGCCTGTTTATCAGTATTACCGTTACTAATTAACTTACCAAATTTTTTAATTAAGTTGATTCTGGCTTTATTATGTAAGAATTTATATCTATTGACTTGTTTGTACTTGAATTCATGAAAAACATCTAAAAGTAAACAATGAATAGCTAAATTAATGGCTTTATATAATTCAATTTTGATATTATTTAAGGTGTTAATGGTGACCTTAATTTCTAGTGAAATTAATTTATGCCTTAACCTTTGTTGAAATAGTGCGATTCTTCTATTATCTGCCGGAAGATTTTGATTTATTAGTTTTATTTATTAGTTAATGATTTTATATTGTGTAGAATGTGTCTTGGATCAACCTATTTTTTTTCTGCATCTAAGTAAAAATTTTAGCCTTCCATTATAATTCGCTAGTTTCTTCTTATAATTGGACCACTTTTTCAGAGCACAAACAACATTGTTACCATAATCGTTCTTGATGTTGTTAATTTCACCCCTAATATTACTTATACTCCTAATAATAAATAGAAGATTTTGTGCCTTCAGCTCAGTCAGCGATTAAACGGATTCTTAAAATTTGATTTGCTTTAATTAGAAAATGTACATGTGGTTAGATATGTTCGCTTTACAAAAAAGGGGTAACTTCAACCTGTAAATAAATGTTAAAATACCTCGGACGCCAACTTATTTTATGGAAAACAAGTAAACCGTAAATGTAATAAATGTAAAATTGGAAAAAATAACAAGGTTTATTATAAAAATCTTTAACTCAAGTTATAAAGTAGAAAATCTAAATACTAATGTTAGTAAATCTGAATTAACTTAAAAATACCTTATAAACTAATGATTAGAAATAAAATACATGTAGTACTTTTAAATTTTGGTTGTCACTGGTATACTGTAACTGATAACAAAATGCTGACGTAGCCACCCTTTCAAATTTGGCTGTGCAATTAATCTTGAAATGGAAATTTAACAGTGTTTTGATATTCGTTGATTTCAAAAAAGTAAACTCATTTAAAAAACAGCCAAACTTGGTTGATTTAAATGGGTTAATGTACCATTTATTTATAATTTTCTGCATAGCAACAAACGTCTACTGCGTCATCCTCGTTAAATTGAAACGTAATATTACAATGAAATTACGTAAGCGGAAAATTTAACGTTATAAAAAAGAAAAATAAAAGTAAAATGGAAGTGCCTAAAAAGGATAAATATATCAACAATGAAAAGTAGGTTTAATTAGCTCTTACCGTAAAAATATACAACACTTTTGATAAAAATATTCATTACAAAAATTTCATTATCGTACAACAACCACAAAAAGGTGTCCATTCTTAGTTGGTCACCCGGTATGTGTGCGTGTGCGTGCGCGTGCGTGTGCACGTGCGAGTGTGGGTGCATGTGTGTATGTGTGTTTGGATGTGTGTATGCGCGCGGGCGGGCGGGTGGGTGGGTGCTCACGTGCGTGCGTTGGTGCGTGTGTGCGTGGGTTAGTGCGTCCGTGCGTGCGTCCGTGCATGCTTTTGTGTGTGTGTGTGTGTGTGTGTGTGTGTGTGTGTGTGTGTGTGTGTGGATGTATGTTAGTATGGCACATAGCTCCAGAACTATAATACGTACGTACTTGAAATTTTGCATTTAAGATTGTTATCATTACTTATGGAGCTGATTAGATTTTGGGAGAAATCCAAAGGCGGTGAAGGAGGCTCATTAGTGGCAGTTTTTGGTTTTTATCGAATATTTCTGAAACGGATGCATATATTCAAAGATATAAAAATACCTAGATGTAGTTCTTAAATATATCGATTAATTATGTTCTATACATTTTTTTTTGATACCAGGAGTTATTTGGCGGCAAAATATTTCTAAGGTGGAATTTAAGTTTGTTCAATTTTTTTCAATATCTGAATAACGATAAATTTTATAAGAAAATGTAGAACGTATCTTTAAAGATAATTTAATTTTACGTAACTTTTTTTTATGAGATTAAAAATTATTATTAATTTTATTAAATACATAAATAAAAAGTTTACCTCGAGTAGGATTCGAACCTACGACCTGTACTTTGCTAGAGTACCGCGCTACCAACTGCGCCACCAAAGTTCAAGCCCCAATCGATGCAAATTTTGTCTTTATGTATGTAGAACTAATGTTCATAACAAAAACTTATAATAATTTTTTTTATGAGGTATGTTAATACGACGCCAAACTGCATTAAACATTAGTTAAATACAATTAAAAATGCCTAAACTGTACTATCGATTTTTTATAGAAGTGCGCGGCTTTGCAATTTTGTTTTATGTTAGCGTCGATGTGTTCATTAATCTTTATCTGACCTAATGGCATAGAATATTATTCATTTTGTTGTTACAATGTTGCTTATTTTCGTAACGAACTTGTTACAAAAGAGGTTCCATATTTGTCCTAAAAGAATTGTTATTCTTATTAAAATTATTTCATTTCTTTTAATTTCAACTTTGTAGGTTCGAAAGTTGTGGGTTGTTCCACACCAGATATTTATGTATGTGTATGACCCTTAGCTTTAATTTTATTTTACAGCCATTAACATTTGTAGCCACCTGCGAATGATTGAATAGGTCGAAACATGTAGTAGTTTCTATTGTTAAAAAGATTATGAATTCACAAATCTAATTTAATTTGAAACTGGATCAAAATGTTAGGTACGATACACCTTTTTAGAAATGTTTGAAAAGTAGGGGCTTAATATTGTTGCTTAAGATTTAAATCAATATGATTTTTATAGCAGTAATCATTAATCAACAATAACTAGATAATAGAGTACTTATTTATTATTGTGTAGGTATTTTCACAAAATAATTAATTTCAGAGAAACAATAGTATTGTACGTACACTATATTTATTGTTTATCTACAAGGATAATTAACAATTAATAGACATTTCCAATTTAAACAGGGGACACACTCAATTTCTCTGCAACAAAAAAAAACAACGTTACTCACTATTCTTACGATATCTTTTTAACGAAAAAAAAATATTTTCACATATTACTTCGAACTTACATTTGCGTAATAATCTTGCTCGGCTGCTACCATTTCTGGCCTACTTGCAATTCCTCTTGGAGATGGATCCATGTCGTGAATTAACTTGTAAACTTCGGATTTTTGTAGATAATCCAGATTTTTAGGTGGTGGTTGGTACTTCATGAAATTGATCCTATAACAAGTAAACCACCTCTATAATTTACTAACAATGTAAAATAGGATAATAAGCATACTTTATTTTTACGATACCTTTAAAATCCGCACAATTAGTCATCTACGTCCTCCTACATACCACCACCTTTGTTAATTTACATTTAGTTAAAAGTATTTATTATCACTTAAACTTACATGAATACATGAATGAAAGTATTTTTTTGTCTTCAGTTTTTGAAGTATCTATTTGTGAACCATAATCAATTTTTTTCTTGCTCATCAGTACTGTCCGTATTTTTTGAATAAATGATTTTTTTTGATATACAGGGTGTTCCGGTTTTTTGTAGCAGGACTATAATAGTCGATAGAGCTTTCAAAATTAAGACAAAAGTTCATATAAACATAGGTTGCCAAAGGCTTAGTTTTGGAGATACAGGGTTTCAAAGGTTTAATTTTTTTTCAGTTCCTTTAATTTATCTTCAAAACTATTTAAAATAATAAACTCAAATTTAGTACACATATTACACTCCTTAAACTCAATATTAAGAGTAGTTTAACGTTTATCAATATCTACAGGGTAGTACATTTTCTGGGGTGGTACACCCTTTATCCCCCCGGAACTTTTTCATGCGACGCCTCTAACTCTTATAAACCAAAAATTTAGATTTCCCATTTGATTTAGGAACTTTTTTGCCTTCCGCTTTTTTTTTCGAAAAATGCATAGTTTTTGAGATAAATTAGCTGTAATCCATGAGCAGCTTCCAAATGGTAGGTAAAGAACGTCTGATGCTCTCGCAAAAAATAGTGTGCCATGAAAAGAACAATAAAAAAAAAGAATCAAATTATGTCAAATCTCACGTTTTATTTTAAATGCGACTTGTGCATAAGAAAGAATGTAATTTATTTACATATTTTATTGTGTTAATTTTTATTGCAAAAGTGATCTTTTAAAATGCAATTTTTGTTTTCTAATCAAGAAATAGCGGGTATCCATTTTATTTATAGTTTTGTAAATGCAAGTTCAGCAGCAGCCCGTGAATATAGGCTTAGATTTCCTTTTAGAAGAGCTCCGCGTCCTTCAGTATTTGTAAGAGTTCACCAATAAATTATAAGTCAGGGGTTAAATAATGTGCATGGTCGTCAAAATAATAATCATAGGCAGCAAAGAAATATTGCATGACGAATTTTGCATGAATTCGACAGAGATCCCACAACTAGCATTAGAAGAGTATCCGTAGCTTTAGGTGGAGTCTCAAATTCACCAAACATTAAGACGGGATCACCGATATCCTTACCATCTACAATCTGTTTAAGGACTACAACCAGGGGATGCAGAACGTAGAGTTGCGTTTTGTCGATGGATTCTTGCTGAAAATTATAACAATCCAGGTTTTTTAAATAATGTTTTATGGACCGCCGTGGTGTGGTAAATTTTCACAACCAGCACGTTTGGGCACATGAAAATCCACATGTAGTTCGCCCGAGACATTTTCAACAAGAATTTAGTGTGAACGTCTGGATAGGTATTTACAATAATCACCTTTTTGGGCCCTACTTTTTACCACCTCGGATGAATGCTGCCGCTTTCTTGGAATTCTTAGAGAATGAACATTGGAATATGTGGGAACATTTTTCCCTTAAATTTACGAAGAACGGCTTGGTTCCAGCTTGATGGTTGTCCAGCTCATTACAGCAGAATCGTTAGAAACTGGCTGGACAACCATTATCCAGGAAGATGGATCGGTCGTGCAGGCCCAGTTCCCTGGCCGCCAAGGTCTCCAGACCTAAATCCCTTAGATTTTTTTTGTGTGGGGGTATTTAAAAGAAAGGGTGTATGCAACTACTGTGACAACAAGAGATGAACTCATTAATAGGATTAGGGATGCGTGTAATGAAATAAGACAATTTTTAGTTAATATTCCACGTGCAAATAATTATTCGTCGGTGTGAATTATGTATTCAACAAAATGGTTCACATTTTGAACAGTTACTTTAAATTTTTAAATTTATTTATTATTACGATAGCGTTTTTGTTTTGTTGTTATAGGTTAAGTTTATTTTTTTAATTTATGTATTTCGTTCGTTTCGTTCTTGTTAAAATCTTAAATAAAAATGTTTTCCAATTTTTTCCAATAAATACGTATTTTTTTAATATTTATTCTGTTGTTTTACTTTTATTTTCCTTTATTTAATTCAACTGAAAAGTTAGGAAAAAATCAGTGGAGTACTACTTTTTATTAAGAGACAAAAAAAACGTGAGAATTGACATAATTTGATTCTTTTTTATTGTTCTTTTCATGGCACACTATTTTTTGCGGGAGCATCAGACGTTCTTTACTTACCATTTGGAAGCTGTTCATGGATTACAGCTAATTTATATCAAAAACTATGCATTTTTCGAAAAAAAAGTTCCTAAATCAAATGGGCAATCTAAGTTTTTGATTTTTAAGAGTTAAAGGCGTCGCATGAAAAAGTTCCGGGGGGATAAAGGGTGTACCACCCCAGAAAATGTACTACCCTGTAGATATTGATAAACGTTAAACTACTCTTAATATTGAGTTTAAGGAGTGTAATATGTGTACTAAATTTGAGTTTATTATTTTAAATAGTTTTGAAGATAAATTAAAGGAACTGAAAAAAAACTAAAACTTTGAAACCCTGTATCTCCAAAACGAAGCGTTTGGCAACCTATGTTTATTTGAACTTTTTGTCTTAATTTTGAAAGCTCTATCGACTATTAAAGTCCTGCTACAAAAAATTGGAACACCCTGTATACACAATTCTAAAAAAACGACAATGTAATTCCTTTACTTCAAAATAAAGACTTTAAAAACTGATATTTTAATTCATTCTTGATAATCTATAAATGTAGGATACTTACTGTATATTTAGTTTCAAGATGTTCAAAGTGGAAATGAAAATCAAATCAAATTAGGTAATTTAATGTAATTTTATGATTTGACAATGTCTGTTACAAAGATTCCTTTAATAAATATGATATTAAAACTTCAGTACTTTGAAATATCTTCATTTTATTATCAAGCAATATTAAGAAATCTTTGCTAGTAAAATTTGGTTTTGTATTAAACAAAAGCACAGTACCTGTATATCTGTTTAGTGTCACTAGACCAAGGCCACATGTGGTTCCATTGGTTAACCTGAAAAGAGCAGCCATTGAATAATATATTCTCAGCTAATAAACGTACCCTTTCGTATGTCCTATAATGTTCTCAGAATACATATCTAAAGTTTTAATAATTTTTTCATCAGACATGCTTGATTTCTTTTTACGTGCGGGCAAAGCATCATCTGGCTGAGACCATCTGCGACCACCTGGCAAAATAATTGGACGTTGAACTGGAACTAATGGGTTTGTTGGCCGTTGTTCTAAACGACGTTGATGAAATTCTTCAACTGGGTTCATATTCTAAAAGGGATTAAGCAATTGTCCCTTTTAGTTTATGTATTGACATGTCAACGTAAAAAAATAAAATAACTTGCCCTTTCTTGTTGCAGTGCTTTCTGTTCTTCTAACTTTAATATCTCCTGTTCTTCTTTGTTGAATTCTTTTTCTAGTTCATCATCGTATTCACATTCATTACTTGAGTTGACTTCAACTTGGGTATTATCTTCGTCGTTAAAATTTGAATCTCTTTCAGATATATCTAGAGAATCTCCACCTTCCGAATTCTTGTCCTGTTGAGAAGTATCTTCTTCAAATGGTATCAATTCTTCTAAAATACATCGATCTATTTTATAAATGTTTAAACTAGTTAGTAAAAAAAAGTACCTTCTGTAGCTGGTTCTGCACTTCCTTCCCGACTAGAGTGAACTGAGTCTCGTCGCTCATTCTAAATTTAAAAGGATATATTAAAAATATAAGTAAGGTTATAAGTAAGACACAATGTTTTGCAATTATTTTTGGCAATGAAAATGCATAGCTACTTACCTCTTCTGCACGTAATTGTGTTACATTTAATATTTTAGAAAGTTGCTGTGTGACTGATTCTAAAGTGTCTTGAATTGATGTTGGTAATTGGGCTAAAGCTGCAAGCTGCATTTGAACTTGAAGTAGCTGTTCGCTTAAAGGAACAGGTGTTTCTATTTTTACTGAAATGTTTTAATGTTGTAATTTTCATTTGTAAGGAATTTTACCTTTATCAAATTCTTCGTTTGCATCGTCATTGTCGTTGTCATCATAAATATCGGTATCATTTTCAAGATTATATTCGGCAACATTTTCATTCGTATCAAGTAATTCGTTTTCTACTTCTTCCTGGTTTTCTTGTACTACATTGTCGTGGTCTATATTAGGTTCTATATCGATTTCTTCGGAAATTTCACTATCATGTGGGGACAGTTCGTCTTGTACAGCATCATCATCGCTTAACACTTCACTTTTACACATCTAAAACATGCTTAAAGTAAGAGCGCTTGGTATAATTATTTGAATTTAATTACTTTTCCCATAATATAAGCATCATTTTTTCTTTTTTGTTTCTGAATGACAACTTTATATGCCGGGGCCTACAAGTGAAATATTGATGATTTGATGGTACTTTATGCTTACATTATACTTTTGGTTGCTCAGTTTCTTTTTGTTTAGGCTTTAAAATCGGTCGATCCGGTTTTTGAAGAAAAGCTGACCATTTTCTGTCGCTAAATGCCAACTGAGTTTGTTTATGTTGATCTTCCATCACCTAGAATGATAATTTTAAAACGCTTAGTTCTCTTCACTATAAATACGCACTTTTAGAATGGTAGATTGGGAAAGATCTACTTTGTTAAAATTAACTCTAAAAAATGTTTTTTATTGATTAATTACGTTCGAACAACACGTAGTTTACCCTAAAACATGTTGTCCCGGAATAACTTCTCCCCCTCCAGAAATTGCTTCCGCTATGAGATTTTCCATTACTCTTGACAAGTTTGAGGATTGTTCATTATATTTTTCTAAAATATTTTTAATGTACATTAACAAGATTTTATATAAATACGCTTTAATTTACTATCATCTGGTGAAAAATTAGACAAATTCTCTTTCATGCATTTTTCTAAAATATTCGAGACTTCATTATTATTTTCATCCTACAAATGTATGTAGGTATAGGAAATGTGTAAAATAATATTCACTTACCTCTTCATCCTCTTCATTAGTATAGTAATCCCTAAAATGCAAATGTTTAAACAAGGTACATTGTTTCCCATTATTTTTAAACATTAAAAAGATGCTTGAAACTAGTCTAATTGGTTTAATTTTGAATTTTAACAATTTCAATATTACCTACGAATTGCAAATGTAAGATTATGTTCATCTTCCAGAATAAGATTATGAGCATCGGCATGTGTACAATCTGCAGTTGGTTTATCATTAATTCGTACAACGACATCGCTCACTTGTAGCCCATTAATATCCGCTGCACTTCCTTCAGCGACCTAGTAAATTTTTTTCTTATTTCTCGGATATTACAACAAATGTATGTTAGTTAACGTACGTTGTACTGGCACTGGTAACCAGCTGCTAAAACAACATTATCTAAACGAGTTAGATTTTGTTAGAAAGAATAATAAAACTCGCTGGTAACGGAATGCAAATTTTGACCTATGCTATTTTTAACAAATACTTATAATTCATCAGGTCATAATACCGTTTAGTTAGTTTAAGGTAATTCCAATTACAAAAACCTACCTTAATCACAGTAAGAGGTATATCACAATCTGCACCTCCCGTTAATCGAAATCCCCACGGTGAATCATCCGTTTTGTAAAAATTAAGTTCGATGGCCATTTAAAAAGTTTAACGTGAATTAAATACAGGTCACACAACAACTAGTTCCTTGTAGAACACATCATTGTTAAATTAGAACTATCACATTGTCTGATGTCACAATGTAATACAAGTAGATCAGATCAGTGACCGCCAAATCTATATTTAGCTCATGCAGATTTATCCTTCCATGTAAGAAAAGTTTATTGGAGAACATTGTCCACATATAAGGTTACAATAATTAATTTTAAAGCAATCATTCATCAATTTTCTGTAGTGGTAATTAAGCAATAATTAAATGTAAGCGACTTCTTCATACTCCGCTATACAACAGTAATTAGTTCGTGAAATATTCCAAATGTTTTGGCAATTAAATTGCGTATCAAAATTAATCCTTGATCTTTTACAACTAACAATTTTACTTATGGACACAATTCAAGGGACTTTGTTGTTGATCAGTGCTATGTCCAAACAATAAAAATAAGATCACTCAAGTTTGATTAATTATCTAAGTTTAGTGTAAGTAAAATTAAAAACAAATTTTGTTTAAAGAAAGATAACAGCAAAGATAATAATAGCGTATTGATTGTTTGCCAAAAATGTGTTCAAATAATAATTGTAATGTGTCCAAGCTCGTTAATGATAACAATACGTTTAATAGCCAGTGCATTCCAATAACATTCAAGTATAGACCTTTCAAAACATTACATTTTTAGATAATATAAATTACTTTCCAGTCTAGTTATTTAGACAAAGTACATTAATATAAGATAATTATCCTTTGGGTATGAAATCGGGTAGTTTTTTAATAGTATTGTACAAATTTCAACATTTCAATAACAATTACTGTCATCTTCTTCAGTAAACAGTTTTTGAAACGTAAGTAAGATGTCAACTAAATATATGAGATACATTAACACCTTAAAGCTATATCTTAAGGAAAAGAAAATTATGAATTTGCTTTCGATTACACTAAGACGTTTTAGACGAGTTTAAACTGTGTATCTCACGAAATATCATCTATTTATGAGACATTCCTATTTTGGTATATATCAAACACAATAACTTATATTAAGTTATGCATTAATAGTATTTTGTGAAAAGCATACAACATAATTTCACCAGTCCCCAGGTTGAACTAGCTTGAAAAGCTCGTTCCTGGCAAGAACATGTAAATTAAAAAGACAAAAATTTATAATTATCTGCTATCTTTGTAGAACTACATTCAATTAGAAAATTGAAACAATAAAAACTGGTTTATTTGGTTCGCGCGAACTTATTATCACGCAGCTAAACCATAACTTTAAAAACAACTCTGACATCTACACTGTTCAGCAGTAAACATTTACGTAAAATTCGAATGCAGCCAATATTAAGGTTTTCGAGTTACACGGTTGACAAAGAATCTAATTTACACACAGGCGCGCGCGCGTACGCGCACACTCTCACTCACACACACACACACACACACACACACACGCACGCACGCACGCACGCACGCACGCACGCACACACGACACAATAACACACACACACACACAACACACACACACACAACACACACACACACACACA